>VXAD01001915.1:1234-126490 GCA_013399195.1 Dicrurus megarhynchus | reverse complement strand
GGCACCGCCCAGCGGCCGCCGCCGTCCCTGCGCTGCCCCCGGCAGCGGGGGCGCGAGCGCGGGGTGCCCGGGCCGCTCCATGCGACCGGCGAGCAGGAGTCCCCAGGGAAGGCACTGGGCACCACCCTGCCGCACCGCGCTGAATCGGGGCACCCCGGAACAGGCTCAGCAGCAGCACGGCGACAACCGTCGTTGTCGGTTGGGGGGCACGGCCACCCCTTCCCCGGGGCTGCCCCAAAAGCTCTGGCAGCGATGCCCTGGCAAATTGCCAGGGAAAACGCTGCATCCACTATCCAAGTGCTGTGACTCGTACATGCATCCCTGGGGAAGGGTCCAGGCATTGACCCATGCCTCAACTCAGCCTAGGAGCACTGGGTGCAGAAGACACCCTGCCTACCTGTGTACTTCAAGTGCCCCCTGTGCCACAGGGTCACTCAGCTCCCAAGAGCTTGCCAAGGCTTGGTTCATCCCAGCTGAAGCAATTACCCCCTCCCCACTCCGGTGCCACTTGTTGGGGCACAGGGACAAACCATGTGAGACACAGCTGGGACAGATGTGCAGCTCCTGCTGCTTTACTATGAGAGGTACAACGGCACACAGTAACATGCAGGTGCTGGAAGCTCCTCCAGCACAAGGCCCTGTGCAGGGCTGCTGAATCCCACCATGAGACCAGCATGGCCCCCAGTGGGTGCAGTCTTTGGTCTTTGCAATGATCCTGGGGGTGGCTGAGATGGAGGGAATGTTGAGGACCCCACTCCTGCCAGGCACCATCCGACAGTACAGCCAGGCAGGTGTGGGGTGTAGTGTTTAACAGGCTAAGGGTAGCTCACAGCAGGGGCAGCAACACAGGGGGGCTGCTGCTGGGGCACACAGGCAGGCATAGTTGCTGCCTGCACCCTGGGGCTGGGGGGTCCAGCTATGGAGCCACCCCAAAGTACTGCAGCCCACCTGCCTCCCCAAAACGCTTACCCCCCTGCCCCAAGTTCCTGCTGCTTGCATTAACCCCCTGTGCAAAATCAGTATCAAGGCACCTGCTCATGCCATGGAGACAGGTGGACAGTGGGGGGTGACATTTAAGTGCTATTTGGGGCTGTTGCAGCACAGAGGAGGGGACAGGTGCCCCGTTTTGCCCTTAATGTGGTTTTTCCTCTATTAATCAGTCCTAGTGTTGGGCTAGAAGCTGCAGATGAGGGCTGGATGAGGCCTGGTTGTCTCCATGCCCACAGCATTGGTGACAGAGGGTAGCTGCAGGCCTCAGTGTACTGGTCCCAGAACCCCATGCCCTGGCAGGGCACCATCCCAAGACATGGGTACACAGCACCTACTGGCACTCACCTCAGCCCCCACTGTGGTCCCTCAGCCAGCAGGGAACGGGTTAAGAACCCACTGGCCAGGGCCATTGTTTCTGACACAATGGGGAGGAAGAGGATGCTAGGGCTGAAATTCCTTCAGCTCCCACCGGACAGATGGACAGAGCTGGATAAACAGACATGACAGAGGGTGAGCATAATTTAACCCTTTCAGGTGCTGCATGAATATGCCCCAGAGTAGCTGAGGGGTATTTAAGGCATGTGGTGCAGCACCGAATACAAGATAGGCACTGGTGTCCAGGACAAGTTGGAGGGACCCCATGGGCACAGAAAGACCCATGACGGTGGTCTTGCTGGGCCACAGGCTGCTGAGTGGCCATAGAGCCCATGACAGCTCTGTGGCACAACAGCCCCTGTCAGCACCTGGACTGGCAACCCCGCCCCTGCTTGGTAAATCAGAAAAATAAATAAAAGGCAGGGGCTGGACAGATGGACAGACACAGGGAGAGCCCACAAGGGGCCGGATCCACTTTGGCAGAAAGCTGGGACCACAGCCAGGATCCCAGAGGGAGGCTGGGTAGGGGGCTAACAGCCCTTGGAGGCCTGGCCAAGGCTCTCGCGCAGGCACCTGAGCTGCTCCTGGCCCAGCTTGATCTTCTCCTCCAGTTCCCGCTGCTCAGCAATGAGGGCTGACTTCATCTTGATGAAGTGCTGGTAGTCCTGGAGGTGCTCGGCAGGCAGGTACCGCGCCACCATGGCACCCACTGCCTCCTCCCGCCGTCCCACGTGCTCCTTCAGCTCTTTGGCATCCTCCAGCTGTGCCACCAGCAGCCGCTGCTTCTCCCGCAGGGCCAGCTGTGAGCAAGATGGCTGCTGTTGGCAGGGCATCCCACAGCCCAAAACCTCATGGGTGAGGGTCCCCTGCCTCATGCTCACCTTGTCCTCAGCAGGGGCATGCGGCCCCAGGCTGCCCAGGGCAGTTTCCACCCGGGCCAGGCGCCCAGAGAGGGAGAGCAGGAGGTTGATCACCTTGTCCAGGTCACCCACGAAGAGGCGGTACTTGTCAAACTCCCCTGGGGTGCAGAGGGCTTGCAGGCGGGCAGCCACATCCTCACCCAGTGCCCCATTGGCGCTAATGTCCTCCTGCAGCCCCCGTTGTGCCTCCTGCAGCACCACCAGCTTGCGGCTCAGGCTCTCGATCAGCTGCAGCTGCCAGAGCAAAGGGGTCAGGGGTAACTGGGGCCACTTCCCATGGGATCGGGGGACTGGCACAGAGGTGTAGGGGTGCTGTGCTGGGGCCCACAGAACACAAGAACCTTGTGGTACCCCTGGTTCCCATGAGCTACTGGCAATTCCCAGTCCCCAAAAGAATCTGTCAATGTTTCACCATGTGCACTTAATGGATGCCCCCGGTCCCTGTGGGCATCTGGGAACATCCCAGTCCCTGCAAGCACCAAGCATCTGGACATGCCGCTGGTCCCCATGAGCATCTGGCGAGACTCCCAGGTCCTGCAAGCACCTGACAATGCCCCTGGTCCTTGCAGATATCTGGCAATGTCCCAGCCCCGTGTGAGCATATAGCAATGTTCCTGGTCCCCGCAAGCATCCAGCAACAACCCCCATGCCCATGAGTGCCTGGTGATGTCCCCAGTTCCCACGAGCAACCAATGATGCCTCAGTCCCTGTGAGCATCCAGAAATGCCCCCAGTCTCCATGAGCACCTGGCGAGGACAGTGGGGAACCACGAGGGAATTGTCCCCAGCAGTGTCTGTACCTTCTTTTCCACCAGCTCGTGGTCCACCTCCTCCTCCTCCTCCTCATCCTCCGAGCTCCCCTCCGCTACCTCCGGCAGCACCTTCACCTTGTTGGGTGGCTCAGCTTTGCCCACTGCAACACCATAGTGCACTGGGAAGGAACTGGAGCTGGCAGCACTCCTGGGAGGCGGTGATATGGGCTCAAAAGCATGCCTGGGGAGACAGAGATACAGAGATAAGCACTGGTGGTGTCAGCCTGCCCTTGGCATGGGGCCCAGTGCTGTGCCAGCCCTACCTGTCCTGTGCCACGGCCTCCACGTGCCAGTCCTGCTGGAGACACTTCCGCCAGGCCTGTCGCTCCTCTGCCACCAGCAGCTCACCCATCACCTCAGTGGTGGTGCCAGGGGGAGCCAAGGGGGCCAGGACACTGGCCAGGGAATGGTCCCTGACAGCCACATCCCACAGCAGTTCCTCGGAGTCCATGCAGCGGGGCTGGGGCCGGCTGCCCTGGCAGCTCACCCCCTCCACTGCCCCAGAACTGGGCTTGAGTGCCTCCGGCAGAGCAGGGCCGGGGCCACAATGCAGGGACAGGGAGCACTCACCCACCCCATGGGGACTGGCACAGTCCTGCTCCTGGTTCTGGACGAGCCTTTGGGGCTGCTCCTCCATCTCCCAGGACTGCTTCATCTTTGTCCGCTTCTCCCCAGCTCCTGACACCCTGCCAACACCCACCCAGGGCATGTCAGCTCCCCTGCCCACCCATGGGGACACGGACACTCAGGGCAATGGCCATCCCAGGGAAAGAGGTCAGAGACACCCCACAATGCAAAAAACCAGGGTGCTCCAAGGGGTGGATTAGGATGTTCTGACACAGGGTACAAGGGCCCACAAAAGCCCCCTCATGTCCCGGCTGTGCCTGCAGCCTCATTCCCACCCCCATGCCATGGCAGCACTTGCCTGCAAATCTCAGCGTTGGCAGCATCAGGCCCAGGAGTCCTGCGGAATGATCTGGGGGGCTCGGGTTGCGGCCAAGCACCCGGTGGAGCGGAAGGGCGAGCAGTGTGCCCCCAGGACTGGCCCTCCTGCTCCCCAGTGAGGCTCTGTGACCGCCCCCTCACTGCCTCAGCAATGCTGCGGATTGGCATTGGGGCAGCAGAGAAGGTAGAGCCATGCCCAGCACCATCTGGTGGGTGCTGGGATGCCCGGCGCTGCCTGTACTTCTCCCAGTTGGGGGGAGGTGGGCGGGGAGGTGGGGGGCCCTTCTTTTTGGGGATGCTGGGAGGGTCCAGCTTGGCACGGAAATGGTCCTTCCGGTCACGGCCCCAGGGGCTGGCAGGCTCCAGGTTGAGGTGGCTCTCAGAGAAGGCTCTGCCCCGTAGTGGGCGGTGCAGCGGATCCAGGGGACTCTCAGGGGCGTGGGCCAGGCGGTCACTATCCCACAAGAGGTCGTGTGTGGATGTGGCCCGGTAGCAGGGTGGCCACTCTGGCTCGGTACTCTCAAGGCAGGTGTGGAACGGGCCAAGCCTTGGAAAACCCAGTGGGTAGCTGGAGAGCTCACTAGAAGAGAAGGAAGCACCCATCCTCCCGCACACAGCCACCCATCTGGTAGTTCAGGCCCATTTCATGCCCTGCCTCATTTACCCCAGCTAGTCAACCAGTCGCACTGGTGGGAGAAGCCCAGGCTCATCCGCTGGGCACAGCCCCCTGGAGATGGCCCCAGACCTCTGGGGAAGGGTAAGAAGGGACCACCTTTGCTGTGGACACCTCCTCACAGCCCCTTACCCTGCGTGCCTCCTCCCGCCTCAAAGGGCACCACACCAAGGATGGCCAAGGCAGTACGGGAGGCACTTTGTACATCCTCAGTTAAAATCATGGCAGTCCCCACATCCCCCTGGCAGAGGTCCCCACTGAGTAGCACACACATCCCAGCACCGTGGCATCTGGCAGGGGCTCACCTGATGGACTGGCTGACTTTCCTGGTTATTGCAGGTGGTTCCCACTCATCCTGAGGAAATTCCTGGGTGTGGGGGGAGGGAGTGTGAAATCCCCCTCCTCAGCACCTCTGTCCCATCCCCATTCAGGTGCAGAAGGCATGCAGGACGTCTGCAGGGCCAATGGGGGCACAGTACTCCGCACCCCAACCCAGGGTCATGTTCCAGGGGTGCAAGGGGGTGCCAGTGCTGCTCCCCAGCACAGTCCCACTGGGTGTTACTCACCGGGACGAAAGCTCTCCGGGGGGGCCAGGCATCGCTCTCCTCTCGCCCAGGATGGGGGGCCGGGCAGCAGCAGTCAGGGCAGCGCACCCAGGGCACGGGGTGACAGCGGCAGGTGTGGCCACGGGGCAGTGGTGGTGGGCACAGGTCCCCTCCACAGTAGCGGCAGGGCTCAGGGCGCAGGGGAACCCCATAGGGGTAGGAGAAGCCCCGCAGGTAATCCGGCTCCCCTGGCCTCCCCAGTGGCTTGTAACAATGGGGCTGCTCCCGGCAGCACTCAGCATAGGGGCCAGCAGAGCCAGGGCGGCTGGGTGAGGGCGGGCTGTAGGGCTGGTCCATGGAGAGGCGGCGGACATCCCGGTGCTCAGGCCCAGGGGGCTGGAAGGCGCCGGGATTCCCTGCTGGCGGCTTGCTGTGCCGGGGTGGCGCCGGTCGGCTGCTCTCCTCAAAGAACCGGCGGCGGTCGGCGAAGGGCAGTAGGACCGCCTCGTCGCTGCCCCGTGGTGGGGAGCTGCGGGCCGCCGGGGCCTGGCTGTAGCCCTCCAGTTCACTGGGGCTGGGCGAGTGCTGCGGCTGCAGCTTGTGCTCTGGGGACCAGCGCCAGCGGCCCCTGGCTGTTGGCACCACCCGCTCAGGGGACGGGGGCCCTTTGGGGGCTGGCACTGGGTCAGGGGTGGGGATACCCCGGTCCCCAGAGCGGCCAGTGTTCCTACTGTCCTCACTCGGTGCAGGGCTGAGACACTCAGGCAGGGCAGGGGGTCGCTCTGCCAGTACACTGCCCTCGGGGGGCTCCTCAGTCTCCTCCACTGGCTCCTCACCAGGTGGAGGTGCACCAGGACCCCGGCTCTTCTGCAGCTGGGCCTTGCGCCGCTGGATCTCATTGCGCAGGCTGGTGGCAAAGCGGTCGCTGCGGCGGCGCATCTGAGCAGAGCGGTGGGGTGGACCTCCAGCCCGCCGGACCCCTCCCCGGCTCTCCTCCTCTCCTGGCCCCTCAGTGCTGAGTGCTGGGCTGGTCCCCTGGCCATCCTGCCCGCAGGCTTGCTGCAGCTCAGGGCAGCAGCGGCATGGCGGCACACGGCAGCAAGGCTCTGGGCAGTGCGGGGGGTCCTGGGCAGCCCCTGTGGTTCCCCCCCGGCTGCCCTCAGGATGCAGCGGGGACAAGGTCCAGCGTTGCCCACTGGGGGCTGGCGAGGCTTGCCCGCTGCCGGTGCCCAGCTGGAGGGAGCGGAGCTGGGAGGCCAGCAGTTGCTCAGGAGCACTGTGCCGGTGCGACACGTGGCCCTTGAGAGGGGACAGCAAAGGGTTGTCACCTGCTGTCATGGCATCGGGCACTCGGTGCATGCTGTCATCCAGGTATGGCTGGTTG
This sequence comes from Dicrurus megarhynchus, assembly GCA_013399195.1. NCBI lineage: Eukaryota > Metazoa > Chordata > Aves > Passeriformes > Dicruridae > Dicrurus > Dicrurus megarhynchus. The sequence continues at coordinate 119,847 of VXAD01001915.1, read as the reverse complement.
TCAGACTCCATGCTCTCCCCTAGGAGTGGCTCAGCCGGGCATCGGTCTGGGTGGGAGCTCAGCATGTAATACTGGTCAGCAGAGAGACGGTCCTTCGTGGGGTATGATGCCAGTGTCCTGCCCACCACTTCTGCCTCCCCATCCCGCTGGCAGAGGAAGGTGTCAGAGATCCACCGGCCCTTGGCATGCAGCATGTCCGCTGACACTGACACCGGGCGCCTGTCCCCTCTGCCAGCTGGGGCTGCCCGCAGGCTATCCCTCCTGACAGGAGGCTGGGGGGGCACAGGTGCCCGCCAGGCCTCAGGGTGCCGGCTGGCAGATGGCTCAGCCCCTGTGGTCAGGTAGCGCCCGTCAGGGGCTTTGCAGGGGCCTTGGAGGCTGGAGTCGATGGACACGGCCTCTTCAGGACGGAGAGAGAGGGCGCAGTCAGAGGTGATGGAGCTGGCAGAGAAGGAGCTGTAGGCCGAGTCCCGCTTGCTGTGGTACATGCCCTGGTCAACGGGTGAGGGGTCTCCTTCATAGTAGGCCTGGCTGGGATGGTCCAGGCTCTCCATGCTCCCGATGGAGCTGCTCCGGTCAGTGCTGCAGTGCCAGGACAGTGGGTTCCACTGCAGGGACAGCTTGCTTCTGCCTGGCCCCACGCCAGTGTTACAGGCACCTGCCGCCCTCCATCCAGCTCGGCAGAGATCCCAAGGAGCCCACCCCCACACATACACCCTCCCTGGGAGAACAGAGCACAGGGCAGCACAGCCCCAACCTGCCCTCCACCCCCCGCTTGGGGCCACCACCAAGGTTCCCTGGCACTGGCAGGGGGAGCAGGCACAGGGAACACAGGGTGTGTGTGACTCCAGCCTCTCGAGACCTCCCAGCTCTGGCAACAGGGGCAGTGGGACTAAGCAGCTCCTGGCTGTCTCCAGCAGAGCCACCGCCCCTTCCTGCCGGGAGCCGGGAGTAAACAGTCACGGGAAAGGGTAGTGCAGGATGAGGAGCAATGCCCGAAAGTGGTGTATGCGAGCACTTATGCCGCCCCCACTGCCACAACCCAAGAGGGTGTCCTATCTGCCCCCTCCCCTTGCACAGTCTCATAACTGCCCCCAGGGTCTCACCTGACATCACACCCCGAGGGCCAGGAGAGGCTGAAGGCATCAGCCGGGCAGTGCATGGTGGGGACGTCGGGGCGGCTTTCGGCAAGTTTGGCCACGTGCCAGGAATGGGGCCGGAGGACGGGCACGCTCCTCCTGCCAAGAGCAACAGCGGGAAAGGACAAGAATGGGGAGGAAGCCAGGCCAAGGAACCGGGGCTGAAGTCACTTCCTATGGGGCTTCCTGTCCCCCTCAGGCCAGTGCCCGCCCAAAGGGGACGGCAGTGAGGAGGGTCCAGCCCTGCCAGCACCCGGCACTGGGCAAGGGGATCCCAAAGCTCACCCAACTGGCCAGGTCTCCCCAGACTGCAGCATCCTTGTTGCCACATCAACAGGGGACTGAGGACATGGCCCCTGCACAATCCACAGGCAATGCCCTGAGCAGGGCAAGTGTCCCTGCCAGGACTGGACTGGCTCCACCAAGGAACACTGGGGCCACGTCTGTGTCTCCCCCGCAAGCCTGACCTTCCCCCTTGTTCCTTTGTCCCTCAGCATCTGCAGCAAGCACCAGCCACATCACATCTCCGCGAGGGGTCCTGTGCTGGTCCCTGTCCCACCCCTCATGGCATCCATAGGAGTCTCCAGTCCCCCCAGCACAAACCACTGCACAGACACGATCAGAAGCCACCTCCTGTACCTCCCAAGAGCCTAGTGCTGCCACAGCATCTGCTGACTAGACGAGGAGAGTGGCAAGCTGCGAGGTCAGCACAGGGACTTCCCAGAACCCCCAAACTCACCATGGATGATGCTGAGCCCCACCACAGTCTCGTGGGACCCCTGCCCCTTGGGCAGTGCCCTTGCGCCGTCCCTGCCCCTGAGTGCTGCTGGAGCTGGAGTCAGTCAGGATGCAGCCAAGGAATGGATGCAGTTGGAGGGGTTGGGGGTGGGGGGACTGCAAGGCCCAGCCCTGCCTCTCCTTCCTTTCCCAGGCAAGCAGGCAGGCAGGAGGCAGGCAGGCAGGAAGGGAGAGGAGCGGCCACACTTGAGGCTACCGCCCAGCAAGGGGGTGGCGAGCCCAATGCACTGCCCTGGCTCTCCTGGCTGGGGAACCCCCACCCAGTGGGAGTGCTGACAGCAGCAAAGGGGCTGCTCCCCCACCCTGTCCCAGCAAAGGGCACCTCCAAACTGGGGACAAGGGCACCTCCGCATTCCTGCCAGTCCCCCAGGCAGGTAAAACCCCACTGGCCCTCCCTGTGTCCCCTCCACAGCACTGCCAACCTGCGAACGATCATCTTCAGAGTGCGGTAGGAGCCCTTGATGAGGATCAGGGCCTCCTGGCGGGATCCGTACAGCGGTGTCCCGCTGATGTTCACCAGCTCATCACCTGGCTGCAGCCGGTGGGACAGTGCAGCCTTGCCCCCATCCTCCACCTGGGTGACAGAGAGGGGCGTCAAGGGGGGCACAGCCCCCAGAATATCCCAGGGGATGTTCCACAGCCACTGGGTGTCAGGGGAGAAAGAGGCTTTGGAGAAGGTGCCTGAGCCCCAGGCACCACAGAGAGATCTGCGGGGCCAGGCTCTCCCCCTTCTCTGGTCACATGAATTTCTGAGCAACGGCATCGGGGAGGGGGGAGAAAGAAAAATGTCCCATCCCAGCAGATTCCCCCGCAGGCACAGGCAGCACAAGGGCCCTTTGTCCGGCGTGGATGCCAGCCCCCTGCCGCTGCTTCCAACCCCACATTGAGCCTGTCTGGGCACCCGTGGTGATTTCGATGCCCAAAGGATGCCATCCCGCCCTGTGTGCCCATAGGAGACAACAGTAGGGGAAGTGCTGAGCCCTGGGACATGCCTACCCTCCCTGACACCCATGGCCAAAATGAACCTGGCACTCTGTACTGCTGTGCTTAGAGGAAGCAGGGCCATGGTGCTGCCAGCATGTGAAACCCTGGGCCATTCCCTCTGCCCTAGCTAGTAGGTGCAGCGCTGGCAGCCCTGGGATGAGCACTGCCCAGCTGGGGTAGGCAGAGTGCCCATTGCCGGCACTGATCTCTGCCCATCCTGCCACTGCAATGGCCAGGGATTGCCAAGTCCAGACAATCACACCACAGGGCTGGCAAGCGACTGAAGCTGCTGCTGCGTGGTGGCAGTGGCACACGGCATGCAGGTGCATGGGGCAGGACCCAGGGTGCCCCATGCCCAGCGTGGATGTGGCAAGACCCTACAGCCAGCCACAGGGCAGAGCTAACCTGGCCCCACACTGGGGCTCCTGCACCCACCCTGCCCATGGGCTCTTCACCCTGCCCAGCTGCTCCCAGGCCTGGCCAAGGAATGAGCTCTGCCTGCAGGGCCAGCCTGGGCAGCAGCCAGACCCCAGTGCCAGGGAGCACACAGGGCCTAGCAGGTCAGTCACGGTGCATGTGCCCCTGGGCACCACTTTCCAGCCCTAGTGCTGGGCAGGGTTCAGGGGGCATTCCACTACCCCTGGACAAAATGTCACCTTAGGAGGGAGGAAGGCAGGAGCAGCCAAGCCTCCTGCCCAGTGTACCATTGCCCTACGGCCCTGCCTGGCACAGCTGTGCCCACCACTGGGCACCAGCAGAGCATGCAAGGCAGGCTGCACCTTCACCCCAGTCCTCTGTCCAGCCACATGCCCACCCAGTCCTGCCTGCCACGGCCATGGGAATGAGTCAGAGGTGAAAGGTGTCCCCACTACTGCAGGACACCACCAGGTCTGCACCCTTGTCTGGCCATGACATGCACCAGGATGGACAGGCTCAGCCCTGGCATCACTCACCAGGAGCTAAATTTGGCACAAACAGCCCCTTTTGCTACCAGAGAATCAGCACTGGCGCCCAAACCCCACTGCCTGCTGCCCTGCCTGGCTGGGCCAGCCCAGGACACTTCCCCAACACCAACCCTGGAGTTCACTCTGGGCCCTAATGGTGGGCATCAGATGGCTCACGGGAATGTCTGTCTGTCTCAGGAGAAACTTGTCTTAGGAGTCACAACCAGAACAGTGCCAGAGCTGTGCCCACCCTGCCATCACCAAACTCCCTCCTTGCCCCCGACGTGCTCGGGGGATCGGGGAAGCCTGTGCCAGAGGGCGTTCGCAGCCCCATGGAAGGCTTAGAGCGCATGTGAGCACCGCCGTGGGACTCTGCCACAGGAAGGGATCCCGCCCGGAGTGGGCTCAGAGGCCAAACTCTGTCACTGAGTGCGGGGACGCCCTTCCCCTTTCCGGCCCGGGCCCCCCGCGTCACAAGAGGGGGCCACCCCCTCTCCGCACACACCTCGGCCGGCCGCAGCGGCGGAACGGTGGCCCCGGGGGACCCTCCCCTGAATGCACAGAGCGCTGGAACAAGCCCCTTTTGTCTGCCGAGCACACGCGGTGGCGGCGTGCCTGGGGGAGCGCGGGGGCCGACACCCCGCAGCCCGCAAGCCACCCCCCTTCTCAAAAGTGGTGGGGAACATCCCCGGGCCCTCTCATCGCTTCCCATCCTCTCCTCCGGCAACCGGCGGACCCACGGGGACACTCCACCCCGAGGGCCGGCAGCGAGTCGGGACGCGGGCAGTTACTCCCTCGGCGCCCGGCTCTCCACCCGCCGGCGGTGCCACCTCAGGGCGCAGGGCTGGGACCGGAGCCACTTTTCCAGCTCCCCCAGCCAGACCGCGCTGCCCGCGTCCCGCCGAGGGCGTGGGACGGCCCGGGGGCGCAGTCAGCCCGGCTCGAGGCAGAGAGCAGCCCCGGGGCCGCCAGCCCGGCCCGCCGCACCCCGGCTCAGCAGGACGGTGACACCGGGCGGGCAGGCGGCCAAATCGCCCGGTGACAGGGCCCCGTCCGGGCTCCGCGGAGGGGTGGGTATTGGGGTTCCCTTGGCCGCTGCCCGGCTCCCTGCGGGTCTCCCCGCGGGGCGATGCGCTGGCGGGGGCTGCGGGAATCGGTGACCCTCTGTGTGGCGAGACGTCGGGGCCGCAGGGGTCACCCTGAGCATTCGTTCCCGGCTGCGGCCGGGCCCCGCTCGGCACCGCACCCCGGCGCCAACCCAGCCCCGGGCACGGTCCTGCCCCTGCGTTCCAGGGGTGCCGGGGCATGACGGGACGGACTCTGGTTCCCCCACCGTGGCCCTCAACCTCCCCGCAGAGCCCGGTGCCCAGGGCGCCCATGGGCGCGGCACCAACGGATAGGTACACGAAAAGGGGCTGACCTCCCCCGGCTACGGCCCGTGGGACGGGACCGGGAAAGACGTGAGGGGGAATGTGGGGCCGCCCCCGACGCCAGCCCAACGGATGTGCCAGAGGAATTTCTTCCTGCCGCCGGGCCCGGGCTGTCCCTCCGCCCCTCTCGCTCCCACTCTTCCCCGCGGCTCTAAGTGGAGGGTCGCGGGGATCGTGGGTGCGAGTGGCCGCCCCCGTCCCGCCGCGCCATGACACGCGACCCCGCGGCCGGGGCTCCCCGCACCCCCGACGCCGCCGCGCCCCGGGTGTCCACCCATCTCCCGCGTCCCGCCACGGGCGGGAGGCCCCTCACGGGGGGATGCCGCGGAGCCCCCGCGGGACTGTGCCGGCGGTGCCTACCTTGGAGACGATGAGGGGCTCGCCGTGCTCTAACCCGCCGCGCAGCGTGAAGCCCCAGGGCGCGCCCCCCTGCAGCTGCACATGCACGTACTGGGGGGCGCCGGGCCGGCCCTCGGCCCGCTCCATGGCGGCTACAGCTACAGCCCCATCCCGGCCCGGCCCCGAGCTGTGGAGGAAATGACACCCCCGCCCGCCCGGGCTGAGCGACGCGGGGCGAGTGCGGGGCGGGGCCGGCCCGCACCGGGACTGCTCCGCCGCCGCCAATGAGGCGCGGGGGGACGGCGGGCGGCCGGCTCGGCATGGCATGGCATGGCATGGCTTGGCTCAGCACAGCTCATGGCATGGCTCTGCACATAATGGCACAGCACAGGACCTTTCTACTAAGTAGCTTGGCATGCCATCCTTTAGCCCAGGGACCTGAAGTGAGCTGCTTGGCTCAGCTGGGTACAGCCCAGCCACAGTATTTCAATTGTCCAGCTCAGCTCAGCCCAGCATGGCATGATATGGAAGGCTGGCAGACTTCAGTGCAGCATGCCACAGCACAGCTCAGCTCAGTGTGGGATGGCAGGGGTGCCAGCATGGGTTAACTGGCCCAGCATGGCTCAGCCTGGCATGCTTCGGTGCAGTTCAGCTGGGTTGGCACATTCTGGCTTGGCTCAGCTCAGCTCAACACGACACAAGGCTGGCAAAGTTAAGTTTGGTACAGCACAGAACAACCAGGGGCCTCATCTGGCTTAGCTCCACTTGGCCTGGCCCAGTTTTGCTCAGTGCAGTTCAGCTTGGTTGACTTGGACAAGCAGGGCTGGCACAGTTCAGCTCAGCACAGCCTGGCCTGGCTTGACTTAGCTTGACCATGCACAGTTCAGCTCAAAATGACCCAGTTTGGTTCAGTACAATATGGTGCCAGCAGGGACCCACACCAATAGGGCCATCTTGGCACAGCTTAGCCTGGCACAGCAGCAGTTTGACAGCACTCACACGGGTGCAAGGCGGTGGCGGTAGGGTGATGCAGCCTCCCCGGCTCCCCACCGCGCAGTCACACTGGCACCCCAAGATCCACTGCCTGCAGGCCAGCACATGCTGCTGGCTCCTGTCTGACCTACCCATGCCAGCCCCCACCCTGTCCCTATCCTGCTGGGCACCTCAGGGTGTGCATGGCAGTTTTGGCCGTTCTTCACCTTTGTCTTTTCCCTGCCAGGCCCAAGAAGAGCAGCTGTGCCGCTTGGGGGAAATTGAGGCAGGGGGAGGAGGCGGCGGATGGCAGCCGGGGATGGTGGGAGTGAATCGGCACGGATTCCCGGGGGAGCCCGAGAGTCGTGCTCCACCCCTTCCCGCCTGGGGCCACGACTCTTACTCATCTCCTTCCCAGACAGCACAGCCGGCCTGGAAAGCTCTGCTCTGCAAGCAATGCCTGCGGCCCCTGGTTGCCTGCCACGGCCCGGGAGGGTCGTCTTGCAGTGTCAGGCTGGCGAGCCACTCTAGGCTTGTTCATTCCCAGTGCTGGAAGGGTCTCGAGTTTTTCTTGGTAGTCCCTGTCCACGAGCACCTGACTTGAACTCTGCCTGCACCCTGCACAGCCCAGCTGCAGGCAGCCCAGTACATGTGTACATTCTTGTGCCAGAGTGTCTGTCACAGGGTGCAGGGTGGAGTGGTACCTGGGCTGTTTGTAGTGCTGGGGCCCACCCAGGAGCAATGCATGGCCCCCCAATACAGCCTTGACAGGTCCACCTCTGACATGTCCACCCCTGACCTGAATCTCCTGCTCTCCCCTACGGCCTTCCCACCTGCCTTGTCATGCCCCCCACTCATGACTGGCTGCTGCCATGCCCAGACTTTTCCCAGCCTTCACTGGCTCATCTGCCCCTTGTGCCCTTTCCCAAATGAGTAACCAGGGCTGCCTGGCCAGGTGAGAGGGCTCTGTACCCTGGCTCATCACGTGGCCCCACAGCACATTTAGCACCACACACAACCCCACACAGCCCTCCCAACCCTTAGCACTGTGCCCAGCTGGCACCAGGAAGGGTGGGCAGCAGGCACCGGTACAACCCCCCCCACTCTCCCATGTCCCTGTGCCTGCACCAGTGGTTCCCAACCAGTGTGCCCACCCCCTGGCCCCTTCCATCCCAGCAGGAGAGCAACAGTGTACTGTGAGTCTGAGCACCACACCAGGGGCTCTGGAGGTGGCACTGGCTGAAGCTGCCCATGCCACACTCTGTAGTGTGCCCAGAGGGCCTTTCCCAGGCAAGCACCATGGAGTCACTGTCCCCGGTACAGAAAGTGCCTCAAATGGCCCATGCCAGCGAGATGGTGGGCATCATGCTCACAACCTCTCAGCTTTGAGCAGGTGCTGGCGGAAAGACCTGGAAACTGGTCAAGGTAGGCAAAGTTGTGGGCATGCTGATTGTGATGGCAGGATGATGCCTACAGTGGGGTTCTGCTGGGCTCAGGGTCACTCTGCTCGCACATGTGCCTTAGTGCCAGGTGGGTAGAGTGAGGCACTGGGCAGCCTGGCTATGCTGCAGGGCTGTTGGGGAGCAGAACCCCAGGCTCTGTGCCTGCTTGGGGCAGTGCAGACCAGCTTGCAGCAATGGGCACAAAAGTGCTGAGCCACTGCTGGAGAGTCAGCACAGAGTGGAGGGAGCTGGAGGGACTCCCACTGCATGAAAACACCCTCTCAGGCTCTGGCCCCATTCCCCTGGGACCCAGGGAGCTCCTGCCTCTTTAAAACCTGATTGAGACCATGCCTTTAAAATGGGCCTGGGCAGGGACCTCCCACCCTGTAGGAGGAGGCTGGCCAGGAGCAGGTAGGCTGAGTGAGCAGGTTCTCCCACCCCACTTCACCCCACTCCCCTACCCCAGCACCTTTACAGCCCCCATAGCCAGGCTCTGTCTGGCTAGCTTTGCTCCTGGTCTGGGTTTTAGTCTGGAATTGTACCCCTTTTTGCATACAGAATCCTCTCACCTTTCTGTTCCTGTGCCAAGCTGAAGCAGCTGGTGTGGTCGTCCTGGTTTGATAGGAGCTGGCAGCACCCTGGGATCCTTTTGCTGGTACCCATAATCAGCTCTGCCTCTCAAGTGGGGAGAAGCATGACTGCAGGTTCTCCCTAATTCTTCTGCTGGCCAGCCCCACCTTGTCCCACTTACCTGCTCCCTCCCTAAACACACACTCACCTATCATGGCTCTGCCCTACCCTTTCACCAGCCTCCTCCTCCTCCTTGTTGTGCCCCTTTCCCAGGCTGCAAACCAGTCCCCACTGCCCCTTGGCTCCCTGCCTGCTGTCCCCACCCTGCCCCTCCTGCAGGCCCTGCAAACACGGGCACCAGGCAGCCCAGGCTGGCAAGTGGGGCCAGCCAGTGGGCAGCCCCTGCGCTACATGCTAAATCTGTACCGGCGTGCCGCTGACCGCGAAGGCCGACCCCGCCGCAGCCGCAGCCTGGGCACCAACACCATCCGCCTGGTCCAGGCCAGTTCCCATGGGGGTCAGCCCTGGGCAGGTAAGCAGCTGGTGGGCACTAAGGACAGTATGGGGGCTTAGCAGAGCTAGCAGGGTGGGCTTGAGCTCTGAAGGCAAGGTCTCTTGCCTGTTTCCTCCCCCCTCTCTACAGTGTCCTGGCTGGGGTTGCTCTTGGCCATGGGGTTCCACTTGGCAGGAGTCCAAGGCTCTGCCCCAGGGGTGAGATGGGCAAATGCATCGCCGGCCCTTGCGTGCCCTTCTCCCCTTCCCACCCTGCCTGATGCTGTGCCAGGCTAGTGGTGTTGGTGCAGAGGATGGGAAATGTTACAGACTCTCTTTGAGCTTCACCCTACTAGCAAGCTTCCTGTTTGCTGCAGCTTCTGCCTTGCGCTGGGGCAGATGGCTGTCACGGGCTCCACTGTGTTGTGTGGGGCTGTCGCAGCACCATGGGAGAAAGGGGTGCTGCACAGTGCCTCCTGCACTGTGCTAAGGGGGTACTGGTCACTGCTTCCCTGCAGGTCGCTGGTACTTGCAGGCCCTCACCTACCACCTGGAGGGCCAGCCAGAGGCCGAGCACCTCCTCAGAGCCACTGTGGTCTACCTGCCCAGTCTGTCATTGGCCCATGGTCGCCTCCTCTGCGCTCTGGAGCTGGTGGCGGCCAGCGAGGCACCCAGGGTGCTGCTCAGCCCTACTGCCCGTCCCCGCCACGGCTGGGCTGAAGTTGACGTCACCCCTTACCTGGTGCTGGGGAACAGCAGCATGGAGAGCCTGGCACTGCGGCACGTCTGTGTGCGTGCTGGCCGAGCAGCAGGCCACAATGCCCTGGTGGCCCCTAGCCGCCCTTTCCTCCTTCTCTACCTTAACGATACCCAGGCAGGGTTGGCACCTCCAGCAGCAGAGCCCCACCGACACCGGCGTGATACAGGGACATTGGCTCATGACCTGCCCAACTACCTGCGGGAGCAGGGAAGGGAGAAGAGTGACTGTTCCCTCCGCCCCTTCCCTGTCAGCTTTGCACAGCTGGGCTGGGACCACTGGATCATTGCTCCCCACCGCTACAACCCACGCTACTGCAAGGGCACCTGTCCTCACCTGCTCCGCCATGACTACCACGCACCCAACCATGCTGTGGTGCAGAGCTTTGTTCATCAGCTTGTGGATGCCAGTGTGCCCCGGCCCTCCTGTGTGCCATACCGCTACAGCCCCATCAGTGTCCTCATGATTGAGCCCAATGGAGGCATACTGTACAAGGAATACGAGAATATGATTGCAGAGTCCTGCACCTGCCGGTAATTTCCACTGCCCCAGCGCATCACCCCTGGGCTCTGCCTCTTCCTGCTGATCTGGACTTTAGGGTTTATCTTGCTCTGCCTGGGGCTCACTCGGCTCATCTCCCCTCCCCATGCAGCGCTCCTCAGTGGGGAGGTTTTACAATGACAGTTTTATGTAAATTGTGGATTTTTAAAGGCAGGAACCTGTGCTGGGGTGGTTGCCCCATGGCATCTGTCCTTCCTGCAGCCCCCATGGCTGCTGCCTGGTTTTGGTGGGCAGGGGGGCTTGGCTTGATGTTCTCAGAGATGAGCTGTGTCCTTAAACTGGAGTGCAAAGCTCTTAGGAGGTGGCTGGGAATCTCCTAGTAGAGCCAGGGCAGGGAGGGTGAGAAGTCCAGGTGTCTCTGTGCTTTGCATTTGACACATTAGTGGTGTCATGATCTGATGTGACCCTGCCTGTGGCATTCCTTCCTAACTCACGTGCACCCCATCCCTGTCTAGTCTCAGCTGCAGAGGCATCTCACCAGTCTCAGAATTTGGGCTGGAGGGAGGAAGCCTCTCTTCTCCCCTGCAGTTCTGCTCTGGAAGGGCTATGAAAAACTGGAGGGACCTGAGCTGCCATCTCTGCTTCCAGCGCTAGAGGCCAAGGCAGCTGCCTGTGCTGGACTTTGCCTGCTGTTTCCTCTGACACACTTGTTCTTCAGCTCCTTGGCTTGCCCTCTAACAGAGCTCAGGTCTTGTCCTATCCCAGAGATCAGACTCCCGTTGCAGATGTCTCTCTGCCTTCTTGCACTCTTGCTGTCACACAGGCCTTGGGCTCTGCTGAGCTCCTGGCATGTCCCTGTTCCCAGAAGGGTCAGTCCTGCTCTCAGCATCCCTGCTGCCTGACTTTCCTCTATTTATTGCTTGACTGTGAATAAATAAATGGATTGATTTTGCTAAAGACCCTCTTGGCTGTTCTTGCACTGTCCCTGGGGTGCAGCAGGTACCCCCTGGGAAAGGCTGCCATAGGCTGTATCCCTGTGCAACTGCTATTGTGCTTTCACTGGATGGGGTGGATGCAGGGGTAAATCCCAGCTGGTTCAAGCTGGGCCTGTGAGAAGTGCCTCCCCTGGAGCACAGACCTGCCCTAGTGCAGAGGGGACCAGATGTGGCTGCAGGCAGCTGCCTCCATGGGGCTGGGAACAAGAGATACCCCACATCCCTCTGTATGGGGCAAGTCCTAAGGGACCATGGAGGGGCAATGAGCCAGGTCTCCTGGGGCTGTCTGTCACCATGGCCAAGGCATTTCTCTGCCAGGGCTATTTTGGGTAGGTGGCTGCAAGCAAACCTGCCTGTTGCTGGATATGATGCCCTGTTTGCAGTGCTGGAGCAAAATTTCTATTCTTTGAGCATCAAGGCATAGATGGCAGTCATCATCCTTGTCACCACAGCTTGGGGGGCACTGTCACCTGGGTGCTGTTTCTCCACAGCTCATGGCTCTTGCCAGAGTCTTCTCTTGCTTGGGGTCCAGCCCCATCTGTTATTGCTGGCCCAAGCTCCATGGGGAGGTTTCAGCACTTTTATTTTTCCTGTGAGTGTTTGCTGTTGGACAGGGTGCTGTCAACTCCAATCCTTCTCTTTCCTGCCAGTCTCGAAGTTTCTTTCCCATCTTGGAAGAGTGAGAAACCACAGAGCCCCAGGCTCCTCTTCTGCCCCTTGTCCCCAGTTAGCCACATCTTGGTCATGAGTGGGGAATGTCTTCTGCTTTTTTGGAAGCTCACAGATCTGATCCCTATCAATCATTAAGTATGTGGTGTTGACTCATTCGGGCAAGTGATGATAAAAGGCATGGAGCTGGGCATGCTCCCGGCCCTGGACACCCCCGGATGCCACTTGGCCCCCACCTGCCCAAAGGGGTCCCCAGGATGAGGGGTGCTGCGGTCTCCAGGAGCCCACTGTGCCCAAATGCTGCTGGTGCACATCTGTATGATGCACATGTGTCTGCCTGCACCTGTGCCTGCAGGTGTATGCAGTGTGTGCCTGCGTGTGTGTGCATGTGTATGATTGTGTATGTGCATGTGCTTATGTGTGTGTCTGCTTACGGGTGAGTGTACCTGTGGGTATGTGCAGGTTTGCACACCTGTGGATGTACATAGGTGCACGTGTATTTCTGTGTGCTATGGACACATGGAAACGCAAAAGGTGTGTGCACAGCTGTGTACACATGTGTGCATGTGGAGGTATGTGTGCACACGAGTCTGCCTGCGCTTGTGTTCCAGTGCGGGTAGGTGTGTGCACACCTGTACGTGTGCATGTGTGTGCATGTCCATGCCTCTGTGCACGTGCACACCTATGGATGTGTCCATGCCTCTGTCCACATGCGTGTCTGTGTGTCTGTCCATGCACCTAGCATATGTGTGTGTGTCCATACAGACCCATGCTGGTATGTGTATCCATCTGTGTGTCTGTACAGTGTCACACTAGTACACGAACCCATCCGTGTGTCCCTGCAGTCCCACACCAGTCCGTGTGTCCGTTCCACACCGGCACAGGTGCGTCCACGCGTCCGTCCCTGTGTCCGTGCGTCTGTCCCTGTATCCGTATATCCGCATGTGTGTCCGTGTGCCCGTCCGTGTGTCTGTGTGTCCGTCCGTGTGTCTGTCCTTGTATCCGTGTGTCCGTCCTTGTAGCCGCGTATCCATACTCAGCGTTGCTCGGCCTTCGCCCGGCAGGCGGAGCCGCACGCCGCCGCCCCCGCCCTCGGAGCCGCCATGGCGGCAGGTCCTGCCCACTCGGTAAAGTGAGCGCCCCGTGGGCCGAGGCCGCCGCCGGCGAGGAGCGCAGGGCAGCGCGGGTGGGGCGGCCGCTCAGGGACTGCGGTGGTGGTCGGGTAGCGCCGTCGGCGGCAGCGACCCGGCTGTGCCGCGAGGCGGAGCGGGGAGACGAGGGGAGGGGCGGAGCGGAGCGGGGAGGNGGTCCCGCTGCCGCCGTCATGAGGAGCCGGAGCAACTCGGGCGTGCGTCTGGACGGCTACGGGCGCCTGGTGCAGCAGACCATCCTCCGCCACCAGGTGCGGACCCTGCCCGGGAATGGGGAGCAGACCCGGGGCCCCGGCGCACCCCGCCGGCCGCTGGGCCAGGGAGTTCTGTGGGAACGGTGTGTCCCCTCCGCAGGACGCGGTGACGGGGCTACTCCCCGCCAGCGCCGACCACCAGGACGCCTGGGTCCGGGACAACGTGTACAGCATCCTGGCGGTCTGGGGTCTTGGCCTGGCCTACCGCAAGAATGCCGACCGCGACGAGGACAAGGCTAAGGCCTACGAGCTGGAGCAGGTAGGAGGGAGCAGGAGCCGGGGGCGGGGCTGGTGGCACCCGGGGACTGCCGTCACCCCGGTCTGGTCAGCCTTTGGCACAGCCAGGGGCCCAAAGGCAGTGCAGTGCGGGTGAGGACACGGCTGTCTCCCGACGCAGGAGGCAATAGGAATGGATGTCAGAGCCTGCTCTTCCCAGACCACACTGGAGCCCAACCAGAGGGTCTAGACCTCTGGCTCTGGGGTGATCTTGGGCCACAGCCCTTCTCTCAAGGGCTGAGGAGCCGTGTCCTCTGTCCTGCTGCACAGCATGGCAACCTGGCCTTGCTGGCAGACCAAGAAATATTCCCTCTGCTGTCACCCAGGGGCTGTGAAAATGTGAGCAGGGGCTCTCATTACAGACGCTGAGCCCCACAAAGGTCAGCGGCCAGCTGATCCTGAGTCAGGGCTTCTCCTGGAGATTAACAAACCTGTTTTCCTTGTTCCTGCAGAGCGTGGTGAAGCTGATGCGGGGGCTGCTCCAGTGCATGATGAGACAGGTAGGGGCTGGGGAGCACCTCTAAGTGTCAAGTGGTCTCCTTAAAGCCCATCTATGCCGCAGAGTCCTAGCTGTGCCAGCCCTCCCCAGCCTTCCCTGATGAGCAGAGGGAAGGCCCCCTTCCAGCAAGTCTTGAAATAAGTTCTGAGTGAGCATCTGTCCTGGGTGTGATTGAAGTTCCAGAGCTGTGGGCTGGTGGCCAGTGGAGCCTTTGCCAGCTGCTCCCTGTCTCTTGGCCTGGCAGGCGCTAGGACTCTGCAGCTCTCCTCCCTGAGGGCGTTTGGGGTAACCCTTTTCTCTCTGCATGGTGCAGCTGTGGCAGTGGGCCCTCCGCTGCTGCAGTCCTGTGCCGCAGTGGCATGTGAGCCTGCACTCATTGCCTGGGTGCACAGAGGGGCTCAGCCCAGGGGTTGTGGAATTTCTTGCCCTGCCAGGCACGATTCCATGTGCTCTGCTCATGACATGGAGCAGCCCTTGGCTCGGGAGCTGTCAGACCTCTCTGGAGACAGGGTTCGATGAATGCCTGCGTCTCTTTGCCCTTCTCAAGGTGGACAAAGTAGAGGCCTTCAAGTACAGTCAGAGCACCAGGGACTGCCTGCATGCCAAGTATAACACCCACACGTGTGCCACTGTGGTAGGAGACCATGAATGGGGTCACCTACAGATGGATGCTACCTCCCTCTACCTCCTCATGCTTGCACAAATGACGGCCTCAGGTAATGCTGGGGGCTGCGATTGCAGCTTTGAGTGTGCTGGTCTTCAGGTTCACCAGAGTCTCAGTTTGGGTGCAGCTTCCTGGGTGCCAAGCTGCTGCAATGGCTTCCCTGATCCCCACTATTTTCTTATGCTCACAGTACCTGAGATGGGTTTGGGCCCCCTGATGTCGGTCTCTCCAAAAGCCCCAGTGCTGCCATAAGGGGTGGGAGTGGAGATGGGGTCAGCTAGGACATGGCTCCCATTGGGCAGGCATGCAGTGGGGAGGAGTCGTCCCTGGGTTCCTGCAGCCCCATCCTGGGTACTCTTGTGGGCTTGGAGTGGCTAATGTGAATTCTTCCCTGTGCTTCAGGCCTCCACATAATTCACAGCTTGGATGAAGTCAACTTTATCCAGAACCTTGTGTTCTACATTGAAGCTGCCTACAAAACTGCGGTGCGTAGCATGTGCTGGGGAAGGGGGGTGTGCTCCAGTGGTGGAGATACTGGACTGGTGTCTAGGAACAGCTGTGGGTTCCCCCTGAGCCACACCAGCACCTTCTGGAAGCGCCATGGATGGGTGGGATTCAAAGGCTTGCTGGGTGTGTTCTGAAACAGTGCCTGGTTCACAGGACTTTGGCATATGGGAGCGTGGGGACAAGACAAACCAGGGCATCACCGAGTTGAATGCCAGTTCTGTCGGCATGGCCAAGGTGAGCCGGGAAGAAGTGCTGGCTGGGGGGCGTGAGGAGCACCAGTGGCCCTGAGCTGCTTTTTGACAGGGCAGGCTGGGCATATTGAAATGCTGATGCCCCATGCAGTGATAGGCTCCTGGGGAGCAAGACTCTTCTCCTTGTACACTGGGTTAAAACTGTGTCCTTCTAGCCTGAGTCTTGCCTGAACTAGGAGTGAAAAGTTAATTGGGGGTGTGTGGCAGAAGTGTCCCAAGCCCTTTTGATGTCTGGAGATGTGGTCCCATTTTGACCAGAGATGTTCTGCAGCCACAGCAGGATTCAAGTTTTTTTAAATTTGGGCAGTGCTTTACACACAGCAGCTAGCATGGAGTGAGAGCTCTTACAGATGAGTAGCATAGTGAAGGACATGCCTCTTTGCAGGCTGCCCTGGAGGCACTGGATGAGCTGGATCTCTTTGGAGCCAAGGGAGGCCCACAGTCGGTGATACGGGTGCTGTCAGATGAGGTGCAGCACTGCCAGGTGAGACCCACCCAGGCACTACACTGTTGCAAGAGGAACGGTGATCTGCTGGGTTTGCGGTGTGATTGATGCCTGACCTGACAGCCTAACAACCTTTCCTTCCCCTTTGCCCAGTCCATCCTCCACTCAATGCTGCCCAGGGCCTCCACATCCAAGGAGGTGGATGCCAGTGTGCTCTCTGTCATCTCCTACCCAGCATTTGCTGTGGAGGACAGTGAGCTGGTGGAGATCACCAAGCAGGAGATTATCACCAAGCTGCAGGTGAGCATCTCTGCCCTTGTCTCACTGTTCCCAAGAGACAGCTGCAGTCCAAACTGCTGTAGCCCTTTTCTTTCCAAAAAATATGTACAGTGGGGGGTTGCTGGGGCATGTCCTCTCCCAGTCTCCATGACCTGTGGCAGGGGTGTGCAAAGAAGCAGCCCTGTGTGCTGTGGCCCCAGGCTGTGATTGTGGTACCTGAGCGCTGGGTGAGCAAGAGAGGGGGTGTTTGGCTGAAGGAAACACCCTGCCCCTGCTTCTGCATTCAAGGTACAAGATATCTCGCACTGTGCCTCCTGCTCAACAAATCTTTCCCTCCCTTCCAGGGGCGCTATGGCTGCTGCCGCTTCCTCCGGGATGGATACAGGACTCCCAAAGAGGTGAGTGTCCTCAACCCTGCTGCGTGGCAGAACTTGACTGCCAAGCAGCACCCTGCCTGGATGCAGCACAAAGGCTGTGTTGGGGAGCCTTGGGAATACAAGAGCCCTGAGTAGCCCCAGGCAGTGTCATGGGTCTGGGCAAGGCTCCCCAAAATGCCAGAGCTCACTGCAGAAGTGGTACGTCCCACCCATACCCATAGCAGATGGCTGGAGGCTGGCTCTGCCTGCATCCTGAAACCCGGGGGTGTGTCTTTCTTAGGCTGGGAGAAGGTGGGACCGGCGCCCAGCATGGGAGCCCTGCTGAGATGGGCTCTCCTAGGGCTGCACCCGAGTGAGGGCTGGAGGCCTGGGGATGTGACTGTGCAGAGCCGTAACCCAACGGCCTCATCTACGGCAGCTCTGGAGGTCACACAGCTGCTTCTGTCTCCCCTAGACCAGCAGTCAGCTTGGGTACTGCCAGAATGGCCCTGGGAGCAAGTGGAGAGTTTGCTGCTTTGGGGAGAGAAAACAGGAAAATTTTATAAGCAACAGTCTCATTTGATAACCACTGAACTAAGAAATGATACTCAGGCTCTTAAGTCATCACCAGCTGTGCCTCTGCAAACCTGCCCATAATAGGCAGCATGTGTCTCTGCCCCCTTCCAGAGACAGAGAGAGGCAGCAGCGTCTCCAGTCCATTGTTGCCAGTGCTTGTGAGCTTTGGCAGCATGCAGAGTTGTGGATTACTTACTTCTGGGGCACTGTGAGTCATGGAAAGGGCAGCGGTGCCTGCAGAGGCATGCAGCTAGCTGGAGTCAGGTGGGATTTTGGAAGCTTATGGCTGGAGTGCAGGTAGAAGACATCTGCTCTTTCTGTCCTCTCTGCCTGAATAGTCTGCTAAGGCCAGCACTCTCTCTTCTCTGCAGCAGACGGAGCAGTTAGCAGGGAGGGTCGAGGAAAGGGCACTACACCACACAGAGCTGAGGTGGGAGGACTCTGCCCAGGCAGCTCTTCATCCTGACAACTTCCCTTGTGTTGGGCTCACAGTGGCACCACATGGCAGGAGGGCCCTGGAGGGACCTCTCTGGCCCTGTGTGACCAGCCCAAGCCCTCTCACGTGGCTGGGCCAGCTTGATGATGCTGGAGGAGACGGATGCTGAGAGGCTCAGGCAGAGCAGGCAAGGCAAAGGGGACCCAGCGTGGCACAGGGGATGTCGTGCTGTTGCTGTACAACAGCACAACATCTGGGGTGTTCTGGGGGCTCTGGGGTGCTCTCCTGGGGACCAGGTAGACCCCAGGAAGGTAAGTCTCTCCATCATCAGTGCAGGGGGCTCGGGAGTGGGTGGTCAAATGGAGAAAACAGAAGCTGCAGGTGAAACTGCTTTTCAGCTCTGTCTTGGCCATCTGCAGAGGAGGGCTGGGAGGACATTTGAGGCTGGGGTCTCAGGAGGAGGAGAAGCCCTGTCAGTTTGAGGGGATCCTGTTATGTACCACCTGCCTTGATGTCACTTACAGGATCCCAAACGTCTCTACTATGAACCTGCAGAGCTGAAGCTGTTTGAGAACATTGAGTGTGAGTGGCCTCTCTTCTGGGCATACTTGATGATTGACGGGATTTTCAGTGGAAACATGGAGCAGGTAAGAGAGGCAGGACCTACTGGGCTGGTGGAAAAAAGTCCCTGGCAGGAGAAGTGTGCAGGGGAAGGACGCAGGGAGCCATGACCGGCAGCAGATTCCCTTCTCCTCTCTTCTCAGGTGCAGGAGTACCGGGAAGCCCTTGAGGGGGTTCTCATCAAGGGGAAGAATGGGGTACACCTGCTGCCAGAGCTGTACAGTGTCCCACCAGATAAGGTGAGTGATCCTCAGCTATGGTGGGAAGCTGGAGTGTCTTACAGAATCACAGGATATTCTGAGTTGGAAGGGACCCACAAGGATCATGAAAGTCCAACTGCTGAAACTCCTGGTCTCATTACCAGATAATTAAGTGCTTATTAAGCCAAATTATTAGTGAAGGGGCAAATGTAATGCATGGAAATCTCATGTATAAAAAGGATGGCTTTTATCCAACAAAACCATGTTGGATAAAAATTGGCTTTTTTCTCCCAAAGCATTTCTTAGTCCCATACACAAGAGTTCTTTGCTGATAGTCTGCTTGCTTGGAGACTGAGTGATCCAAGAGCTCAGGACAAGCAGACCTGGGCTGAGTAGGTGGTGCCGAGCTCCTGTTCAGTGGTGAGGGGATTTGTGTGGGACTGGGCTAAGAGCAGTGGCCTCTTGATGCCCAGGTCATCCAGGGGAGATATGTTTCTCACCAGTTTCAGAAAGCATCTCTGGGTGCTCCCAGAGCATGTCAGTCCTTCTAGTGGGATGGCCCGAGCTGGGAAACCAAACATGGTCTGAGCAGCTGATCTGTTGTCTGACACGGATGCCTGGGGCAGTCATAAGAAGAGAGGAGGAACGTAACCAGGCTCTTTTGGACCCTTTGTGACAAATGCTGTTGTGGGGCTGTGTTTTAAGCCTTGAGCTGCTGGACTTCAGGATGCAGTGAGGATGCTTCCTTCAGCATCCTGTGTCTGTGGATCCCTTCTTGACCTCCTGGCTTGTCTTCCAGGTGGATGAGGAATACAGGAACCCACACACTGTGGACAGGATACCCATGGGCAAGCTGCCACACATGTGGGGACAGTCCCTCTACATCCTGGGTTGTCTGATGGCCGAGGTAGGGTCACCCTGAGTGCTGGGGAGGGCTGTGGGACCAGGTCCTGAGCTGTGAAGGTGCAAATGCTGCCACCCACCACGGGGAAGTCCCCCAGGATCTCTTAAAGGTGGGTTGTCCGTAGGCATCACGCATTCTACCCTGCCCATAAAATGTTAATCTCTTTATACCATTTTTTTCCACAGGGGTTTCTAGCTCCCGGTGAAATAGATCCCCTCAACCGCCGTTTTGCGACTGTCCCTAAACCTGATGTGGTGGTCCAAGGTGAGGGAAAGGAACCAGTCCCAAACCCCTGAGCCTGGAGGGTGGGGGGACTCTGGCTGTGCAGAATTCACAGAGGTGGCTCTGGGATGGCTCTGCTTACTGGCTTGCTGCCAATACAGCCCAGTCTCAGCCCTGGCAAGGTGGGTGGAAGATGGGGTGCAAGTCCTTCCATTTCATTCTGTGTTCACCCACAGAACTATCACCTGCTGCAGCCTCCTCTGCAGAGAGGTTGAAAACTGTCTTCTTGCCACTTGGTGGGGAAGACTTGTGTGAATAGAGTGTTAGGAGGGGCGAGGCAGACTTCTGCAGTGGGAACTGGTTCCCAAGGGACCCCAGACAGCTTCCTCTCTGTGGGGTGGTGCCTTGTATGTGTCCCAAAGGCATGGGGCAGTGCTATCACACCCTTGTGCCTGTGTTGCACTGAGACTGTCTTCCATCCACAGTGTGTATCCTGGCCGAAACAGAGGGGATCAAGGCAATCCTGCAGAAGGAGGGTGTTGACGTGGAGACTGTGGCGGACGTCTACCCCATCAGAGTGCAGCCTGCTCGCATCCTCAGTCACATCTATACCCGGCTGGGTGAGCTGGGCTCCCTGCTCCCGCAGCAAAAGGGATGCAGAAGTGTCTGTCCCACCCCTGGCACTCCTGCTCATAGACACTCGTGTCCTGCTCTCTGCCTGGCTGATGAGGATCCTGCTGCCCATTTCTAGGCCTGATAAAGTCACTCATGCTCAAGGGGAACAAGGTGGCAGACAGTGCTGTTCAGTGTGATTCTGACAGGGATAGAGCTTTGGCTTGCAGTTGCACAGTCACCCCAGGGACAGACAGAGACTCCGATCCCTTTGGGTTGAACCTGGTGTGGGTAGGAGTTGTCTTCTGTTCCTGTATTCAGATCTGGGTGGGGGAGGCCAGCCAGACCCCAGGAAGGGTCCCCTGGCCATCCCTGGCAAAGAGAGCCTGGAGCTCAGGCAGTATGGTTGTTGCTGGGGGGTGGGCAGGGCTGAGTGTGAGGGGAGGATGTGCTCACCTCTGCATGCTTGCTCCTTGATGCTGCAACCCCTCAGGCATGGGGTTTGTTGTGCAGGAGCCAGAGATTTAGCCTGGGCCAGAGGAGACACCTGATCTGCTGTGATTTAATTTGGCGGCTAATTTAGGCCACCAAAAGGCCAAGTGTGACATGGGCAGGGGGAGCAGCCTCGTAGCTGCCAGAGCTGACGAGCGAGGGGTGATGCTGTTGCTGCACCATCTGGACTTTGGGAGTAATCCAGGAGCAATTGGAATGCTGATAGAGCTGTCAACTTAGGGGGGCCAGCCCTATGCTGAGGGGCACCCCTAGCTCTGCTCCAGCTTCTGACATACCCAAAGACCAGGAGGTGTGACATTGCAGAAGTCAGGACAAGCTGTGTTATCACTGTTTCAGCATGTCTCTACGCCTCTGGGCAGGTCTGGGGAAAGAGAATTACTGTCCCTTAGAGCTGTACCAGCTTGACATAGGGTTCTGGGGTATCCCAACCACAAACCAGCATTTCCCTGCTGGCTGGTAGCAAGAGGCTTGGCACTACTTGCTGCTGCAGCCCCTTTCAAGAGGAGGTTTGTACTAAAAACTCCTCTTCCTGCCCTCCCAGGCCACAACGAGCAGATGTGCCTTACTGGACGGCCCTACCGGCATATGGGTGTCCTTGGGACCTCCAAGCTCTACAAAATCAGGAAGAGCATCTTTACCTTTACCCCACAGGTAGGTGACATTGCACAAGCTCATTCCCAGCTATTCTGTGATACGAAACTGGGCGAGATGTTTCTTCAGTGGCTGGGTACTTGAGTTATTCTAAGGTGTGACCCAGCACTCTTGGAACAGCCTGGGACTGTGGAGTAGTCCAACTCTGTGGCATGAGGCAGCACAGTTGGTGGTCCTGGCTGTGTGGATATTGCAACAGTTTGAGCCTTCTAATGATCAGTATTGGATGAAAATCTCTGCTCGCCCTGACAAGGACACCAGGAGGAGGCTGATGGCAGGCCAGGGACATGTGTCCAGGGGACGAGCAGCGTTGCAAGCTTAGCACTATGGAGAGTGCATATTTGCTTGGAACAGGCTGTTGTTGCTTGGACTGCCTGTGTGGGGCCTGGATGCTGCTGCTGCTGAGCTGTGGCATTAGCTACCTCCTCATAGTTGTTAGTGGCCAGTAGCTGCCCTGGGGGTTGAGGGTTCCTTGCTAGGCCATACTAGCACCTGACAAGTACAGTGGCATGAGCCATCAGTGCAAAGGAGCTGCCCTCGGGATGCATAGCGTGGCCAGCTTGGCTGTGTGCCTGTGGGAAGACATGGGTGGCACCATAAGAACCTGGTGACTGCATGAAGGGCCAGTCACATCTCCTGCTGTCCTCACAGTTCATAGACCAGCAGCAGTTCTACCTGGCTCTTGACAACAAGATGATTGTGGAGATGCTGAGGACGGACCTCTCATACCTCTGCAGCCGCTGGAGGATGACTGGGCGACCAACCATCACCTTCCCCATCTCCCACACCATGCTCGGTATACATACTCCAGCCTCGCAAGGCATTTGGCTAGAGCAGCCCTGGGAAATAGCTCTGCAGGAGGAAGGGAGTGGACAGATGTGTGGCCATCTCAGTAACGGGGACATGGTGAGGCTGGAGCAGCCGGTAGTGTCCTGTGAAGAGCTTACTACTCAGAGGAGCCACGCGGAGCGGGCAGCTGGCCTGGCAGCTAACAGGGTTGCCTGTCAGGCACTAGTGCCTGCAGCTCAAGGGCTGTTTGCTGGCACAAATTGAATTGAATTGAATACAATTCAGGCTCCAGACAAATAGGCTTGTGGGAAGGCCTTTTGGGAGCAAGACCAAAAAAGCAATTTGTGTGTAGAAGTGTTCTTCTGCATCTTGACTCTTCCCTAAGACTGAGCACCTGCTAAAGGCTTTCCTAGTCAACAGAGAGGGGAAAACAGTAAACCAGAAGGAGCAAAGGCACAGAGCAGAACTGGCTTGCCTGCAGCAGCTCACGGCTTCCCTGTGAGCCTGGTGCACGGAGGTGACTTTGTTCTGCTTTAAGGCCTTTTCTGTCTTTCCTTGTGTATTTGAAATCCCCTTAATTTCTCAAGCATGCCTTTTGCTGTGGTGCCTCTTGCCCTCAACAGCAGCCCACTCCTCTGCTGCCTCATGTGAAAGGCAGAGACAGCAGGGGGCTGTTAGGTGCTGCTGTCTGGTACTGTCAGCTTCAGCCCAAGGTGAAGCCTGGAGTGCATCCTGGCCTGGTTTTCCTTGAATCCAGCCTGGACAGTCCAGAATTTCCCTTTTTGGGTGGTGCTCTTGGTACCACAGTCTGTCTGTGTACCCCAGAGTAAGGGTGTGGCCATGGTGCTTTGGGTGTCTGCCCACCTGGTCCTGGGTTACTTTCTGGGAGTGAGTTTGAGCGTGAGAGCCTGACTGCCTGTGCCTCTTCTACACAGATGAAACCAGCAGCAGCGTGCACCCCACGGTGCTGGCGATGCTGCGGAAGCTACAGGATGGGTATTTCGGTGGCGCAAGGTGAGTGCAGCTTCCCGCAGTGCAGGAGGGAGAGGGCTAACGGCCTCCAAGAGCCTGGATATGAGGATACCTGCTAGGCAGAGCATAGGCTGTGGGGGAGCAAGCTGGGGAGGATACACTGGGATGTGCTAGGCTATCAGTGTGCCCTGAGGCTATGATCCCAACAGAGGAGATGAAAGAGAGGACATAGCTCTTCATGTCCTCAAACCCATGGCTGCAGGATTCCTCTAACAGCTTTTGTGCAGCCCTTCCATGCCCACCCATAGCTGAAAGAGTTGCAGACAGTTAATGTAGACACCGGTGTGTGTATGCTCCTGGTGAACATGTCTCTCCCCATCAAAGGGCCTGTGAAGCCAAGGGTATTGCCTCCCCTTTCCTCTCCATGTGACCTCCCTATCTCTTGCCCAGAATTCAGACTGGCAAATTGTCGGAGTTCCTGACAACGTCATGCCGAACACACCTCAGTTTTATGGACCCTGGGCCAGAGGGTAAGGTCTTTGCCAAGAGTTACAGGCTCAGCAGTGACAGCTTTGAGAAGCTAGACACCGAGGAGTGGCTGCATGGCTTGCAGGTAGCAGAGGATGGTAAGGGAGAACAGGCCAGTCACTGCTGTGGGGGGGCAAATGCCTAACTCACTCTTACACCCATAACACCCAACCTCCCTGCCAGCATCCACCACTGTGTTCTTCATGTGCTTGGGTTTTCACCCAGTTCCTCTATCATCCTTGTCTGGAATAAGCGGCTCTGACCTTCATAAGCTGCTGTGTGGAGAAGAGATAAAGGGTTGGCAGCCTGCCTCCACTTGGGAGATATGGTTGAGGGTCTTTGATGCAGAAATGGCAATGCAAAACGTGATAGCACAGTGACCAAGGTGGTGGGGAAGAGCCACCACGTCCCTAATTAATCTGTTTTTTTCCCAAAGCCTTTGCCCCCATCCCCTGGGCAGAGCTGCTTCAGTGCACGCCAAATTGAAGCCTTACTGCGGTGTAGAGAATACCTGAGAATGCCTTGGCCCATCACAGCATGAGGGACCCCACCTTGTGCTGGGACCATGGCAGGATTCAAGTTTTGCTGTCCCCTGTGCAAGCAGGCCTGGGGACATCTCCTGTGTGACCAAGCAGTGGTCATCATCAGCCTTCCCACTATCTGTTTTACCTCTGCAGCTCCTGCAACCAGTGTCTGCACTGCTGGGACTCTGAATGTTCATTTTTCTTGCCCTTCTCTCACTTCGCCTGCAGCC
Organism: Dicrurus megarhynchus; assembly: GCA_013399195.1. Classification (NCBI taxonomy): domain Eukaryota; kingdom Metazoa; phylum Chordata; class Aves; order Passeriformes; family Dicruridae; genus Dicrurus; species Dicrurus megarhynchus. The sequence goes on along the minus strand of VXAD01001915.1, from coordinate 95,355 downwards.
TCCTTACAGGCTGCATCAGGGTTTATCCACGGTGTCTGCTTTGCCTCCCAGCTCCAGTGAGAGGATCTGCCTGGCCTTTCAACAGCATCTCAAAGATGCTACATTTTAAAGTTTTTCTGTAGTCAGATGCTGCACCCAGGCAGGTGAATGTTCTCAAGGATGGTGCTTAGAGGATTTTTCCAGCCTAGCCTTCAGGCACTGGCATGAGGCATTCTCTCGAGGGGTGGAAAGGGGATGCCATGCTGCTTCAGGTGCAGTCTGGAGCTCACCTCCTGGGGCCAACACACCTCCGAGTTTGCCAGCTGGAGAGCAGCATAGCTTTGCCCTGGCCCACTGTAAGTGCATTGACAGATCTGTGTTTTATCTGGGGCAGTTCCCCCCGCAGGGGCACCCCCTCACTTTTACCTCCTGACAGAGCAGAGACCTGGCCTTTGAGCACCCTCTTCCATGCTGCTGTTAGCACATGGTGCCTCTGGTGCTCCTGATGGGTTGTTGGGAGCTGCTTGAAGCTGGGCAAAGAGCAAGGCAGGAACCATAACTCTTCCTGTAATTCCTACTTAGAAATAACTGTTGCAAAACCCACCTTGCCTTGCTCCCTTGCTGGAGTCCTGCTTGGAAGATGCCCTTGCTGTGCTGGGGTGCTTGTAAGTGGTCTCTGCTTGGACAGGCTGCCCCTGGCTGTACCTCCCCACTTCTTCCCTGGAGGGACGGAGTGCGAGGGTTTTCCCATAGGGTTTGAGTGGGACACGCCTATCCTTGCACAGGCTTGGATCAGACATATGCTGCAGCCCTGTTGCTTCCTTTGTCAAGGTGGGACTCAGAGGGAGCCCCAGTTTGGGGCAGGCAGTGTCCCAGGCAGGAGTCATGCAGGAACAGGGGTGCTTTGTGTGCCTGGCTGCTGGCACTGTCTGTTAGTCCACCTGGCTGCCAGCACTGGCCCTACATTGTCACTTCATGCAGCCAGCAAAGCTTTGTCCCTGCTGAGGCACAGCTGGGAGCTCTCTGGGCCTTTGGGTACCACGACTCAAAAGTGGCTGAACCCCTGCTCTGCTGCCTTCCCTTCCAGAGGACACCTATGATGAGGTTGCTCAGTACCTGGATCACCTGCTGCAGCACACAACTCCCCAGTCAAACCTTCCTCCCACCACCCAGCGGGGAGGGCTGAGCCGCTTCAGGGCTGCTGTCCACACCACCCGTGACCTCATGTCCCTGGCATCCAAGGCCAAGGACCTGCATGTCCAGAGTGAGTAACTCCAGCACCCTCCACACCTTCCCTTGAGCCAAGGGGTGAGGTTGAAGTGTTTTGGGAGCTTTCACAGCTGTATGATGCTGGGGTTCCCATGGATTGCAGAGGAACTAAGCCTTTACCTGGGCAAAGGCACACTATGTCCATCATGTTAGTCCTGGCCATGGAGTATCTTGGAGTTGGTGCCTGTGCAGCCCCATGGAAACTCAATAAAGGATGGCAGCTCCCTGCAGTGTTTGTCTGAATGGTAGACAGGGCTGCTTCTCCCATAGCCAGCTTCTGTGCAAGGACTGCTGGGGGAGCAGTGTCAGAGTGTCTGAGGTAGTTTGGGGCACAGTAGTGGTGACTGGGGCTGGACGTGTCTCTGCCAACCTTTGGGTTTTTTTTTTAGATGTTGGGATGTATGTCCCCAGCAGGATCTTGCAGGCATCCCAGCAGTCGGTCAAGCTGCTGAGTTCACCCCACCAGCATGACTTGGATGGCAAGGTGAGCTCTGTCTCTCCCAGACTGAGCTATCCTTTCAGCTAGAGCCAGTGTCCTTGCAGGACTGCAAGGGGAAGGCTTGTTGTTTGATGAGGGGGAATATGCATGGGTCCTTTTAGTGCAGGGTGCTGGTGGTGCTCATCAGCAGCATGGGTCTCCCTTCCCCCAGAGCCATGCACTCCATGCAGAGATGAACTTCCCCCGTGATGAGGATGGCAACGTGGACTGCAAGGCACTGGTGGACCAGCTGCGCATCTGCCCCACGCTGCAGGAGCAAGCAGACATCCTTTACATGCTCCACATCCTCAAGTAGGATGAGCTCTGTGTCCTGAGGGCTCACTGTGCATAGAGGGCTTTGGCACAGCCCAGGGGGCCTGCCAGGGAGCTGCGACAGGCAAATTGATGAATATAACCCAGCATCTCCTTCACCTTCACAGGGGACCTGAGTGGCACACGGGGCTTGACAGTGAGCCTGGCCCCACCGTCAAGGAGCTCCTTACTGAGCTGTATGTGCGGGTGGGGGAGACACGCCAGTGGGCCCTGATCCGCTACATCTCTGGCATCCTCAAGAAGAAGGTTGAAGCTCTGGATGAGGTAACAGCTTTACAGCCAGCCTCTGGCAGGCTGAGGCCTGTCAGGGAGGAGGCAGCAGAGTGAGCAGGTGAACCATGACTGCATCAGCTCTGTCTCCCTCTGCCTTGTGCTGAGCCCCCATACCCTCAGCTGTTGACAGTGGCTGTCTTTCTGTCCCCAGGCCTGTACTGACCTCCTGTCTCACCAGAAACACTTGACGGTCGGGCTGCCCCCAGAGCCACGTGAGAAGACAATCTCCACGTGAGTGTGGCACCTCTCCCTCCCCAAGCATGCTGGGCTGGGTCTGGATGTGAGCCTGCTGCTCTGTGGTCCATGGGCAGGAGTGGCCCTGGGTGGCTATCCCCAGCCTGTATCTCTCCTCTTGGGGCTGTACAGACTGGGGGTATGCAGAGTTTGCTCTGCTGCCTCTCACCTCCTCTGCTGTTTGTTCATGCTCCAGCCCGATCCCCTACGAGGAACTTGTTCGCCTTATTGATGAAGCCAGTGAGAAGAACCTCAGTGTGTCCATCCTCACCCAGGTGAGGGGCTGGGTTGTCAGGGGACTCCACAGCTGGGTGTCTGCCCTGGTGAGCGGCAGTGGGGTGATCTGCCTCTGCCCCTCCAGGAAATCATGGTGTACTTGGCCATGTACATACGCACACAGCCTGCACTGTTTGCTGAGATGTTCCGCATCCGCATCGGGCTCATCATCCAGGTGATGGCAACAGAGCTGGCACACTCCCTGCGTTGTTCAGGTACTTGCGGCAGGGACAGCACCCTAGCTGGGACAGGTGCTGTGATGCTTAGGGCTCTATCAGCCAGAAAGGAGTACTGTTAGAAGTGGGCAGCTCAGGCTAGGACAAGACCCTGCATGAAAGTGCCAGTGTCTGCAGCTGGACCTGTTCTTGAGCAGCACAAGCAAGTGATTGCACTGCAGTCTCCATCCCAGCATGTGTTGGGCTGGCATGGGGAAGAGTCCGTGTTGTAGGCAACACCTGAAGCTAGTGTATGTCCTTGCCAGATGAGCTCCTGTACCAGCGCTCCCCCTGCTCACAGAACGGCATGCAGGGTAGAAATGTCCTAGGAGGACTGTGAAGCAGGCTACAAAATCACAGTTCTGTTCTCTGCAGCTGGAGAAGCCACGGAGAACCTGATGAATCTCAGCCCGTCAGACATGAAGAGTCTCCTCTACCACATCCTCTCTGGCAAAGAGTTTGGGGTGGAAAGGAGTGGTGAGTCTTGCAGCAGAGAGGGCAAAGCTTGAGTGCAGAGCATGGCCAGATCTACATGTTCCTACCTGTGAGGGGTGTCCCTGTTCTCCCCCATGTTCAGCACAAATGCTTCAGTACTGGAAGGGTCCAGCAGGAAGCTCTGCTCTTCATAAGGATGGTGCTGAGTGATTTCTGGGGTCAAGCCTGAATCTCAGGGCTATTTGAGCTTTGGTTAGTTTGGCACTTGACCTGGTTGGGTCTGAATTGAAGCAGTTCTGTTCTGCGCTCATGGATCTCTGATGCTATCATGTTAGAGGGGAAGGGTGTGCAGAGGTACCAGGGCCTGGACAGTGATGAGGGATCGCCATGCCTTGAGTGATGTTGCCCACTGTAGACCTCTCTTCCCCTCCAGCACGTTCAGTGGACTCGTCACTCACCACTGCTGTCTCCATCTGTGACATGGGAGCTGTCGGGACCACCAGGCCTGAGCGCACTGGCCTCATCAGGCTGAAAAGTGAAATCAAACAGGTGAAGCCACTCACAACAGGTCTTGTGGGTGAAAACCAGCTACAAACCAGGCAGAATTGATGGAAGAGTGGGAGACACAGATGCTTCCAGGAGCTAATTTTGTCTTCAGTCCTGCCCTGGGGGGAAAATTGGGGTGAACCTGGTAGTGGGTGGGGGTTACTCTGGCAATTCAGGGGGAGCACGGGGGTGCTTGAGAAGGTGCAGGGGTGGGGAGGACATGTGGTGTCCCAGGTGTGGCTAGTGTCTTGGTGGGCATCTTCCAACAGCAGAACCTTCATTTCCTTCTTCTCTTGCAGCAATTGGATAGACGTAGGCAGTCTCTGCCTGGGAGTAAGGTGAAGCCCTCCTGGTCCTGCAGCCTCAGCTTTTGCCCCTCATGCCATGCACCAGGGCAGCTTCCCTGCATGCTCAAGTCAATGAGCTTCCCTCAGCTGCTGCAGCGATGAGTTGGCTTCCCCTCTAAGCAGGCTCAAGGCTGCTGTATTCAGGATGGGGACGGAGGCTGCCTCTCTGGGAAGAGGTCAGCATGGCTTAACATGCTGTGGCAGCCCAGGGCTGCCCGCTGCCCACAGCCTTCAGGAGCTCCCCTTTGAGTGGGGCCTGCTGTGTTTGGACTAGCAGGGAAGAAGGCATCCCTAAGCTGTGGGTGTACTGCCATTACAGCCAGCTGGGAGCTGTGCTCCAGAGCCACTGTGCTCAGATACATTTCATTATACCCACAAAATCTGCTGAGCAGGATGGCACGATGCTTCCAGTGCCATGAGCAGTAGTGACTGCTGGACAGTTCACTGGATCCTGCCTGCAGCCTCCCCACCTATTTCTTATCTGGGGAAAGAGGTTTCTGGTCAGCTACAAAGGGCAAGGACCTCCTCTTGTGCCTGGCATGTGTCCAGGAGGAGTCCTGAGCTCTAGAAGGTGTCTTGTGGTCCAAGAGATAGAGCTTGCAAGGCCAACTTGCTGCAGTGTGAAAGCTGACATCACAGAGGGTTGTCTCTGGGCAGTGACCTTGCTACTGGTCCTCCTGTCTGCTCAAGACTAAATCCTTGCCCGTACCAGCAGCCAGCAGAGCAGTAGCAGTCCTGTTCCTGTGTACAGGCCAGCACAAACCCACTGCTGCTGCAGCCCTGGCATGTGCAGCCCTCTGCAGCTTTCCTTTCAAAACTCCGTCTCCAGCTAACCCTGGCCCTGGGATAACTGCCCTGTGACCTGACCCTGATCTGTGATACTGCTGCTCTGTTTGCTGTGACCACTGTCCTGCTCTGGCATGGTCTCATTTCCATCTCTCCCTTTCTCCTTCAGCCCCTCAGTTTGCAGTCCAGGGACACCGACCTCAAGTCCTCTCTGGTAACCTGTGTTTGTTGGCTGCACACATGGGATCTGTCCTGTTTGTGGCTGCAGGAAGGAGCTGTGCTCTGGGGGGTGCTGCAGGGAGCTGGGGCTGTAAGGTGGGCTTTGCTGGGGGCGGGGGGTGGCAGCTCTGTCTTGGGAATGAGGCTGGAGAACCACAAACTCTTGAGCAGCAGCAGGCTGCATTCCTGAGGGATATTTAACTTTGCAGCAGTCTCTGTGGTTCTTGTTTTGTCTGCCCAGTCTGCTGGGCACACAGAGCTGCTGGGCAAGGACTCCTTTTCAAGCATGCTGGAAGACCAGGGCAGTAAGGACAGCCGGCAGGGCCAGTGGCAGCGGAGGCGGCGGCTGGATGGGGCCCTTAACCGTGTCCCTGTGGGCTTCTATCAGAAGGTCTGGAAGGTCCTGCAGAAGGTGAGCTAGACATCAGCTGGTGCCTCTCCATGCATGTGAGCCTCTGGTCCCAGGCATCAGCCTTGCCAGGAGGACTTAGGCTCTCAGGGCTGCTCCCTGATGTTGTGCAGATGTGTGCTTCATTACAAGGCCTGCAGCTGACCTTGGAAAGCTGTGGAAGACCTGCACTTGCCTAGTAGTCTTGTAGGACCTACTTCAGCATGTATCTTGCATAGGGGAGCTGGGGTCTGCTCAGGTGCTTCGTGTGTCAGGCACACAGGGGCATGCCTAGAGCCACAGCTGAAGGTGCTCTGGGCACAGCCCATCCTCAGCATGGTGAGCCAGGGAGCAGAGCCCCATGTGGGGGAGCTTTGGCTGATGCTGAATGGATGGGAAAAGAGTGATGCTATGTGGAGTCAGGAGGCGGAGCTGGGGTGCAACATGCACCAGTGCTCAAGTGGGAGCAAGTTCGTGGGCTGGGCCTGTGTATCTTAGCATGGTTATCCAAGCCATAACTGTTATCTCTCCTTCTTGTTCTGCAGTGCCATGGCCTCTCTGTGGAGGGCTTTGTTCTTCCCTCCTCAACAACCAGAGAGGTAGGAGGTTCACGTTAATGGGGAATGGGGCGCATGGATTGTTGTGTGCTGGTTTCCCTGGGTGATTGCCCAGCATAGCTCAGGAGTTGAGCAGGTGATACGGTGCTCTACCTTCTTTCTACCTCCTCACAGATGACCCCAGGGGAAATGAAGTTTGCTGTGCATGTGGAGTCTGTCCTCAACCGTGTGCCCCAGCCAGAGTACAGGCAGCTGCTGGTGGAAGCCATCTTAGTGCTCACCATGCTGGTGGATGTGGAGGTGCACACCATTGGCGGCATCATAGCAGTGGAAAAGATCTTGCACATAGCCAATGACCTCTTCTATGAGGAGCAGGTAGGGGCCAGGCCTCACCCAGGGCTGCTGGCTACATTCCACACAGCTGTGCAGGGCTCACCCACTTGGAGAGCCCTGCCTGTTGTCCCCATTGTGTTGATGGGGCACAGCAAAGCTGTAGTGTCTTCCTCCCACTGCTCACCATCCATGTGTCACACTGTGAGTGCAACAAAGGATGCTTGGGATGGAAGCTGATATGGGGATTGCCTTTCTCCTTCCCTGTCCAAAATCCAGAAAGCCCTGGGCGCTGATGAGCACATGCTGGAGAGGGATCCTTCGACAGGCATCTGCAGCCTGCTGTATGACAGTGCACCGAGCGGCCGGTTTGGCACCATGACCTACCTGTCCAAGTCGGTGGCCTTGTACGTGTACGACTTTCTGCCCACAGATGGCTGCTCCATGCAGTAGCTCTTGCAGTTCCTCACTGGGTTGCAGGTGCTCTGGGAAGGTTGTTTCATACAGCTTGTAAAGATGGTTAGTTTAGTTACTAGGTTAGTTTGCAAGGCAGCCTGCATCACCCTCTATCCTCCCAGCCCTGGTCTCTTGGTGGGTGAGTGGCCCTCTGAGGAATGCCACAGGAGGCATGTGTCCTAAACTGACCTGTGCCTGTGTGTGGCCTGCGGAGCAAGGGAAAGGCTGAGCTTTGAAGCATGCTTGTGTTAGAAGGTTCTGTCTGCATGACTTCTCCTGAGCCATCACCCCTGGAAAGACCTCTGTTTGAGGGAATTGGAAAGGGCTCCCCTGACCAGACCTGTGTGCTCAGCATTACAATGCTCTCTTACCAGCTCACACTCTCCCTGCCTCCAGCAGGTTTGCAGTTTTTAACCTCTTCTGTGCTGCTTTTTATTCCAAATCTGCAGGATTTATAGTAGTGTACTGGAGCTCTTGTTCTTCCTGCTGCTGATGGAAAAGCTTTGCTAGAGGAATAGGGGGTGGTGCCTAAGCCTTTCTCCCAGTACATTCAAAATCAATATGGTCCAGCCCAGCCACAGCTGTGCTGCTTGGAAGCAGGCAGCCCCTCACCCCCCCGCCGGGAGTCCTGTGTGTGGAGCCGGGGAGGTTGTGGTGGCCAGGATCCCTTTTACCTCCATGCTGTAGTACAGGGCTTCTGGCTGGCTGGGACATGCCAGTGGCAGCCCCTCTGTGCCATCTGTTCTATCCTGGGCAGGTCACAGGTTCCTGAGCTCTCATGTGCTCTGTGAAGCAGCTCTGAGCTGGCTGCTTGGTGTTACCTGTGCAATCAGAGCCGTGCTTTTAATGCTCATCTCTGGCCTCTGCTCCATCTCCCACAGCCACAGCCCGGCACAGAGAGGGGTGGGGACACAGTGGATCCCTGCTCTAATCTATCCTGCAGGTCAGTCCCAGGTCAGGATGGTGTGGTTGTACTGATGAGGATCAGGCACACACTCCACAAAGTGGTGGAGGAAGCGCGGTTCCCTTTTGGCTTTCCCTCCGTAAGACTTCATGTGTGCTTCAGTATACTCAGCACACTGAGCAATAGGCCAAGAACCCTCACTCGCACCCTCTGACCTTGCGATGTCCCACAGCTTGTCACAGGCCAGCCCGATACCATCCATGTCCCCGTCCAAGCCTGGTTTACAGCTGTCAGTGAGCAAAGCTCTGAGCAACCTTTCCCCTTTGGGAAAGGTTGATCCCATCTAACAGCAGCATGCCTTGTTAAAAAACTATTAAAAAATCTGAAATTGTGGCAGTGACATCAGCCACCAAGCCATGTATTCAAAAGACTGAGTCCATCTCTTTCAATGTCACTGCCCACAACTGGAAGGACAGAGGAAAGAACCTGTGTTCCAGAATCCCTTACCAACCATCCCCAGGCCCTGAAGTCTCTTTTGATTGCCCTTGGACTATGTGCTGCAGCTTCGTTGCCACCCGCATGGAAGAGCAGTGGTGGGTAACAATCTGAAGCTGAACCCGGCTGGGAAGTTTCCTAGTGCTGTGCTTAACTTGGGCCCCAGGGAGACTTCCCCTAAGAGAACCATCTGTGTGGCATATTGGACCCTCAGAAAGGAGTCACCTACAACTCTAACCCATCTTTCTCATGGAGGTGGACATGGTCTGGGGATGTCACAACCAGGGCAACACCTCTGGTGTAGATGGACTAACATCCGTATCATCCATTGCCTGGCCTTTCACGTGAGAGCTTCATACCTGCTCTGCAGAGGCATGTGGGGAGGCAAGGAGGCGGTTTGCCTCCACCCCCTCCTTTCCTTTAAGTTACTGCCTTCACCTGGCAAGGGAGGATACAGGATCCCCTTGAACCTGTGTATTTTGGGGTGGCTTTTCCTGTCAGAGAGGGCAGAGCCTGGTTCCAGCAGTCTTTCTCAGACTCCCTTATGCCCCTTAACCTTTCTATGCCATGTGCCAACACCGTGCTCTGCCCTTGCTGCCTGTGGTGCTCCCTGGGTTGGCTGTGTGTGAGTGCAGAGGTAGCTGCCAGGCAAAAATCTGCTACTCCGCTGTGGATAGGGCTAGCTCCAGATCCAGATGTTCTCCTCTGTGTGTGCCTGTGTTTTCTGATGTCCAGGTTGGTTTGGCCTCAAAGCCAGGTGGTCTCCTGGGGCAGCAGCTCTTCTGTACATGTGGCTGTATGGAAAATCGTGCTATGAAAAGCCAGTGTCCATAAAGGAGACAGAGGAGTCCTGCAACTTTATTCGAATAAAGGGAGAGAATCCACTGGGACATCTGCCCGCAGGATTTTCTCTCTAGAGGTTTCAGAGAGCACAGCGTCCCATTTATCCTAAATGCCCGGCCGCATGTTGCCCTCTTCCTTTCCCCGTTGGCTGAGGTACTAGGAAGGTACAGCCTTCCCGAATCGCCTACAACCTATCCCCCCCTTGAACCTGTCATTTTCCCCCGAAGTTCAGAAACTCAGGCTTGTGTGGACCCATTTGTCTGTTTCAGGAGTCAAACTGTCTGGGTTCTGTAACAAACCTGTGGCTCGAAGTGGGTAGAAACATTAAGACCCTTATCAAAGACGTTAACACCCATGCCCTCACCCATGGAATTGTTTGTAAAGACATTAGCACACATCTTTCCTATCACAGCTAATCCCTCCCTGTGTGCCCCCTGCTCCCGTCAGAGGAGCCTTGAAGGGCCCGAGCCCCTGCCCGGCGCCTCCCTCTATCCCGAGCTGCCGGGGGTCAGGGGGGCCCGGGCACCTCCTGAGGTGCGGCTCCTTGAGCAGGGCGGGCGCCACGTGGGGGTCTGCGTGCAGGCCACGGGCTTTTTTTTTTAATGACATTTTTAGAGAATAACCATCACTCCGAGCTGCGTGAGGGCCCCAGTAAAAATGTCTCTAACACGAGTTGGCTGCCTGTTCTTACGCGGCCGGGCTGGAGGCAGAATAGTGGCGGGGCGGGCCTACATCTCCCGGCACGCCGCGGGGCCGGAACTGCCCGTCCTGGTGCGCCCTGGACCGGCGGTGTTGCTGGTCCCGGCCGTGCCGGCTCCGATGGCGGCGGTGCGGCCGCCGGTCTACATATACAGCCCGGAGTACGTGGCCCTCTGCGACTCCCTCTGCAAAGTGCCCAAGCGGGTCAGCGCCGCGGCGGGGGCGAGGGGGCGCGGGGAGCACAGCGGTGCGGCCCGGGCGCGGAGGCGGCCGGCGCCCGGCACGGCGGCAGGGAAGGAGGAAGCGGGGGGAACGGGCGGTCCCGGCGGGAGGAGTGTGGGGGTCAGAGCGGGGAGGGCCTGTCTGTGCCTTCACAGCGCCCCTGGCAGCGCTGGCTTGGACACTGAAGTGACGCTTCCCTTCCCCGGGAAGCCGGAAGGCCCCTTCACACGCCATGGGCACGGGCCGCATCTGGGACCCGGGCAGGGAAAGCCGCTGCTGGGAGGAGTCTGAGCCACACCTCGTCTGCGAGTCCTTCGACCCCCGGTTGCTGGCTTTCTGTCTCCTGCTCTCACAATCTTATTCTTCTCTTTAGGCCAGCATGGTGCATTCATTGATTGAAGCGTATTGCTTACTTGACCAGATGAAGTAAGTTCTCCCGTTTTTTGTGAAGGGATGTTTTCTTCTCCACTAAGGTTTAGAAGGTGCTGAGTAACTTCAGGTTCCACACCCTCCTTGTTGGCGGCGTGATTGTAGTGTGTATTTCCAGGATTTAAGGAAAATGCTTGTTTTGCTACATGGACACGATTACAATAATTGTGGCAGGTGTAATTCATGGTTACCCTCCGGGTCTGATGGAGCACATAGAGCTTTGTGCCTTCTCTACAGAGTGTGTGCCACCCCCATGCTTGGGACCCTGAGCAGGGTGACGGCCTTGGTGCTGTTCCAGATCCACTGATCAGTCAGTGGTGATGCAGAGAGGGACCGTGTTGTTTTGCCGTGTTGTCATTGATCTGGGAGACTTTTTGTGACATCTGCGTGCTGTTCAGGAGAGAAGACCAGATGAGATCTGGGGCAGAAAAGTGAGGTACCTCTTGCCTCATTTGGCTCTTGATGCTGGGGCATACGAAGGGAAAAAAAGAAAGGCTTAGCTCAGCCTCTCTTGTGAAGCATCTCATAAAATCTTTAAAAAAATATGCTGCGGTTCAGCAGGGCCAGAAGGTCTTTTTAAGACTTCTTTTTTAAACAAATTTTTTTTCTGGCAGGGTGTGCTTGGGAAATGGCTGCCGGTACCATTATGGAGCAGACCCAAAGGGGTGTTTGCCCTCGCATGGGGTCAGAAGCATCGGGGCCAGCCTGGATCTGGGAGCTTCCTGTGTTCTTCCTGTAGCAGTGAAGCTGTGCTGCACTGCCTGTGTGTGCTCCCAGTGTCCAAGTTTTGTGGAGGGCTCAGTGTGTGGCAGGATTTGTTTAGGCACACTGCAAAGCATCCAGACCCAGGAAGGTGCTGTGCAGGTTGCTGGGAACAGTGACAGTCTGCGCTTTGGTGCAGGTCACAGCATGCAAGAGGTGTCGCACAGCTCCTGATCCAGGCTGAGGTCCTGCCGCAGCGCTGTGCTGGGCCTGGAAATTTCCTTCAGTTAGTTTCTCTGTGTGTAATCTGAATGTTGGGTCCGCTGGGGATTGCACAAACTGAGAGAACATGCAGAAAAGGGAAAAAAACTTGAAGCAAAGTGGGAAGGTTAATGCAGGCAGCACCTGCAGGTGTTTTTTCACTGGGGTGGGCACCACAGGCAGTGCCAAGCCAGGGGCAAGGCCTGCTTCAGCTCAGCTGGGTGGCTTTCTCACTTCAGCGACAGTCCAGTGCGAGAGGAATAGGGAGTTTTGTTTGCTTTTACAGCAATAACAGCTGAAAGAAGGCTCCTAGGTTAAAGGCTGAAGCTGGACATTCCAGCTGAACCCTGGAGCCTCATGCCCTGATATGCTCCCTTCCTCCTCTCTGCCTAGGATAGTCAAGCCAAAAGTGGCCTCCATGGAGGAAATGGCAAGTTTCCACACAGATGCTTACCTGCAGCACCTGCAGAAGGTCAGTGAGGAGGGGGATGATGACCACCCGGAATCTGTGGAGTATGGACTGGGTAAGGATGCGCATCTTCAGCAAGAGAGTAGTTGAGTGCCAGGGCCAGGATGCTTTTTGCTGGAGCTGCACTTAAAGGGGTGAGCTCCAGAGGATGCTGGGCTTGGTTTTGAAGGGAGATGCTCTTTGACAGGGTGTTGCTGAACCCCAGCAGTCATCTGACAGAGTGGCATTTTCCCTGGTGGCAGCAGAGGGTACAGCTAGCTTCACACTGCTGCTCTGTGCAGCTTGGCCTGTCTCTTGCTGACTGGGGCTGGTGCCCTTTGCTGCTGCTCTGAGGCTGTGGAACAGGACGGAAGACCCTGACACTGCCCTCGGGCTGGAGCTGGGACTGGCTGCAGCCAGCCTGCTGTGGGGAGGGCATGGGTGAACAGCTGCTTGCTGCTGTAGTGAGTTCCACTGCAGGGACCAGAGCAGCTGCTGTCTGTCTGGTGACTTGACTTACATCTGGAGCAGAGGGCTCTTGCCCTCCTGGACCTGAGACAGCCTGAGCAATGCAGCGAGTGAAGCAGGTGAGATGGCTATGGGCACTGTCTTGGTCTCAGGAATGGGAGGAGTGACCCAGAACTGAGGCAGAGGTGCAGATTCTGCGCTGATCTCATGAGTGTCCCTTAGACTTTACATTCCTGAAGCTGCTCTGTCTGCAGGAAGACAAGCAGCTCTGGTATCATGCTTTGTGGGCAGCAGCTGCAGGGAGGCTGCTGTACGACTAGGTGAAGATCATATTATAGGTAGAGACCTACAGCTTACCTAGGCTTGACTTCTTTGTCAATGTCCATTTTTAGGGAAGAGGTATTTCAGTGACCGTGCCAGGGCTTTTCTGGTCAAGTAGCCAGAGACCTGAGAGTAGTTTTTTGTGAGATTGGTATGAGGGACCAGTAGGTTGGGCAAGCCAAGCACACAGCTCAGAAATTGGTTCAGGACACATTTGTTAATGAACTGAGTGCAAGAAAACATTTGGGTTGTTGCTTTTTGTGGTGAGTTGATTTTTGTGGTGTGGGTGGGTTTTTTTTGTCAGATGCCCACTGAGATGCACTCTCTCTCCCCCTCAATAGGGTGGGGAGAAAATACAGTGGAAAAGATCATGTCAAGATAATAACAGGGAGATGACTCTCCAGTTACTGTCACCAGCAAAACTGACTCTACATAGGGAAATTAATTCAATTTATTGCCAATTAATAACAGAGTAGGATAGTGAGAATTCAAAATAAAACTGAAATCACCATCCCCCTCATCCACCTTTCTTCCCAGACTCAGCTTCACTCACAGCTCTTCTACTTTCCCCCTCAAGCAGTGTATAGGGACGGGGGATGGGGGTTGTGGTCAGTTCACGCGTCTCTGCTGCTCCTTCGTCCTCACTCTTGCCCTGCGTGTGTGTGGGGTCCCTCCCACAGGACACAGTCTTCCATGAACTTTTCCAGTGCGGGTCTTTCCTATGGGTAGCAGTTTTTCAAGAACTTTTCCAGTATGGGTCCTCCATGGGATTGGTCCCCCAGGAACAGGCTGCTCCAGCCTGGGTCAGTCCTGAAGGCTCAAACAAAAGGAATGTGCTTCCCCTGGAGGAAAGGGCCTGTTGTGTCTGACATCTGGACTCTTACCTGCACTCTTACCTGCAGGTTATGACTGTCCAGCCACTGAAGGGATCTTTGAGTATGCAGCAGCCGTGGGAGGAGCCACCATCACTGCAGCCCAGTGCCTGCTGGATGGCAAGTGCAAGGTAGCAATTAACTGGCCTGGAGGGTGGCATCATGCAAAGAAGTAAGAAAACAATCTCTTCCCTTGTGTTTTCTCATCTGGTGTCTAAACCCTGCTTCCTAGCTCCCAGCTTCCCTGCGAACCCTTAGGGTGCAATGATCCAGTTGGAAAAGAAAGCAAGGTGTGAGGGAAGGCAGGAGATAGAAAGGAAAGAAACAGAAGGCAGGGCGGAGGCCTGAGAGGAGGCAGGTCACTGCCCGGTGCTGGTGCTGTCGCTGTCATGGGCTGCAGAGCAGGTCTGGGGCAGATATACTTGCAGGTGTCCTGTCATTCCTTGATACATCATTATCTCAGGAAGCTCAATTGAGAATGGATTTTGTGGGGTCCATGGAGAAGCACAGTGGAGAGACAAACAATTGATGTCACTGCCAGTTTGGAACACAATGGGAATGTGGCAACATGTCCAAATTGTTTTATGTGGCTTTTTGGGTTTCTTAAGAGGTTTGAAACTGTGCAGGACTGACCTTGGGTTACCCCATGCTCCATGGGGAGTTGTTTCCCGTGAGCTCTAACATCAGTAATGATCCCTCAGCACAACAGCAGAGGAAATAAAGTTCTGTCCCTGAATCCTGTGGATCTGTAGTGGTAAAATAATTTGTTTCTGTCCCATTTTCCATGGATGTATGTTTTATTCAGCTTATCCTCCCCATTTCCCAAAACACGGGACCTCTTTGCAGTGTAGACAAGACACCACCGTTCCTAGTCCACAGCCAACTGGTGTTTGCGGTGCTGTTCTCTGTCCCTGGGGAGCCTCAGGAGTTCTCATCAGCTCTGTGTCTAACCCTGGCAGCTTGTACATGCATGTGCAGATGTCTTGCTCTGGTGACTTTTCTGACCTGGCAGAGGAACTCTGTAGGTGTAACAGTGGTGTGCAAGTGCCAGCAATAGCAATGTCTCACGCTGTTTCCTGGTGGGCACTTTGCTGAAAATGGCTTCAGATGCAGCTTGCTGTGAAAGGAGACTTGGACGTGGCAGAGCTGAGCCCTCTGTGCAGAACTGGTGGCTTTTGGGAAATCTGTTCTCTTCTGTCTGGATTGCATGGCTTAAAAAATGCCTGTAGTGAGAAAAATCTTAGCAGTGTTGCTGCTGCTGAGCTATTAGCACTTGAGTCTGTTTCAAAAAAAGGCATTTAATACTTACTGAACCCAAAGGAGTCTTCCCAGTCACCCCAGTAAGTTGGTGTGTGATGCTTCAGGGTAGGTCCCAGCCCAGTGTGAAGGTCCAGCCAGACTGACACCGAACTGCAGGTGCCTGGTGCTAGGACCTGTGTCCTAGCAAAATACATTCCTTTTGTCAAAAAACACCTGCTGTCTGGTGGTTTAGTTGCTTTCCAGGGTCCTAAAGGTAGGAATGACCTGGGCCTTTGGAAGCTCTCAGTTCAGAGGATGCCTTTGGGGTTGAGGGTAAGATGCTGAGTAAGTGCCTTTTCTCAAGCCAGCCGTACCCCCCCTTCTGGCAGAGACACTCAGAGCTTTGTTGGGTGGATTTAGGGCAGCACGAGGGAATCCCAAGTGCTGGCCCTGAGCTGCAGCTCTGACACTGCTCCGCATTTGTCTGAACTGGTGTCCTGCTCTGCTTGGCCTTGAGTTTCAGAGATGTGTGTTACAGCATGGAGAGAGTGCCCAAGACACGGCATAGATCACTTTGCTTCCTTGTGGGCTGCGAGGGAGGAGAGAAGTACGTAATCACAGTTGAGTCAGATTCTCAGGATACCTGTTAACACCTCCATTCTCAGCATCACTCTAAATGAACAGAGTCCCTGGGAAACGCCGGTGCTCCGTGGCACTTGCAGGGAGTGAAAGTGAGTGCAGTTTTGCCACCCCCAGCTTGCTCCTCACCGTTCCCAGCTGTTGCTGAGCAGGAGGTGTCAGGGCAAATGAGCTGAGTGCTGTGACTGGAAGTCAAGAGGCATTTCCCAGAGGTGCATCCTGGATCCCGATATAATTTGTGGAAAAGGTATTTGGGCACTCCTATTGCAAAGTATAAAGCTTTGCTTTAAATCAGCTGTCCAGGGCAGATTTAGGAATGCATGTGGGCTGGTGCTAAGTGGTGATGGGGACTTGACTTTGGAGTGAGGCTGGAGTAGGGGTCAAGAAACTTTCTTGTTCCTTTGATGCCAGCAAGGAAGCTGTCCCCTGATTATTTGTCAGGGATAAATCATTCCATGGTACACCTGTCCTCTGTTTAGCTGCTGGGACTCTCTCCTAGCCGAGCTCAGGAGCTGTATTGTGAAGGACTGCATGTGGGACATCCCATTTGCATTTTCCTGGGGAGAGAAAGAGGGACTTACTTTGGAAAGAGGCTTAACCTTCATAGCCTGAGACTTTGGAACAGCAGGAGAATCCTGTGACTGCCTTGGACTTGCCTTTCACTGCCAGGACCTTCCCAGGAGCTGTGACCCAGACAGCAGAGATGGAGTGGCTGCCTGTCTGTGCCTGTCCAGAACTCACAGGAAAATGGCCAAGGGGACTGTCCTCTTGCCTCAGAGAGAGAGTGGGTTTGAGTCGAGTGGCTCTGAAATTCTTTAAAATGTCTCAGGTGCAGAAAGCTAACATTTTAATTGTTCAACAGTGCAATGGTCTGAGGTACCCGCCCTCCCACAGGCCAGGGCCTCTCTGCAGCAGAGCCAACTGATGGTTACCCAGCTGCCAGAAAGCCCAGAGCTGAGAAGCAGTTGGCACAAGCAGTCTGTGCTTCCCAGCCATACTTTGAGTGGCTCCTGACCCATCTCTTGGTCACTGCTGGGCCTTGGCTGAATTTTCATACTCCTCTGTGCCCCTGTGAGGTGGACACTTGAAAAGTCAGAGTGAGAATACTGGGATCACTGTGATTGCATTGGCAATGTTCAGTGTCACAGACATTGTTTTCACAGGGATGAAGCTTCTGGCTTCTGTTACCTGAATGACGCTGTCTTGGGGATCCTGCGGCTGCGCCAGAAATTTGACCGTGTCCTTTATATTGATTTGGATTTGCATCATGGGGATGGTAAGGCCCAGCAAAGGCTGCAAACAGCACAGCTGCACAAACTCAGGGAGGAGTGGGAGAAATCAAGGCTTGTCTGCACAGCAGGGCTTTACTTGCTGCAACAGCCATGGCTTTGGCTCCTTTCGGTTCAGTTGAGTTCCCTCAATCCATTTCTGCCTTGTCCTGCTTTACAGAGTTGCCCTACGCTGCTCCTCAGACCTCTCTTGAGGGTCTGGGCAGAAGTCTTGTACCTAAAGCAACAGATAATGTGTCCCAGTCTCCCATCCTGGCAGAGCAGTTGCTGACAGGGTTTAATTGTTTAATGGTCCAGTGCAAGAGGGAAGCAGCCAGTAGTAAATGGTGCTTTTAAAAGAAGGCTTGGTGCTATAAATTTAGAGCCAGAGCTGGCCTTGCCGAAACTGCTCTCTCCTTCAGGGACATTATTTCTACACCATTTAATGTTTCCTGCTCTTCTAAATTTTATGGTGTGTTTCATTTTGCTCCATTTTCTCCCTGCATTTGGTTTCTGTTACATTTCCTATTACTTCTTTTTTCCCTCTCCACCCCCACTATTTTAATATGTCTTTAAGGAAAAGGCATGTTGAACTGCAGCAGCACTGAGAAAAAGCAAGAGAGCCCAGTAGCACTGCTTCTAATCAGAAACAAGCTCTGGCCAAGGCAGCCCTGCTCAGATACCTCTCTTGGCTTTGCAGGCCTAGCAGCCTAGGCACGTGCTGCTACCGTGGGTACTGACGTGAGATAACGAGATCCATTCAGTACTGATTGGCATGAGACCTGCCAGATTCATTGCAGTTGTGATCTTTGCACAGTCTCTGTGCACTGAGGATGGATTTATTGAGCCACATCTGCATTTCTGCTTTGTTCATGCTGCTCCTTCTCTGCTTGATGCCCTGTGTGTATCAAGCAACTCTGTGTGTTCAGACTCCGTCATTTAAGTAAATGATGCATGAAAGCTTTTTTCCCTTTCCTAACAGGAGTTGAGGATGCCTTTAGTTTCACCTCGAAAGTCATGACTGTTTCTCTGCACAAATTTTCACCAGGATTTTTCCCAGGCAAGTTGAACATGTGAGGTTTGTGCTCATTTGGTTCACATGTCACTGGCGAGGCCTCTGTAAAGGCAAGTCCCATCCCTGCCATCCAGCCGACATGTCTTGCTGCCTCTCCTCTCGACCCAAGAGAAGGAAAGAGGGGGGAGCTACATGTTTGGCATTTCCCCCTTTCTGGTTGTAGCTGAGTTCTGGGCAGAGCCCCTTTGACGCTGCATGGCAGAACTGGGCAAAGGAGAGAACTGGGTCCCTCCACCCTGCCTTTCTTGGTGGTGGCAAGTGGACTTCTCCATAAGCATGCCGAATGTCCTGGCTCTCAGCTTGCCTCTGAGACATCTCAGTTGTCTCTCTCTTGCTGCTGCTCTGCTTTCCCTCCTAATTGGGGTGTTTCTGTTGTGCAGGCACCGGTGATGTGACAGATGTTGGCCTGGGAAAAGGTCGCTATTACAGTGTGAATGTGCCCATTCAAGATGGCATTCAGGATGAGAAATATTACCAGATCTGTGAATCGTAAGCCCTCTTGCTCTGATACAGCTGACTTGGATGGGATTTTAGAGAATAAGATACTACACAGCTTACTATTTTCATTTACAGTCCTATCTTAAGGCTTGTCCCTTCCCCTATTGCAGCCTTTGATTACAATGAACATGGATTGTAAGTTCTCAGAGGTCTTGTCTGAATCCTTAAGCGAACTGAATATACAGAGACATTTGTGAGTAACTGGAGGGATCTCTGCCACAGGTCAGCCTATCTCCTTAGATATACCTCCACAGGTGTGTATCTAAGGAGAGACTGAGAAGGAACAAGTATTTTTTAGCCGTGGACTTAGGGCTAGATGTTTTTTCTTCAAATAAGTGCTCTGAATTCTGACTGTGGGACATATGTTGGGGGCTTAGCTAAAAGCATTTTCCTAGCACCTTCTGTCTGTGCTGGAAGAATGAAAGGCTGTAGGCTGAAATCTGATAGTGACAGAGCTGCCTCCTGTCAGTCCCTTCTGTCACTCAGCTGATGGTGGACCTCACAAGCTGTTGCCCATGTCAAAACTGGGCTGTGAGGCTTGTTCTTTTCCAGGGGAGAGGAGTCTCAGAGCAGGGCTGTAGGACATGGTAGCACGTCCACCTCTAACACTTGAGGGCTGAAACCTCTCTAAACTTGTAGGTCAGTAGGGCAGTCATGCGAGGGCTATGCCTCCTGCCGGCTTGTTGGTGCTTGCCACTGCTGGGGCAGAGCAGCCCTCTTTGTGCTGGAGGACATGCTTCTGAAAGGCAGCTCTGGGGGCTGAGACAAGTCAGGAACCCACTCAGGAGGAGCCTGCTGCATGCACTCACAGCTGAAGGACATAACCTACCATAGATTGCAAGTTGTGTATAGCTAAAGCTTCTGCAAAGAGACTTTGAGATATCTTTTGAGTTCTATCCAGGCTGGGAGGCAGTCATGGGCATGACTGTGGATGTCTCATCCAGCTGTTGTTTGAGGGTGATTGCCTCTAGTTCCCAAAACCACGGTGAGCTTGAAGCATGAAGCTTTGTCCAATGCAGGTTTTTGCAGGCTGACTACACCCTGCACAGAGCTTTTCCTCATACTTTTGCTTTAAGTGCCACATAGGAGAGAGGAGAGTGAGAGCCTAGCCAGAGCCTTCCTCTGTTTCTCCTGTCCTCGCGTCTCCGGTCCTGATGAGAGTGTCTTGAGAGTTCAGGATTGTTGTTTTGCCAGACCCTGATTTCCACCATGACTTTCACAGTCATGCTCTCCTGCAGCCAAAAGGCAGCCAGTGTAAATGTGGAGTTTGATGCTACCACTAAACTGGTGAGGACTAGATTCCCCTCTGCTATGTTATCCAGTGGTGCTTTTGCCTTCATCAGCCTTTTGATAAGTGCTCTGAGAGCTAAACTTGCTGTGGAGGTAGAAGGCTCTGGGAGCAGAGGTAGTGTAACTAGTATGAGTTGGGTGGAAGCAGAGAATGCGGAAACCCTGAGAGGCACTGGTGGATCTGAGGGACCAGGGCCATGCCATGAGCATTCCTCTGAGCCATGCTGGCATTAACCAGACTGCTCCTCCTCTCCCCAGAGTGCTGAAGGAGGTGTATGCTGCCTTCAACCCTGATGCAGTTGTGGTGCAGCTGGGGGCGGACACCATTGCTGGAGACCCCATGTGCTCTTTCAACATGACACCCGAGGGAGTGGGCAAGTGCCTCAAGTATGTCCTGCAGTGGCAGCTAGCAACTCTTGTCCTGGGAGGAGGTGAGTGCATCCTGCTGTTCTCAGAGAAACATGTTTGTCCTCCTGTGACCCTGCCTCGAGTGCCTGCCTGCCCTCGGGCTCATCACTGGCAAGGGTTTAGCAGGGCGACTGCTGGGCAGTGTCAGGAGGACACACTGTGGCACAGTACTGTTTCCTCACACCTGAAATCCTTGATACTGACAGGTGCAAGTCCCGGTCCTGACTCAGATCTTGAGTTAAAAGCTGCATGGCTCCTCTGGAGAAGAGGAGAGGCCAACAAACTGACCCTGACTTCTCAGTGACACCTCTGATTCCCATCTCTGCTGATCAGCCCTTTGGTGCTTCTCTTTAAAAGTGAGCACTACGTTCCCAAACCTACTTTGGGCACCTGGTCATGAATGGTTTCATTAAGATTCAAGCAGGGGCTTGGGACAAGGCCTGGCTGCCTGCAAGGTACAGCAGGGCTCTGATACCCAGTGAAAGCTTAGCTGGCCTTATCTCTGCTGTGCTGCCTAACCAGCTGCTTGTCTGGTGGAGACAGCACAGGACAGGCTTTATGTTAACAGAGCATTTCAGAACAACAAAAGCCACTGTGTGCCAGGGAAAGCCCCTGAGCTCTATGACTGGAACTGGATCAGCTCTAGCTGTTGTCCTTCTTGAGATGGGGGAAATCAGGTACAGCATATTAAGGCTAAAATTTGACGTGCCTGATGCCCTTTGTTTTGGAAAGATTATGAGTGTTCAGTCCTGTTGTGGCTTGTCTGTGAGTATGCTGGAGATGTCACCTTTCAGACAAAACCCAAAACTTCTGTTAAAAAATGAGGATCAACTGTGTCACTTTTGAAAATACCAAAGGAGTGTCCCACCACTGCAGCGTGTGGAAGTATTTGAAGTGGAAATTGGGGGAGAAGTAAAAAAAAAGCAGGAAAAAAACCCCACAACAACCAACACAAACAGAAGGGAATGTTGAAAAATATGGTGTCTCTGTCTTGTCGAGGTGCTTTTCTCCCTTTACCATTCTGGTCAACTTTTCTAGAAAAAAACTTACCTAAGTCTCTTGGCAGGATTGCTTTCAGCTAAGGTTTCTCCTTGTGGGCTCATGTTCCGTTACCATGGAAGTAACCGTTTCCTACTGACTGTGAAATCTCATTTCCCTGTAAAGCAGTTGCAAGTTGCACTGATGAGTTTCACATTTGTCCTCTCAAGCATGACAGTGCTGAAGAGCTCACCAGCGTATGGCTGGGCATGTGTATTTTGCTTTATAGGTCAAAGATTGGTATTAAAAAGCAGGAAGCCCTCATTTCTGCTGCAGCCCTTGCACTTCTCTCCCTGCTACTTATGAACGGCTCTCCTTGTTGCCAGGAGAGAGTCCAGCGCATGGGGTCTGAGATGGTGGCTGGAGGACCGGCCTCTGCCACACTGGATGTAACTGGGGTTCAGTTTGAGAGGTCTGCTCTTGCATACACTGTCATTCAGACCTGGCCTTGTGTAGCCAGCAGGTGCAAAATGCAGATTTTGGGCATGGCTTGAGTGGATGAACTAAGCTTAATTTATGTAACCTGCACACAGTGGCTCCATTTTCTCCTGTTTGTTCCTTCTAGTTAAATCTCCTTTTCTCTTTTCCCTTTCCCCACTCTTCCTCCTCAAAATCGCAATTCTTGCTGGAAACAGGAGGTTACAACCTTGCCAACACAGCTCGCTGCTGGACATACTTGACTGGGGTCATCCTTGGAAGAACACTGTCCTCTGAGATCCCTGATCACGAGGTAATGGTTTGAAAAAACTTCCCTTTTCCTCGCAGAAGAGCCAGTTGTTCTGCCTAATCCACACAGCATCCTTGCCACTCAGTCCTGTTTTGTGGAGACACTTACAAGGGCTCATTGCCCTTGTTACCATTTCATAAACTGGTAGCACACAGTACAGCAACAAAGCAATCCTAATCCCTCTCCCTGCTCTGAAAAATATCATCACAGGGAATACATATATGCTCACACGTATATACTACGCCCACATGAACAGACCAACATTTTGACCCGTGGCTCTGTGCCTAATACCAGCAAATGCTTAGATCCAGTTTGTTTCCAACCCACTCTGGGCAGATCTGTTGTTATCTCAACCCTTTGTGCCCCATACTGGGCACCAATTAAGATTGTTTTAGGAATGGTATTCTGCAATTCAGTGCTCCTGCTAAAAGCATGCACTGCTCTCCCTCCCCCCTCCAATTGGAGGCACAAAGGGTAAATATCACAGTTTAAATAAGAACAATTTCCTGGAAAACAGCAGTGACATAAGAAACAGAACAGTAACAGCAACAGCAGCAATACTAATGACAGAGGGAACAAGAAAGAAAGAATTCACACGGAAACACCCCTGCCCCCCGTCAGTCGACAACACTGCACAGCTTCCTCTGCCACGTTGTTTTAGATGGAAGGAATTCCTTCTGTCTGGAGGACAGTCCCATTCCCCTGCCCTCAGCAATGACATGAGGTGGTGTAGAATAACCTCTGTGTCCTGGCCATGTCCCCTCCCAGCTACTGCAAAAACTGACCCTGTCCTGGCCAGAATCATGACACAACTGCTGGCAATAACCTGTGATTCTGCGTTAGCATGTTGACCCCACGTGCTGCAGATTTCCTGTACACTATCTGAGCACTTAGCCAGGAGAGACACAGTATCCTTGCAGCACACTGATTTTCCTCTCCCAGGTGTTTCACAGTCATGTCAATGCAGCGTTCAGCAAGGTGGGAGGTGAATGGTAGGATATGTGAGTGGCAGCACTTGAAATTTAATAATAATAAAAAATCCCATTTGCAGGTAACCATGTGTAAAATGAATGTCAATAGCTTTCCCAAATAAAGCATTGGGATAGACATTTGACTGCCCCACTGGGTTCTGCTTCCCATCCCTTGAATTAGGAAGCTGTTAAAAACTCCAGGTGGACACAGACACTGCTGAAGTACCGCCTTGATGTAGTAAAGCTACATGTGGCCCTTAGATAGATAAATGGTTTTTTGCATTTTTACAAACAGGTACCCATGGGGAGCCCTTCCTCTAGCCTCAGCCTTCAGAGACCTCTCTGCTGACTCTCCTCTCCTCTTCCCTGCAGTTCTTCACAGAGTATGGTCCTGATTACGTGCTGGAGATCACACCAAGCTGCAGACCAGACCGCAATGAGCCACAGAGAATTCAAGAAATTCTGAACTCTATCAAAGGTGCGTTGTCCAAGCCAACACTCCTGCTTCAGGCTTACAGGTGTTTTTAGAGGGGGCTTCAGAAGAGCTCATTGGAGTCTTTCTCACTGACTGGAAAGATGAACCACGTTCACTTGGCAGCTCATTAGTGCACAGTGCCATTTGCCTCCCACATCCCTTGGGATTTTCAGGGTTGGTGGTACAGGGTTAAGGGTCCCTGTAGCAAAAGTTGCCATTGCCTTTCCTCTGGCTGGGCAGGGGAGCATGGGGCCTTGTCCTTATTGGAATCATAGAACAGCCCAAGTTCTAAGGGACTTCCAAGATCATCCCCTCCAAACTTTTGTGGGAAAGGGAGCATAGACAAAGATTATCTAGCAACCTGTCCAGTCACATCCTGAAAACTTCTGACAGTGGGGCCTCTACCACATCCCTGGGGGGTTTCCTCCAGTAATTGATTGTTCTCACTGTAAAAAAATACTTAAAATAAGGTGAAACCTCTCCTGGTGCAATTCACACCTGTTGTCCCTTGTCCTCTCCACGTGGCTCCTGGTGAAGAGAGAGCCTATGTCCTCTGAAGCCTATAGAGGAGGCTTCAAGTACTAGACTACTGTGATGAGGTCCCTGCTAAGCTTTCTCTTCTGCAGGGAGAGTCTTTCCTCATTGGGCAGGTTCTCCAGCATCTGATCACCTTTGTGGTCCTCCTTTGGACCCTCTCTGCTCTGTCCATGTCTTTTGTGATTTGTGGGGATCAGAACTGGACACAGTACTCGTCGTTTGTCAGCCTGGAATGAGATGATCCTATTTCTTTTAGTAATGCTCCTACAGATGCTGCACAGGATCCAGTTTGCTTCATTCCTGGAGCAGCACACTGCTGGATCACATTCAGCTTGCTGCCTAGCAGGACCCCCACATCCATTTCCACAAGGTTGCTTCCCAGTTGTACAGATCCCAGCCTGAACTGGGCACCTTCTATCCCAAGTGCAGGACCTTGCTTTTGTCTTTGTTAAACTTAAGACTGTTCTTTTTAGCCCAGTCTTCCAGCCTGTCCAGCTCTCTAAGATGGCTCTCCCTTCTGATGTGTTCATCTCAGCAGCCACTTTGGTGCTGTGGTTGCTTTCAATCTCATTATCCGGGTCATTTATGATGTTGAGCAATGTGGGGCCCAGTATCAGTCCCTGGGGGACACCACTTGAGACAGGCTGCAAGACCATGTAAAAACCATTGATCACCACCCTCTGTGAACTCCCTGTGAGCCAGCTCCCTCCCCACCCCCTTTGCAAACCACCCATCCAATCTGTGTCTTTCCAGTTGGTCCAGGAGGAGACTGGGAAATAGCTATCTGGAGCTGGGACAGGTCTCCAGCAGGCAGGACTCGAAGGTCTTCAAGTCCAGGACAGGCAGCTGTCTGAGCTCTGCCAGCTCCAGCCACTCTCATTCTATGCCCTTGCCCATCTGTCTTGTCCCTGTCTGCCAGAGGGGCTGGGAACAGCAAGAATGGGGGCTTGGGCCCTTTTCCATCTGTGTGTATTGCAGTGTGCTGGTGTTAGAAGTAGGGTAGGAAGTGCAATGGCCATGGATGCCTTTGGGTGTCCATTCCCATGCACAGGCCAATCTTAGGGAGGATCCTTGGGGACCTGTCCAAGAGGGTAGGAGGAACAGCATCACTCCAGAGCTGGAAGGGAGGACTGTGCACTCCTGTCTGTGAATCCAGCCTGAAAGAAGGACAAGGCAGCAGGGAGTGAGCATGTGCCTCTCGGATGCTGGTCCACGAATCCCAAACCAGCATTCAGCATAGTGAAAGCAGTGGCAGGGTCCCCCTGTGGTAATTTCCAAAGCCTGGCTCGGACGAGGGCAGCAGCCTCTGCAAAGGGAGCAAGGGGTCAGCAGGAACTGAGATCTGTGCTGAGGCTGGAATTCCCATATTGTGGCCTAGTCCATCAGGCATGGGGGTGGCAGCCCTTGCCAGGTCACTCCATCAGGCTAAAATATCAGTGGAAATACCCTTTTCTGCTTCCTTTTATTTGCAGGGAATCTGAAGCACGTTGTTTAGCAGAAAAGGAAGGCTCAGGCAAGAGCACTTCCTATGGGGAAGACAGCATATTTATGTGAACAACTGATGAAATTTGTGGCTGCAGGGAAAATTTGGAAGAAATTACTGTTGGTTGGTTGGTTGGTTGGTTAATTTTTTTTCTCTTTAAAGAAGAAAAGCTGCTGCATGCCACGAGCACTGTGGCTCTCCCCAGGCAGGCGTGTGGGCCCTCCAGCCACAGCCTTCCAGTGCTGGCAGAGCCTCCCTTGCTCCTTTCTCTTTCCTTTTTTAACACCACAGTTTGTTCACACAACTGGTTTTAAATGCTTTTTAAGAGAGGGGCTGCTCAGAGCTGTGAGCCCTCCCCAGTTGGAGCCCAGTGCTGCCCAGTGCTGCCTTACCTTCCTGGTAGGGGCACAGCCTCAGAGCTGCCCACTCGGGAAGTAGAGCCTGAGAGCTACCCTGAGGCACACAGGTTGTGTCTCTTACCCAGAGAAAGGCACAGCCATTGTGTTTTTTACTGGGAATTCTTAAGAAATAAAATGTTTGAAATACTCCTCCAGCCCTTTCCTTTCTTCTTCCACCCACCCTGCCTTGCCAGTGCTCTTTTCCACAGCACCCCCCACTGCAGAGTCGTGTGTGAGCTCCTGAAATCCTGCGCAGATGGGCCAGACCCTGGGGAGCCTCTCAAGAGTGTAAAGGGAGATGCAGGGCATTGTGGCAGCTCCTGTCCTGGGAGATCTTGGATGAACTTCCAGATGCTCTGGTACCCCATGAGAGCTGCCACGAGGTATCTCAGCAAGGGAACAGGTACACAGGTATCTGGGGCACATCTCTCCCAGTGCCATGGGCCATGCAGCCTGGCCTCTGCTGCCCTTGTCCCCTCATTCTCCTGGCCCATGGACTTTTTATTGTGCTGGGTTTTTTAAAGATGTCCAGTCACTGTGGGAAAGCATATTTCCTGTGGCTTTAATTAGATTATGCTGGAAGAAACAGCAAGACGAAGGGGTTCCTAGCTTGGCCTTGGCTTTGTTTTGCTCTCTTGTTTTTCACTGCTGATTGAAACAACAGGAAATCTGGCGTGGAGATAGTTCAACAGGATGTGGCTCCCACGATTCCTGACCCCTTGCCTGCTTCAATGTACCCCTGGTGCCTGGTGTGGTGTGACCAGTCTTGTGTGCTGACCACTGGCAGGAGGCTGGTGCTGCCACAGCAAAGGATCCCAGTGCCTGGGGGAGGTGTCAGGCTTGGGGACTGTCCGTCCATGGAAAAAGTGAGGAATGAGAGAGCGGAGAAGCTGGCCAGCTGCTGTCTCTGACCTACCTCAGGGCCCCATGTGCTCTGTCCCCACACCAGGCAGACTGCCCTGTGAGCTGTGGGAGCTGTTTCAGGAACACAGCTGGGAAAATAAACAATAGGAAACCCCACAAGTGTCAAGTGTTGTGGCTTTAGGTGAGGTGCCTCTTGGGTGGAAATCCCCGCATCCCCCAGCCAGATGGGATGCCCCCCTTGCCGCCCAGGCAAGCGCGGGGGTAGCCGGGGCGTCGCTCCATTTCCCTCCCCGTCTGGGTACCTCGCCGGACCCCACCCGCCCGGGGCAGCTCGCGCCCCTCTGAGCGCTGCCGTGTCCTCGTAGACACCGGAGATGAGCTGTTTACAGTCCCCTCCCCGGGGCACGAAGGACATCATGGTGGTGCCGATCCTGCGCTACCCCATCGGGGCCGGGGAGATGCCGGCGGTGGGGACTCCGCCCGCTCCCCGCCCCTGTGGCCCCGCAGCGGGTCCCAACCTCCTGGTCAGCTTGCGCCTGCAGAAGCTCCACGTCCAGAACCGCGCCGCGGGGAGACCCCGGAGCCCCACGGAGCCCGGTTCGCCGCTCGCCTGGGGCTTGGGGACGCAGCCGCGGGGCGCAGGGAGCCGTCCCTTCCAGGCCGCCGGCCCCAGCCTCATCGACTCGGACCCGGTGACAAGGTGCTCACAGCGCTGGTGGTGGAGCTTGGTCTCGACAGGGCAGACGACCTGCCGGAGCCCTGGCTCGGTCACCACGAGTTGGACTCCCCGTCGGCCCTGCCGGCCGGCTACGGCGGCTGGAGCGGGGGCGGGGGGGGGGGGGGGGGCTCCTACCTCACCCCACCGGGGAGCAGCCTCCCAGCTGCCCCAGGTACCGGCGCTGCGGGCGCAGGAAACGCTCAGAACCCGGCCTGGTGTGGGAAGGGGCGGGAGGAGGAGCTAGGGCCGCGCTGCCTGCCCTAAAACGCGCAGGCGTCGCGGTGGGCCCGGCAGGCGAGGGTCTCAAGCTGGAGTGTAATAAAATCTGGAGGGACCGTTGTTCCGTCGGTTGTGCCCCTTTCCTTGTCCATTTCGGCGAAGGACGTTGTGTGAAGCGGCCCTGGGTAGAAGGCGGGTCGGCATCCAGCAGCTCCAGTGCGTCCTCTAGGCTTATGGTGTTCCCATCCTCATGTTGAAAATTATATAATTTTTCCTAGTAACTTTTCTAATTAAAATTTCTAATTAATTGTTTTAATCAATCCTAACCAGTGTAATTTGCCACCGTAGCCAAGCACTTAACAAGGCTTGTCATAAGCTGCTATTGTGGGAATACAGGTCGGGAAAATTGCTGAAACTTTTAAGTTTTGCTAAACCAACCTTGATATGCTTCATTGGACTAAGCATGGGAAAGATATATTGCTGCACGGAATGCAGAATTTATTGACTACAAGGACATTTTGCAGAACCCAGCAATAAAGAAAAAACGAACAAAGATAATTCAGCAATTGTCTTATCTCAGAAAAAGATAAGAAGATAACGAGACTGAAAATGTAGACTAGCATGAGAAGCAAGAAATCAATAACTAATAGAAGATTAAAAACTAACGAACAAATTAATGAAGAGAACAATGTACTTTATAGCCAATGAACATTAATTTCTTTGCTAAAGTGTTAAAATAGTGAAAAGTTTTGAAAGTGTGCATGCATCACAGGTGGAGCTCCCCCTATGCACCCAGCGCTGTGCATAAAGTAATGCTGCTCTCTAATCTAAAAATAGAGTTTCATTTATCCCGGCGTTTTCGGTGACAGTGTCATCCTCGGGAATGGGACCTCTGTCCCAGCCACACCCTGCTGCGGGAGCGCTGCTGTGGGGATGTGCTAGGCGTGGGGCTATTGCACTCACTGGGCTGCTTGGCAGGGTGCAGGGGCCTGGGACTGTCCCGGGGACTCTGAAGTACTGCAGGGACACGTCGGCCTCCCTGGGGAGCGCAGCTGGGACCACTTGACCCCCGAACTGCCTTCAGGAGTGGGCGCTAAGGCCCGGCGTCAAGTTTGGGGGCTGCGTGGGGTCCCCAGCTCTACCCCGGGAGGGGCCGTGGCAGGGGGAGGGCAGCGTCCCAGTACTATTGTTACCCCTGGCTCGGCTCCCGACACTCACACACTCTCCCAAACCGCAGTGGCGCAACGTGGCGGGCCGTCCCACGCCATCAGCGATGACCAGCGATGACCATGGACACAGTGGCCTGGCTAGGAGCAGGGAGTCCCGGAGCGGAGCGTCCCCGTCGGGGCCGCGAGGAAGGGACAAGCCCTCCCGACCTCCCCGTCACTTCTTGGGCGGCCCTGGGCCTCCGGGCCGCCAGGGGGCAATCCACGTCGCTGCCGCCACGCCTTGTCCATTCGCGGCGGGCCGGAAGCACCAGCCCTTTCTCGGCAGAGCGCAGCCATGGTGAGAGCGCGGTGCCGCCGCTCCCCGCCGCCATCCGCCGCCATCCCCCGCTCACCGCGGGCTGTGGCCGCCCCCCCGGGGCGAGAAGCGCGGGAGGGAGCTTGGCGCCGGGGTCCGAGGGGCGGGAGTCTGAGGGGGCCGGGGAGGGATGGCTGGGGGGGACCGGGCCTGGCGGCGGCGCGTAACACACCCCTTTCTGTAGGCCCGCGGCCCCAAGAAGCATCTGAAGCGCGTGGCTGCACCTAAGCATTGGATGCTGGACAAGCTGACGGGCGTCTTTGTGAGTGCGGGCCTGGCTTGGGGTCGAAGCTGGGGTCGGGCTTGGTTTTGGGGTTGAAGCCGGGGTCGGAGGTAGGGCCGGGGCCGGGCTGCTCGTGGCAGCCGCAGTCACATCAGGGGAAGTGTTCGGGTACTGTNGTAATAAAATCTGGAGGGACCGTTGTTCCGTCGGTTGTGCCCCTTTCCTTGTCCATTTCGGCGAAGGACGTTGTGTGAAGCGGCCCTGGGTAGAAGGCGGGTCGGCATCCAGCAGCTCCAGTGCGTCCTCTAGGCTTATGGTGTTCCCATCCTCATGTTGAAAATTATATAATTTTTCCTAGTAACTTTTCTAATTAAAATTTCTAATTAATTGTTTTAATCAATCCTAACCAGTGTAATTTGCCACCGTAGCCAAGCACTTAACAAGGCTTGTCATAAGCTGCTATTGTGGGAATACAGGTCGGGAAAATTGCTGAAACTTTTAAGTTTTGCTAAACCAACCTTGATATGCTTCATTGGACTAAGCATGGGAAAGATATATTGCTGCACGGAATGCAGAATTTATTGACTACAAGGACATTTTGCAGAACCCAGCAATAAAGAAAAAACGAACAAAGATAATTCAGCAATTGTCTTATCTCAGAAAAAGATAAGAAGATAACGAGACTGAAAATGTAGACTAGCATGAGAAGCAAGAAATCAATAACTAATAGAAGATTAAAAACTAACGAACAAATTAATGAAGAGAACAATGTACTTTATAGCCAATGAACATTAATTTCTTTGCTAAAGTGTTAAAATAGTGAAAAGTTTTGAAAGTGTGCATGCATCACAGGTGGAGCTCCCCCTATGCACCCAGCGCTGTGCATAAAGTAATGCTGCTCTCTAATCTAAAAATAGAGTTTCATTTATCCCGGCGTTTTCGGTGACAGTGTCATCCTCGGGAATGGGACCTCTGTCCCAGCCACACCCTGCTGCGGGAGCGCTGCTGTGGGGATGTGCTAGGCGTGGGGCTATTGCACTCACTGGGCTGCTTGGCAGGGTGCAGGGGCCTGGGACTGTCCCGGGGACTCTGAAGTACTGCAGGGACACGTCGGCCTCCCTGGGGAGCGCAGCTGGGACCACTTGACCCCCGAACTGCCTTCAGGAGTGGGCGCTAAGGCCCGGCGTCAAGTTTGGGGGCTGCGTGGGGTCCCCAGCTCTACCCCGGGAGGGGCCGTGGCAGGGGGAGGGCAGCGTCCCAGTACTATTGTTACCCCTGGCTCGGCTCCCGACACTCACACACTCTCCCAAACCGCAGTGGCGCAACGTGGCGGGCCGTCCCACGCCATCAGCGATGACCAGCGATGACCATGGACACAGTGGCCTGGCTAGGAGCAGGGAGTCCCGGAGCGGAGCGTCCCCGTCGGGGCCGCGAGGAAGGGACAAGCCCTCCCGACCTCCCCGTCACTTCTTGGGCGGCCCTGGGCCTCCGGGCCGCCAGGGGGCAATCCACGTCGCTGCCGCCACGCCTTGTCCATTCGCGGCGGGCCGGAAGCACCAGCCCTTTCTCGGCAGAGCGCAGCCATGGTGAGAGCGCGGTGCCGCCGCTCCCCGCCGCCATCCGCCGCCATCCCCCGCTCACCGCGGGCTGTGGCCGCCCCCCCGGGGCGAGAAGCGCGGGAGGGAGCTTGGCGCCGGGGTCCGAGGGGCGGGAGTCTGAGGGGGCCGGGGAGGGATGGCTGGGGGGGACCGGGCCTGGCGGCGGCGCGTAACACACCCCTTTCTGTAGGCCCGCGGCCCCAAGAAGCATCTGAAGCGCGTGGCTGCACCTAAGCATTGGATGCTGGACAAGCTGACGGGCGTCTTTGTGAGTGCGGGCCTGGCTTGGGGTCGAAGCTGGGGTCGGGCTTGGTTTTGGGGTTGAAGCCGGGGTCGGAGGTAGGGCCGGGGCCGGGCTGCTCGTGGCAGCCGCAGTCACATCAGGGGAAGTGTTCGGGTACTGTGCGGAGGCGAACGGTGAACAGGGGCAGTTGGACAGGGCAGGAGGTGTTTGTTTAACGTTGGGGTCTTTGTGAACAGCGTTCGTTTTCCCCCGTTTGCAGAGGATGTGACGGGGTCATTGGCTGTTCTCTTTTAAGCTGCTTACTGTGCTTTTCCACCTCTGGGCTGAGATGGATGGTTGTGCTTTGTTGGGGGTAGTTTTGTGAGGCTGGCAAGACATAGGGGAAACTGCTGTGAATACCATGGAGAGCTGCAGCCGGTCGCTGCCTGCGTGGCAGCTGCACTTTGTGCTGCTGCCCTTGCATGCTCTTGCGGGCGCTGTTGGCGCCGTGGTTTCGTTCTCTGGGACGGTCGATGCTGCTTGAGCCTCCAGCAGAAAGCTTCTGTCCGCAGGCACCCCGCCCATCAACAGGCCCACACAAGCTGAGGGAGTGCCTTCCCCTCATCATCTTCCTGCGCAACCGGCTGAAGTATGCTCTGACAGGAGATGAGGTCAAGAAGATCTGCATGCAGAGGTTCATCAAAATAGATGGCAAAGTCCGCACCGACATCACCTACCCTGCAGGCTTCATGGGTGAGTAGGGCTGGGGCAGTTCCTTAGGCAGCTCTTCTACACTGTCGGGGGAGTGTTTTGTGGGGTTTGCATTGTTTGAGGGGCAAGGTTTCCCTGCTGGAGTTAAAGAAAAGATACATATAAGCAGTTGTTACTTAGTTTGGAATTGTGCACAGCAGTAAATACCAAAGCCAGATTGTAAGCCTGTAGCCTGTAAGTGCCTGCTTGACCTGGGTAAGTTGCTGTTCAGATTCCAGCCTTCAGCAGTTTTTTCTAATTTGCAGTCTGTCACAGCAAAAGATGTGAGCCTGTGGTCAAGGGTAGATCCCAACCTCATCAATCACACCCTAAGTGTTGTTCAGCAGTCCCTGGTTCTTTTTAAATGTAAGCTTGATGCCAAGTTAGGGTCTTGGGTAATGAGCTGGTAACAGCTGCTGTTGTATTCCCCTGCAATCAGATGTCATCAGCATTGAGAAGACGGGTGAGCATTTCCGCCTGGTGTATGATACCAAGGGCCGGTTTGCTGTTCATCGCATCACACCTGAGGAGGCCAAGGTGAGGAGCCTTGGGGTGGTCTAAGCATGGGCCCAGTTGGGTTTGGCTGGGGCAGTGTTTCCTCTTTGGCATCTCCTGAATGAGAGCTGATGTCTCTCTTCCATGACAGTTGAAGTCGTGCTGCACTTGAGACTGGGGCATTCAGGGTTGTGGTGAAGCCTGTGTCAGGGAGAGGTCCCTTGGTGACATGAAAGTAATTCACAGATGGGCGTAGGTGTATTGTCTGATGCTGGAGATGGGGTGGAGAAGAGTCTTGGCTTTGCCAGCTAACAGGGACCAGAAACATGGAACCTTGAACTTCGTCCATGAAGCCTTGAACTTCTTCCCAGGGCAACAAAACTGTCTTCTCACCCTGGATGCTGGGGAGCAACTTCCTCATACGTTTCCTTAACCCAGGCATGTTGTGCCTGAGCTGCAAGGCCACGCTCTGCTTTGCATCTCCTTCCTTAGGGCAGGCTGTGCAGGCACATGGCTGTGTGGACAGCTGTGCTGGAGCCAGCTGGGGTGTGGTTTGGGGCTTCTGTTCTCATGGTGATGTGCTTCTGTAACTACTCTGTGTTGATCTGTGAGGTCCAGAGAGGCTATGAGGGAGTTAGGGTGACAGGCAGGAGGGAAATCAGTGCCCTGGAGGGTACAGATACCTCTTGGGTCCTGGAGAAATGCAGCCCTCTGTCTCTGTTGTGTGCCCACGGGCTTCAGGGAAAAATAAAGAAACTGCCCTGGTAAAGACTTTCTTGTGAAAGTGCAGCTGGTGTTTGTGGGGAGGCTGAAGCCCAAAGTGGGCTGCTGCTCCCGCAGCAAAGGTGTCTTCTGGTGGGAAACAACAGCAAAGCCGCATGGCAGCTGTTCAAAAGTCATTAACTGAGGCAGGGAGCTGGGCAAGTCACTGCCTGGGTTCATCTTGTGAGCCCTGAATGTCTGAGTGTTCTGCTGTGACTGGTGGCTCTGTTCCCTAGTCCATGACATTGCTCACTGCCTCAACTGAGAGGTGTTGGGTTTTGTTTGCAGTACAAGCTGTGCAAAGTGAGGAAGATCTTCGTGGGCACCAAAGGAATTCCTCACTTGGTCACTCATGATGCCCGCACTATCCGCTATCCAGACCCCCTCATCAAGGTGAATGATACGGTCCAGATTGACCTGGAGACAGGCAAGATCACAGACTTCATCAAGTTTGACACAGGTAGGTCTTGCATCCCATTAAAGCACTGTACCGTTCCCCACCATGGAGAGCAGTGTGGAAGTTAAATGCTAGGCAAATTTGCACTGAAATAGGCAGTGGTGTCAACCTTGGGAAGGGGTTTGTTTCCCAGGAGCATGTCCACCTGGAGCTGGAGTAAGGGATTCCTCCTGTGTCTTAGCAGTGGGAAGCATTTGGCCTAGGGACTTGACAGTTCTGAGACACCAGGTAGAAGCAGGAAGCTGGTGGGGAGGTGCTTGAGCTTGTCTCTTGGTGGTGATACAAGTTTTCAGTCACAGAACTGTGAGCAGTGCTAGTACTGGTGGGATGGGAATGTTTGGTATGGGCTAAGAGCCCGAGTGGAAGGACTTCACCACAGCACCTGGTACCAGCTCGTGTCACGCCTGTATTCCCTTACTCAGGTAACCTGTGCATGGTGACTGGCGGTGCCAACTTGGGCCGTATTGGGGTGATCACCAACCGGGAGAGGCACCCCGGGTCGTTTGACGTGGTTCATGTGAAGGACGCCAACGGCAACAGCTTTGCCACCAGGCTCTCCAACATCTTTGTTATAGGCAAAGTAAGGCCATGGGGGCACCAGGTGGGGGGTTCTCTCCTCTCGTGAGGGGCTGCTGGTTGAGGCAAAGAGCCTTAGTGTTTCCTTAGGTAGCTGTCTTCCCACACAGTGGAGCTTCAGTGCTGGTCTCAGTTCTGGCTCCCTGTATTTCTGCCTGCTCCGGGAAGGGGAAGAAGCATTTGCAAATTTAGGAATGCAGAGGTTTTCGAGAAGCAGCCCTGAAACCTGGGAGCTGGGGGCTGAGCAGTGCTCAGACCTTGATGTGATCTGAGCAGCTGCTCCGACTCAGAGTGCCCCCCCGCAAAGCCTCTGCTGTTTAGCCATCCCTGACGGGTCTAGGTTGGAGAGGGGCGGTGTTTTGGTTTTGGCTGAAGTGCGTTCTTCACGGGTGGTGACTGAAAGGCAGCTGTAGACCTGTGCATCCTTGGCACCTTCCTTAGGGGCCTCTGCTGGGCAAGTGCCACCACCATGTGTACCTGGCCCAGAATGAGCAGGGGTGGGCTTCTGCTGCTTTCCCCCTTAGAGGGAGAGCTCTGTTGCTATCTCGGTTTCCTGGTGTGAAGTGGTTTCTTCTCCCTTGCTGCAGGGCAACAAGCCATGGATCTCCTTACCCCGTGGAAAGGGCATCCGCCTGACCATTGCTGAAGAGAGAGACAAGAGACTGGCGGCCAAGCAGAGCAGCGGATAAAGTCCAGCTCAGGCTGGCTCTGGTGCTGTCAGTGTGTTAATTAAACCATTTCCTACATGGCTCTGACTGGCTGGGGAACATCCTGGGGCTAGCGGGGGAGCCATGCTGCCAGTGCCAGGCCCTGCTCTTTCGAAGGTCCTGCTTCTCTGGGAAGACTCCCATCAGTCTGAGCAACTGCCACAGCCATATTCCAGAAGGGCAAGGAGGAAGGGTGTGAGAGCCTTCAGACTGCTCTGTCCCTGGGAAGGTGTTGGCACAAATGCTCCTGGATGTGCAGCAGGAGCAGGGATCTGGGGAGAGCTAGCTGGGCTCTCCTGTAGCCAGTGGTGCCAGATCAGCTTGAGGGATTGCCCCGGCTGTATTGGCTTCAAGGGTGCTGGCACTCAGTGTCCAAGCCTGACTGATGGCCACACACTGGGGAGATCTCTCAGGGGCTGCTCTTCAGTGTCTTTTCTGTGGAGGTGGAGGGTGCAAGTGATCACACTGACAGCTAGCACTAGGCGAGAGGGGAATGGGCTGCTGGGGATACTGAGCACCAGCCTGGCGATGGGCTGATGCCCTGCAGGAGCCAGGGAGCTGGGGACCAGTTGTGGCTGTGGGAGTGGCCCTGGAGGGCAAGGTAGGCAAGTGTGGGCAGTGTGCCCTGTCAGCAAGGGCAGTCCCACAACTGGGCTGTGCCAGCAAGGGCGCAGGAGGCACTGTAGGGAAGGGGAGGCTGTGCTTGGGTGTGGTGTGCAGGCTGGGGCCACCAGGCGGGTATGGGCCCTGTGGGGCAATGCCAGTGTAGGAGCTGGAGTGATAAAGGCATAGAAGAGGGTGAGGGCACAACCTCTGCTCTGCTTGGCCTGGGGAAGAGGAGCCCTGAGGGCTCTCCCACTCTGCCTCCCTGCATCAGCGTTGTGAGCACCTCTTTTCCCAAGATGGGTGGGGCACAGATGTGCACGATTGGAAAATTGGCATCTTTTATTGGCTTCATCAGGTGTCCATGGTGAAATGTAGTTGAGCCTCATGAAGTGTCTGCCGCCAGCTATATTCTGACGTTATGGTCTCAGGAAAGCTGAATGCCTGTGGCACTGCCCATGCTCCCGTCCTTCGAGTGTCCCTGTGCTGCTCCCTATGGCTGGTGTGCAGGCTCAGAGCAGCAGCATCCCCAAGAATTTTCATGGTGCTGGCAGCGGGCACTGGCGCTTGGGCTGTCCTGTGATGCACAGATGTGAGCAGCCAGAAAGCTGCCAGAAAACCCCATATTTTCATGCACAGAGCCAAAAGCAAAAATCACTTAGTTTTTATGTTGTGAAAAAGCTTCAGAAAATTGCCAAATTGAGTATTTGGGAAAGTAAAACCCAATTTTTATACTAGCAAAAAAAGTCCAAAATGACAACAAAACCAACAACTGGGAAAATTTGGGGAGAAATGTTTGCAATTTGGGGGTGGGCATTGCTGTGCATTATCCGGTGTAGGTCAGTTAGACAGACTGGGTTCCTTCGTGTGGGTTATCCCACGTGAATTGTCTGCTGAGCATTATCCCGGCTGGATCTGGTGTATTCATATCCCTGTGTTTCCCGTGCGTCTCCCCTCCTCCGTCTGTCGTTTCCCCCCTCGTCGGCTGTGACCTCCCGCTCCCTGCCCCCCTTCCCCCAGGCGGCCCCGCGGGACTTCCCGGGCCGGGACCCCGCCGAGCCGCGCTGGCGGGTGCCACTCTCTGGTCAGTAGCTGCTCCTGTAGCCAAGAAAGCTGCGGGGCCGCGGTCTGAGCCGCCTCCCGGTAAGGACACGCCGCTGCCGTCCCACGGCCACGATGGCGGCGGCGCTCGGAGTGCAAAGCGCGGAACTGCGGCGCCGGTACCGCCGGAGCGCTGCTGCCGCCCAGCGTTTGAGTGCCCCTGGGAGCCGCTGCCGGGCCTGGTGCCCGCGCGGTGCTCCCTCACGGCGTGGCGGAGCCCCAAGAACGGCGTGGCTGAGCACCGGGTGCGTGGCCCGGCGGTGGCAGCGGCGGGTGGAGGATGAGGTCGCGGCAGCGGTGAGATGACTGAGAGTCTCAGCGGGTGCAGAATTACCGCCTCGGGGCCGCCCGGGATGGCGGCGTAGAAGCTGCAGCCCACCCGCGCCCGGCTCCCGGCCTGGGAGGAAGCGGCCACATCCCCGGGCAGGAGATGGGCGCCTCTCCGTGTCGCCAGAACTCTCCCGAGTCTCCACCGGCCCTGCTCGCCCTGTGCCGCTGCCCCAGCTCCAGCATCGCCCCTGAAAGCTGCCCTGTGTCCACTGGCCGCCGTCAGCCCTGTCGTGACAGCAGCAGCTTGGCCGTCGAAGTGTCCCCAGAAGCCCCTGCAGAAGGAGGAATTCGTGCAAGGGTTCTACAGTAATAACAGTCGCTGCTGCTTCTTTCCCTCTGCCAGAGGTCGCGCTGAGCATTAAAGTGTCCATTCTTCCCCGAAGCATCCCTGGGGGATGTCACCGACTGCACTCGCCTCGGGCTTGCGTGGGTCGTTAGTGTCACCGAAATTGCGGGAAAAGCAACAAAAAACCCCAACCTCTCCAACATTTTTAGTGTTAGAGAATCAAGGCATTACTTTATTCTGGCCAGGATGTGGTTCTGGCCAGGATGTGCAACAGAAATAATTTCATCCACACGTTGACCGGGTTGTGCAGAGAAAATCGTTCCATGACACATAGTTCTTTACTAGATTTTTCTCATATTTTATACAGTCAAAACCCATAGAAATTCATTGGTTCAATGTTCAGTGGTCCCAAATTGCGCAGTTCTTAGTATTTGGTTTCCTATTGGATATGGATTTCTTCCCCTACGCTACTAATTAGGTCCTCGNCCAGGATGTGCAACAGAAATAATTTCATCCACACGTTGACCGGGTTGTGCAGAGAAAATCGTTCCATGACACATAGTTCTTTACTAGATTTTTCTCATATTTTATACAGTCAAAACCCATAGAAATTCATTGGTTCAATGTTCAGTGGTCCCAAATTGCGCAGTTCTTAGTATTTGGTTTCCTATTGGATATGGATTTCTTCCCCTACGCTACTAATTAGGTCCTCGTTCTTATCTCTCTTTTCCCAGACCAGGTGTCACCGATCATGCCAGGGGCGATGTCTGGAGTTGATGTTCGTTAAAGATCGTTAATGGTTGTTGTCTTTTGTGTATCTTCTGTGCTACTCCCAGTCTGTTGAGACGTTAAGCTCATCAGACTTCGCCTGGTGAACTAGTCCCCTGAAAAGAAATAATTCCCTTCCCCCGGGGCAAAGGCGAACTAAACTGACTAAAGTTACATTAAAAAAAATTTAAACTTTATATAATTTCCAACATGAGTACCGGCCTTGCTCCCTCCAGGGCGTGGGTTGAAGAAGGACAGGATGAGCACTTACTGGCTCAGACAGGAGCTGCTGTGGCAGAGGCTGGAGGCCATCCGGTCGGTACCCACCTCCCTCTGCAGGCAAGTGAGAGCCTGCCTCTCTGGGTGAGAAGGGGAAAGAAGCATCTAAACTAGCAAATTTTCCTGGCGGTGCCAAGAGTCAGAGCTGAGGTGAGTCCAAGGTCCCTTGGGCCCTGTCTCCCCTCTTGTGTGTCTCAGGACCTCTTTGCTCCGCTCCTGGCCTCCCTTCATTTTTTACATGCTGCTGTGACTACTTTCTTTTGCTTCCCTATATCGCTCCTCTTGTCTCTATTTTGTCTTGCTTCCTCTTCCTACCAGATTCCCGTTCCTTTTTTCATCCTCTGTCTCTTCTCCAGTTTACAGCTGTTTTTTCCTTTTCCATTTATTTGTTCTGAGTTGAATCTGCCTCTTTTCCCCTCACAATTTATCTGGCCTGTTCTTTGGCATTTTTTTCCTCTCTGTACCTCTGTGTACTGCAGCGTGTCCCTGCCTTCCTATCTCTTTCCCTCCTTCCTTTTGTTTCTTTATCCATTTGTTTTGCTAACTGTTGCTGTGTTTTCAGTTCTGGATCTCACTTACCCTTCCCATTTTCCTCTTCATTTATTACTCTCTCTGATCTTTTGCTGTTTCCCGACTCTGATATTTATTACTTCACCCCTCTGGCCCCGTTTTCTCTTGTTATTCATGTCTCTGTCATTCTCTGTTGCTCTCATTGTCTCTATCCCAGCGTCCTGCTCCCTGTCCTTCTTTCTTTCACAGTATCCCGCTTTCTCACTCTTTGTCCCTCTCGTGGTTTCTATATCGGTCTGTTCTTCCTCCTGATTTCTCTTGTTGCTCTGGCCTGCTGCATGTTGCTGTTTTTTGGTTTTTTTGTTTTTTTTTTTTTTTTTTTAATCTGTCCCCATTGCTCTGCTTCAGTCCTGTCATTCTCCCGCTCTCTCTGTCTCGATGGTCATAAACGTAGAGACGGATAGGTTTGCGCAGAAGTGATTTTACAATGGTTGCAGATTATTTTAAGTTAATTAATTTCCTTAGTGCCTGCTTAGGAATGGACCTGAGACATGAGTTGAAATACGCTCACTGTCTGTATTCCTTGATGAGGGAATGCTCTAAGGAACTTGTCTGCTGGCAGAGATTAGGGTTTGTTGGTCTGAGCCTTCATTTGAAAATGTATTGTTGTGTCTTGAGATGTAGAATACAGAAGTATTACCCTTCCAAAGCCATCTGAAGATAACGAAGACTGTTGTATTAAGGTTTTACTGGTATTTCGTTTTCTTTTGAGGGAAATTTGATACTTGTTTATGGATATTATTACAATAAGAGTGGTCTGTGTGAAAATAATCACAGTAGTGATAGCGATTGATCTGGTGTTTCTACGGGAAAAAGCTTGCATCAGGAATTCTCATTGTGCCGTGAGCTCAGTGCTCCCCTGCCCAGGGGCTGCTCCTGCAGCTGGGCTTTGGGTACACTCTTTTTCCCCGGCTTTCTGCCTGTGACCTGCTGCCATTGGAAGCTCATCAGGAGCAAAAGTCTCTGTTCATTTGCCCAGCTGTGACTGGACGATTCCAGCAGTTTATTGCAGAGATTAGGTCGGTCCATTGTTCCGATGCTCCGTGGTATAAAATCACTTCTGCTGTTCAAGCCAACACAGTAATATAGTGCAGAAAGAGGTTTTTCGTATGGTTGGCATGGAGTTCCATCTGATAAAACCCTCTGTCTTTGCTTCTGAGCTGAGCACTTGCTGTGTTTGCAGCCTCTTCTACAGTAAGGACTCATTGCAATGTTAATGGCAGGAGCGGATCGTGTGAACACACTTGTGAATACAAGTTTGGGGAGGTGGATTGTTTTTCAGGGTTGGTTGGTTGGTTTTGCACCAGTCAGTCCTGCCAGGACTTAAGATTCAGTGGCAAAAATAGAAGAAAAAACCTTCGTGTTTGTATTTACCATCATTACTACACACCGAACGATTAAGTACGGTGTCACAAACAGATGCGACACCCGCCCGCCCGCGTTCCAGTGTTGCCACGGAGCCGGGCCCGGCCCCTCACAACGTGCCCCGGAGCGCAGCTTCCCAGCGGCTGGGACGCTCTTCTCGCACTCCCGCAGTGCTCCCGCAGGCTCTATGTCGTCGCCGGGGCGGTCCGAGGCGGCGGAGCAGACCCTGCTCGTGGGGAACTTGGAGAGCCGGGTCAGGGAGGAGATCCTCTACGAGCTCTTCCTGCAGGTAGCGGACCGGTAGCCTTGTATATCGAAATGCTGTTCTAATGCTCGAGAAGAAATATTCCACCAATGGGATGTTCAGTTAGGAGAGTTGGACAACATTCAAATCCCGACCCTTCAGTCACAGTGTCGAAACACAAAGTTGTTGGACCTGTTTCAAGCCTGAGCTTAATTCCTACCTGTTTTCTAGACTGAAAAGTAGTCTGCTGTATAACTGTAAATGTGAGCTTAAGAAAGTTTATCTTCCTAGAGGACATGAGTAATAAAGTACAAAATGCCAAAGTCATAAAGATACTTTTAGAACACAGTTTTGTATTTATTCTTCT
Organism: Dicrurus megarhynchus; assembly: GCA_013399195.1. Taxonomy (NCBI): domain Eukaryota; kingdom Metazoa; phylum Chordata; class Aves; order Passeriformes; family Dicruridae; genus Dicrurus; species Dicrurus megarhynchus. The sequence continues at coordinate 54,495 of VXAD01001915.1, read as the reverse complement.
GAAAAATCTGCAGCAGTCATCCAACTGCCAGCTTTTATCTGGGTCTTTAGGTCATCCCAGTAACTTGTCTTTTTCCCTCGTTTTATCGTGTTTTCACTCAGGTTCCCCTTTTGCTGCAACAGCCTATGCTTCTCATTGTAGTCTTGCCCTGTCTTGGAAATTCCTGCTATGGCATAGTCCTAAACATGCACCTCTGACCTCTAGCTCTTCCCCCCCATCAAACGATGAGCAAGTATCTGCTGCTACTTCTAAGCTGTTAATATTTTTATTGATGAACTGGAAGATAACTTTTACTATGGAGTCAGTAAATTAGTCTTCCCCTTTGGGAAGCTAATTATTGTGGTATGGTATTCTAAAAATAATAAAAATTCTGATTATGAAAGACTAAGCATCAACTGATGCTTGGTTCCCTTTTAACATTTGTGGAATGTGGAGAGACATTTTCAAAGTAAGAAACTTACTTATGGCAAAGGAGAAATCATCATGAAATATTCAAAACGAAATGTCAGCCTCTGCTAAATAACAGAAATTTCTTTCAGGCTGGACCGTTAACCAAAGTGACGATTTGTGAGGACAAAGAAGGAAAACCTAAGTCTTTTGGATATGTCTCCTTTAAACACAAAGTATCAGTGCCTTATGCAAAAGCTCTACTGGATGGAATCCGTTTGTATGGAAGACCAATTACTGTGCAGTATTGGAAGGGTATGTTTCATAGTCCCAACGGTAAAGTGTAAATTTTTAAACTTTTTTAAGAACAGTTTTGAATCCTACAGTCTTCTACAAAGATAACAATTTGTAGTAGGAAAAATTTGTTGTTGTTGTTGTTGTTAAGAAACAAAGACTTCCTGTGGCTTTTGCAGAGGGAAGGATTCAGTCCTTGTATTTTTTTGTTTGCTAAGAGAATACAATAGATTGGTTCAGAACAGCATAATTTGCAAGCTGTGTCAGACACTGCTGTATGGAAAACAGCAATCCAGGTTTTCATGCCAGAGTACATTTAGGAATTGGGGTGTAACTTTACCTTGCAGTCTGACAGGAAAAGTTGATTCAGTAAGGCCAGCCACTATTGAGCTCTTGGATCATTTTTAGACTAAAGCCACAGCATTATCAGAGCTGTTGTTTTAAAGGGAAGGGATTGTAATTCAAAGAATATATTGAATTCAAACTCATATTCTTCATTTTATGTATATGGAACTAAACCTTCGAGCAAGCCAATGATCAGGCAGCGTTTGCAACCCAGACATTAAGGACTCGTGTTCTTGCTGTGCCACTGCTTCCTTCAAAGGCTCTACAGAGCAGTTGCTGGGTTTAAGCAGAGTATCTGAGGTTCCTAAAATCAGGAGCATCTCCTATGTCTGTAACTGGATGAGAAAGATGCTGTTCTTGATTACTTCAACAGCCCTGATTTGTGCTTCTGCAAGTGAATAAATGAGAAATGAACATTTTCAAGCTGTAAGATGATGCTATTCATTATCTGCCATAAAATGGCACCATACCTTTGTATACTACCTTAGATCTACTAGCACACTACAGATGACACAAAACACTTTCTGTGGTTTTTAATTTGTTAATTGAATTGTCATAACTGAATAGTCATTACACTCTTGTACTCTTGTTTTATTTACAGGGACTTCTCACTCACCAGAACTAGACAGCTGTACACACGGTTTTGAAAACCATATTGACTTAGATTCTCCTGAAGACAGGTAACAAAGATCACCTGTGAATGAACCTTATGATTATAATTAAAAAAAAAAATCTTGGTAAGACAGTGAGTTGATGTGGTAGAGCAATTTTGAGGTTTTTCATTAAAACAGCATCTTGTCATTGCATTCTTACCGAGGGCTTGCAACAGGCTGCAGTTAATTTTACTGTTTGGTTGTTTAGCTTGCCAGATGTTCAGTTAGCTTCAATTTTCCATTCTTTATTTGTTTCTGCAGTATTCTGGACCATGAGAACATCCTGAACCCTGGGTTTTGCACTAACGATGCTTTCAGTCATTGGGGAAAAAAATCTTGACAACAGAGAGTCTTTTTTTAACCCTCACTGCGTTTACACCTGTGGTTTTTTTGTGTATAAGCACAAGCAGCTGTCGTACATTTGAATGCACGGTTATAAACCTGTTATAATGGAAGTCTGAACACCCCAGATTCAGTATTTAAGTTGAACTCCCATGGTGAAAACTAGTACCCTTTTGTGTGTGCACATATGAGGATTGGTCATTAATTAAGTTTGGGTATATTTCCTTTGTTCTATTTTTTTTTTTTTTTCATGTAAGTCCTGTTGTTAATATCTCAGTTGTCCTCTTGGATATTCCCATTACAGCCCAAGAGTTAAATCTCAGCGCTCTGATAAGCAGTATGTGGTGGACATCCAGCCTTTGTACATTTGCTTGTTTTTCCTTTAGGCATCAAGAGCCTTCTGGAAATTCTCCATTTCCTGTGACTCCTTCGCCAGTGAACAACAGTTTACTTCATGATCACCCTGGCTTTCAAGAGGTGGTGAGTTTGTGTTAAAAGTTAAAAATTCGGGAGCATTTTTAGTAAGCTGAATGCATGTTGCATTTCTGCAAAGACCAGTGCTTACTTCATGTCTCAAAATGTGCTATAAGCACAGTATTAGGACACTTCAGAGTCCTCTAATAATGAGATCTACCAAACCGAACGATTTTCTTCCTGCAAGAATGTCTTAAAGGTATATAGCATAAGGAAGCTAAAAATGCTTAAGTCTGTGAAGCTCTCGCCTGCACTATGTTCCAAATGGTGGGACAAGTTGACCTCATTGGACTACAACTGCACAAGCAACAGCTTCTTTACATACAGCTAATTCCATTGGGGAAACCTCTCAGTTCTTCTTCTCAATTCAGAAATGCCCAGTAGAAGTTTGAAATGTGCAAAAAACCCCCCTAAAACTCAATCAATCACCACTGCCCAAGTTCGGGACACAACAGTCTGAGGGTTTCTGGCCTGAACCTTCACATGCCCGTGTAGGTCTCTCCTTCATGATTTACTTTCACAGCAGTAGATGACAAGAACTCACACTTCACTCCCCCTCTACAAGACTCCGGTGCACTGGACCATTCTCGCCCTTATCTCCTCTGTCTGAGATATTCCACAAAGCAAGGAAACTGGTCTCTTCAGGTGGAAACTTGTGCATCAACCCTACTCCCCAAACACATCATGAAGCTTCTGAATCTGCTGAGTCTGTGGACTGGCAGGACTGAAGAAACCCAGCCTTTACTGTGAGGTACCAACTGTGGACAGTCCTGCTCACCCAGTCTGACTCGGGACTGGCCAGCCCTTGGAACTACAGAAGGGGAGCAGTCTCGATCAATTACCCTTGTTGGCTGCTGCAGGAAATTTACCTTTGTTTTTGATTTGAAAATTTGAAAATTACCCTTGTTTGTGAGCAGGAAAATGGAGAGAATCTGTTCCCTATTGCATGGATGGGGTGGGGGCCTACCCTCCCATCTTCCCAGGCTGTGCCCTGAGAAGAGCTGGTGCTTGCACTAACTTTCCCATCTCCTCTACTCCCTTTGGAAAGCTCAAGTGCACCACCCTCCCATCTGTGCTTGCTGATAAACCTACTCCTCAGTAACAAGGCAATAGATACACACTGTGAGACCAGACTCAGCAGACCAGCAAACACAACCAACTTCATCCCCTTTTCTGCTTGCCAGAGAGGATGGTATTGCAGTGTGTCTCACATGGTAAGTTTGTTGAAGCTTTAGCAGAAAGTGATCTCATCATCAGTATGCCTTCACAAATCTATCTCACCTTGCCTTGGCAGGTTGCCAGGCAGGTTGCTCACTTGGGAATCTTTCAAGCTCCTTGTTGGAATGCTTTGTTCCACGTTGACTTTAAAATCGGTTAAACCAAGTTTGAGGAACTTGCAGACGTGCATGCCTTTACATTACGAACAGCCACTGCAGTTACAAATACTTATCAAATAGAGATGAGGAAATGAAAGAAATACCACGTTTGTTTACCTTAGGTGAGGACTAGCTGGCAATTTAATCTTAAATCAGATTATGTCTCTAACTTTGCCATGAAAAATTTGTCTACTTTTCTGAACTACACTAGGTTGCTGTAATAAAATAGCTTTATTCTCAAACATTCTGTGTTCTAGTTTGTCTTTTAATTGTGTAAGTCATAATACATGCAAAATTAAGTTCTTTAAAATTTCCTCTTCACAGTGTTAACAACTCAAGTTTCTATTTCTCTAAATGTACCATGTTTTAGCATAGCAATACACAGTACAGAGTCCAATGGGTTAACAATTTCCTTATTAGCAGATGACTCCACCAATGCCTTCAGATTTATCCTTTTCTCCCTATCAGAATCAAACTGCACAATTTAAGACTGCACCGAGTTCTCCTGAATTTGCCACATCCAAGTGACTGTGAAGTGCACCGAGGGGGATGAAAGAAAGAAAGAAAGAGAAAATGGCGAAGTCGTGACAATGATACTAGTACTGAAGATAAGGAGACAAAGACAGCGTGGCCAAAACTGCAAAAAACACAAAGCCAAGAAAAAGACACATTAAGACTGGATAGATATTTTTTATTATTATATTTGCTTTCATCTTTCCTCTTTGAACCTTATTAAAGAAGGAATGTTCAAGATTCATTGTATTTTTGAAATGCGTTATGCACAGAAACATAAAATAGCCTGAGTCAGAAGGGTCATCGAGTCCAGCCGGACCTGCACCCGCCACGCTGTCCCCCTCCCAGCACACCAGCCCCCTGAGGCATAAGTTCTCCCCAAAACCCAACCAGAGCCCACTGAATCTGCAAGGTCTGGCTTTTGTGCCCCTTCTACACTGTCTGCCACAACTGAAAGGAGTCTGGCTGGCTCCACTGTACTTGCAATGGCCCTTTAAGTAGCTGCAAATTCCACAGACCCAGCTACATCAACCTCATACCTTTACTTATCCTCAATAAAAGGCATTGATTTGAAATATATTCACAGAATAGTTAGCTGGTGGTTGGAAAGGACCGCTGGAGATCATCTAGTCCAATCACCCCACCAAGGCAGGGTCACCTGGAGGCAACACAGGAACGTGTCCAGGTAGGTCTTTGTCTTGAATGTCTCCAGTGAGGGAGGCTCCACAACCTGCCAGGGAAGCTGTCCCAGTGCTCTGCCACCTTCAATATACAGAAGTTCTTCCTCATGTTAAGGTGAAGTTTGGCTGTTCATTACCACTGAAGTCAAAGGCTATCAGCTTGTGTAGCTGTTTCTACTTATGAGTAGGTGATCAGAATAACCACTGGTTTATAACAATCAAAAGAGTTTATTTATTTTTTTTTTTCTGGTAGCAGTAGAAGGACCACATTTTTCCAACATTTTTTCAAGGATGGTTCAGTTCTTGTGACTTTAATACATACAGAAATAATTCTGCATTTAACAAGAATGACAGTTTGTCTAAATAGAAAATAGATTATTTTCCAAATCCACAAAAATGTGAAACAAATAATTGCTAGACTGTGTGCAAGACCTGTCTTGCACTGTAGCAGCTATCCTTACTCTTAAAATAATCTAAGCCTAATATAAAAAAACCCCGAACCCAGCAACAAACCATAACAAATTGTTTACCACTGAAATCTACAGAAACATTACCTGAGCAAACTGCATTGTTAACAGTAACAACTATTTTTAGTCAACTGCTTCACAAAACTGTGTGAAAATTTGATGGCATATTGCAAAGCATGAAAATCAACACTAAAATGCTTTGTTATTTTTATTTCTGTGCAAAATGTTAAATGGCTGAAACAAATGACAAACGTGCCATCCCTAGAGTTAAAAAACCAAAGAAATTAAATTACTAGATGGTGCATTAAGTGCAAAAGCTGCTCCACGTGCTTAGATCTAGTTTTGGCTTCAATTTGGATTGAAGTGATAGTAATGTGTAGAAATGCATCTCATTTTTTTACTATGAGAACAGTCAGGCATTGGAACAGGTTGTGCAGAGAAGTTAAGCAGCCCCCATCCTTGGAGGTTTTCAGACCAGGCTGGATACAGCCCTGAGCAACATGGCCTAACGTAATACCTAATGCTGCAGTGACTGGACTAAAAACTACCTGAAGTCACTTCTAACATGAATGATCGTATTCTGACAGAGTATTGTGATAGAACTACTCTTAGTAAGAATCTACAAGCATTTCTGTTTGAAGGTTCACCATCATTATTTCCTTAGACAAACTGGTATCTGATAATTTACAAGCAGCTTTCATTTGAAACCAAACTTTGTTAGAACTAAGTTAGACTGTGATACTATCAAGTGTTGAGAGCTTGAAGTATGATTCAGCAAGGACCTTAAAAATAAGAAAACAGACCGAAAAGTGTACAAAACTTTACACCTGCACATCAAGCATCTTTTTCCATATACATTTTACATTAAATATACTCTAAGAATGACAAAGATCTCGTTTTTGATGAGCCATCAAGTATATCTTTACACTGGGAGCAAGAACTTCTGTAGCCTTTCCTGCTTCCTAGTCATTTTTGCATTCCTCATGGACTGAACGCAGTGCATGGAGGGCCTCCACTGTCACTGTGAGCTTTCCAATTACTGCAGTGGCATCTTGTGAATCGAAAACTAGAAAGGAAACATCAGAAAACAGCATTAGCTATTTAACTTAAGCTTTCACTTTTGTTTTGATGATTTTCCTTTCCTTAGTGTTTGGCAGATTAAAGGGCGCCTAGCATATGCTAACAAAAAGGGAGAAATAAATAAATAAATAAATAACCAATCTTCCAGTTCAGGTCCTCAGACTACTGGAAATTAACCCCTCTTAGAACTAGAATGTACATCAGTAAATATGAGTGTTGGAATTAACTTAAAAAGGAAAACTGTCAATATAATAATTGTCTATATAAAAGAATTATTTTTCACAATATGTAAATAAAGATGAATCAAATTCTATTAAAGACTTACATAGGAAGACATACATAGGAAGAGTTTTAAGTAAAAATACACCAATTAATGCATTTTCTGCATGGTGTATGATGGATGGGTCCAAACGAGCCTCAATAAATCACTCAGTGAATTGTCAATATCAAGAGCAGACTTCAGGGCACTGTATCCTTTTTACTTAAAAGAAGAGCAGGATAACTGTAATTAATTATATCTGAAGATAACACATTCTATTTTTTCATTTTTTATATGGTCCTGTTATCTCTGAGACATACTGTTAGATGTTTTTCCTATAATATTTTTCATCCATCTTCTTGCTTAGCCATTCACTTAAGTGCTTCGAATTACACATAAACCACTTTGACACAATCAGCAATGAAAGGAACAAAATATGAAAAAGATATATGGTTGCAATCCTCAAAAAGAATAAAGGAAGTTTATGGTATCTAACTTAAGAATGACTTTATCTTCATGTGGTAGTGTCCTATGAATTTCCCTGTGTCTAGGTTTATGATTTTTCCTTAAACCAATATCCAACTCAGAGAACATGTACATTACTTAGGAATTCTGTTTATTGTGCTCTTACATTTAATTGACATCTGTGTCCAGATCTTAAGAACTGATCCTTTTACAATGACTCCATCCAAGAAAATATAGAGATATATTCTTTTACCATGAACTGACATATATTAAGATAAAATTAATTTAAATTCTCTGAAACATCTTAGTTTTCAGAAAATACGCAAGTTTATATGTTATGGAAGCAATAAAAAACCCCAAAAAACTGTACAGCATATGCAGGAAAGAGGAGAAGTGCAGAAGGGAAAAAGAATAGAAGTATTTCTAGCTATTATTATGATTTTCGTAGATGTAATTAACATAAAGTAAAAATTAGTCTAAATGTCTGATGATTAGGGGAAGAAACACTCCTCACAATATTGAAGTAGTTGTCATTACATGGTAATGATTAGCTTACAGTAACTAGTAATAAACCCCAGTCCTTCTGGTCCTAATAATTCTCTCAGATGGTGATTAGGAATTTAAAGAGTTTTGTGAAAAGTGACTTTCAAAAATTATGTTTACATAACTAATCAATCTTATCAAATGGGAATTATGACAGTGGGAGATATGGTCATAAATTCCAGAACAAAAACCCATCTTCCAGTGAGAGATTACAAAATACGGTTTTGGAGGAGCTTTTGTACTTGAAGAAAAAAATGATTGGTGGAGAAAAGCTTAAGCTGCTCAGCCACAGCAGGAAATGCATCAAATCTGTATATTATTTTTCCAGAGTATGGAAATTTGATTCTTCTTAGAATTTTCCTTATCGCATTCCTGTAACTTTGAGTATTTTTATCAACAGCATGGATGCAAATCATGTGTGATAATGGGAATGGATAAGAAAGCCTATTTCTTTCCCTCATTACTCAGCTCCCCATTGCTCAAGGTACAGGAATGAAACACAGTAGTAGCAGAAGTAGTAAAGTCACATTAGCCTGGAATTCTGCTGGGGCTCACCAGAACTCTTGCTATTGCAAAAGGCACCTTGTGAACATGGGTGCTCTGCATCCAGTCATCGAACTAGTTCACTTACTGGGAAAGGAGAGCGACTCTTCTATAACAGAGGTGCTTTCAGCTTCTTCACTGAGTTTCACCCCAATGGGAAAAGAGGATTGAGAAGAAAAGGTAAAGAGAAAAGTGCACCATTGGTAATCATGTCCCGGCTGCCCTGGGGAATGGGAAATTGAGCAAGGAGAATATTATCCTCACTCTCTACAAAAGGACCAAAAAGCTTTCTTGAATCTTCTTATAAGTGTTATAAAAATACACCCTATGACTCCAGGAAATGGAAGATTCCACACTTCCTACTCACATCACCTTGCTCTAATGAGTCACAGTGAGTTTGGTCACAGTCTGTTACAGAAGGGTGCGCACTAAAACCGATTCCTAACCAAAACCACCAGGGTCTCATATTGTCTCATGTGTGTTTCATATGGAGGAAACAGACTTGAAGGTACTCTGGGGGTTATAACATAATTTCAAATAAAATATAGACGTTAGTAATACCAAATTGCTGATATAAATTTTAATACAGAACAAATTATTATACAAAATACATATTTATCCTCCTACCACAATGAAGAATGTTGTAGAAAAGAGAGAATTATAGTAGTGGACATGGCTTGAAAGTTCTTAGGTTTTATAAACTAATTACTATGAGGTGAGAATGCTGTTTGGTTTGGGGTTTTTTTAAAACAGACTTTAAGGAATAACACTAATAGATAGTTTTTGCAGACTTCTGCAAACAATGTGGAAGTTATTAGTTACTATTAAAGAATTTCTTATTGAAACAATGTCAAACAATTACTTGCACAGCAAAGCCTGTAAAGCAAAGTAGAAATTCAACAAATTTTAGGCTACAGTAGTTCACAAGAAAGTGATCTTTAAAACTTACCATCAATATCTTGCTCAATGATATCTCTTTGCTTCCGGAATATCTCTTTTAAACTGACATAAGCAAATCCAATATCCTCGCATTCAAGATCCTGTTCATCTTCTGGGGGATCACTGACCACTGTAAATTTTAGGCTAAACACACACACAAAAAGGTATTTTGCCTTCAAAAAGGGTCAAAAATCAAATTACAAACCATAAAAAAGGAAAAACCACACTATTTTACAAGTTTAAAATGCATAGAGGTGGAAACATTTGGTGTACGGGCAGAATCTTTCCACAAACTTTGTTTCTTGGTGGTCCTCTTGCAACGATAAAATGGGAAACTGGACTACTGATGAGCTTCTGCCTTCCTATTTATTCAATACAGAACTGAAATTTCAGCACAAACCAAACCAGGCTTTCCGATAACTGCAGGAAACAACCTACTTAGTAACACAGGGGACAGTAGTGACATGATGGCACACGTAAGAGACGAACGCTTCTGTTCTGAGAAAAAGCTCACTGCTTTTTACCTTATTTTTACCTCGGGTTTGTAAAATATTCAGCATAGATATCTAAGTATTTACAGTGGAAATTGCAGCACACAGACCAGCTGTTTTCTTTCACGGTGTTGAGGAATCCATCCAGTGCAGGTGGCTCAGGAGCAGCTGCAGACTGAGCACTGGAGGAGCCCAGCCCAAGGCAAGAGGCTGTGAACTGCTGTCCGCTAGCACAACAAAGGGCCCAGGGACCTGTGGCCCAGTCAGGGGAGGGACACTCAGAGACACAGCAGGAGCCAATAAACCCCAGACTTTGGGTACAGCCAGGTGAGGGACACTCGGGGACGTGGCAGGAGACAATGACCAGCTGCCACATCAGAATGCAGACATCATTTCTAGCTGAAACAATTCTTTTTTTTCTTGTTAGTTATGTATTAACTACTTAGGGTTACCTTGTTAGTAAAGGCAAAAAGGTAAACCACAAGCATTATTTACAAAGATCTATATTAGGGGTTTTCAGCATTAATCTGTACCTGTCAGCAGGTAGATCTGGCTTTAGAAGAATTGATTTGAGATACTCTCTTTCTGCATGATTATCTTCCTTATCCACATTTATCACTGCAAAGCAAATAAATTAATGTAATTGGTTATCAATTGTTTTTCACCTATTAGAAGAAAGAGCATGAAGAAAAGAACAAAGACAAATAAGCGTTTATTTCCTCTTCTTTTCTAAGGAAAAACAATGTTAGAATCAAATGTTAGAATTACGTGACCTAATGGTGTGTCACTGGCAGGTTTATATGAACACTGCCAAAAAAGATACAAGCAGCATCTAAGCATGTCACAGAGCTGTCATTTTCTATTAACAGCAATAGCAGCCATGATTTTAAAAGCCAAGGGTCTTTATTGCTTTGTATTTGAAGTGATTTACTGTATTTTCTTCCACTAAAGAAGCTCGAGATAATGGCAATGTATAGCAAAGTGCTTATCCTTTTTGACAGCCTCAGTAATTTAATCCTTCCTTCCTGCCACAGTATTTCAATACGAGAAATCTCCAGACCAATGGACTGGAGAAAATCTGTCATCTATATTCCCTCTCAAGTGGGCAATGCCAGCATAGCAGTGGTTGATGTGACATTTCCGATTCATTTCGGTCTTCAGCTACACACGGAGCAATCCAACAGTTTATGAGTAAAAGGAGGATCTAAATGAGTGAATTCTTTGGCAAATTGCATTCTAAAATCAGGTTTGTAGATGGTAGCAACTTTAGAGATCTGACTGAGACACCATTTCTGCAAAGCCACTTTTACAAAATTATTTTTAAAAGAATGCTTAATTTGACTGTCTGTATTAATGGTTTGTCACAAATAGCAAACTGATTCACCTGCTCCAGAATACTCTCAGCTAAAAGTCAACGACTGAAGCACTCAGGCTGAATCTTAAGTGAAATAAAACTTTACCAGGAAGAAAAAGTTAATGAATAATTGAAATACAATGAAATAGCTGGGAAAGTAATTAATATGAGAATTATAAATTATTACAATAGTTCTATGTATGCTAGTAGTGGAAATATAAATATTAAGTATTATGAAGTAATTGGCAATGTATTAGTATAAAACATGGATGAATCAGTTCCCCTATTAAAAAGCTGTCATTAAAGCAACACTGAGTATTTGCAAGTAGTGGTGTTATGTTATTTAAGAGAAGAACCAAGCTTGCTCAGGAATACATCAGACTTACCAGTGCTATAGTTATAGTGAATCCTCTGACCACCTGTTGGTTTTGGAAGTGACAGTGGGGTCTCTTCTGCAAGGAAATTGTTTAATCTGCACTCTACAAACAGTTGCTGTATTGTTTCATCTGATGTAATTCGTGACTCAGTAAGACCGAGCGATGTAATTTTAATCCGGATTTTTTCAACTTCCTATTTAAAAACGAAACAAACACAATGCAAATTATCTTTTGTTTAAGTGTTAAACGAAAACAAACATACATACATACATATATGTAAAGCATCAGCTTTTTTATACGATTGACACTGATTGACTGACATATACAAAATGAGAAGTTAAAGCTCCAGGGTTTGTAGCTAAGACTGTTGTTGCAAGAGATTTGATTTCCATTCAATGTTTAAAATATTTTTGCAGTAGTCGTAGTCTGCAGGTTAGGTATTTAAGTAAAAATGCTATCTGAATCACAAATTTCAGCTGTCATCATTTTTACCTTCACAGCAAAGTGATCCTGTAACTGCTTAAAATACTTTCGGTAATACAAGGTACCAAAGTTTTCCAAATAAAAGAGAATTGTTAGTACCCACTGCAGACTAGACTACAAATAGTTCAATAAAAATCCATCAAATCACAAAATTGTTAGGCATGTAAAGTACTAATGTATTTGTAAAGAATTCCAACTTCATATAGTGAACTTTCCTAGGTAAATCAAACACACCTTTAAAAGTTAATTTTAACATGTAATAATAAAAGTAATATCCCAATTGTTCTTCACCAGAGCCTTTTCTTATTATCTTTAACTGAAATTACATTTTTCTGTTCCTTACATGAAATTGTTTCATACTGTTCTGCAAAGTCTGGAGTATTTGTGTACACATAAATTTTAATAAGTTTTATTTAAATGGGCATGTTAAACTCAAGAGAAAGAGTCACAAATATTTCCCAAAGTTACTCTGGGAAGAAAAAAGAAAGAAAAGCCACTATGGTTTCAAAACTGGAATATGTAGATGAGCACTCAATGACATTCTTCAAATCTTAAATGACTTAAACAGTCTGGCATACAACTCAGATTTATAGGATAATTAGCACAATGATCTCTAAAAATCACAAAACTTATTTATAGTATTTGATTGCCAGCAGGATAATTATCTCAAAAGATAAAAGGCAGTGATCTGTGATCTTAAACAAATTTTAAAAAAAGAATTCAATAGCAATTTTGACTTGCTGTATTCTATAATTAACCCAAGAATTCAAGTAAAGTAATGCGTATTTTTGAAGTCCAACTTTTATCAAACATGTTGCCTTAATAGCGTATAGCTTTTACTGTTTTTATCTGCCATTGACAAACATGCACATTGTTACAGAAGAACAGATTGATGGAGGGACACAGAAACTGATGAACCTGAAATGAATCTACACACAAAATCCTCTCAGAATTTTTCTTAAAGCATTCTGATAAAATAAAATACACGATGAGTAGAAAGGTATAGCGCAACTGTACTATAGTTTGACTTAATAGTGATTACTAGTATTCATTTTAGTTCTCAAAATTACAGGTGAAATTTTTTTACATTTATATTTCATACATTTATATTTTACATATAAATAATGCAATCTTCAAAAGTACCTTCTGTATCTTTCTGAAGAACATATAAGTGACAGCGTTTCTACAAACCTACTGTAGCTGAAGACATGTAGCTTCTTTAAGATGTACTTTCTACAGCTTAAAAAAAAAGGAGCAATATTTCTCATACATGTTTCTTGTTGCTAGTTACTTTGCAAGATGTCACATAGCCTTGAAAAGAGCACTTCAAAAAATAAAACTACCTCTAGGATATCGAATTGCAGAACATTAAAACCATTTAATTTTAAGTACTAGTTTTGTGGTTAAGATTGTTCAGTCAATGTTAGATCTAAAAGTGTGAAATATTAATTTTTTTGAGAACTATCCTAGTGAAATAGTGTTCAAAGTAAATTTTCCAAATTTATATTATTCTGTGCTGTTTTGTATATGTGACTTCAAGTCCTGAATTCCTGGTTTTAAGAACAAGTCAAGAGATTTGATACTGTACATGTACAGCTTCATTGAAAACTGATGTTAGATATAGCAAAGCTACTCTTAGAGGATATTTGGTTTAAAATATTTTTCTTAGTCTTACCAAATAATTGCCATGTATACTCTGACTCAGCTGTTTAATATTTGTGGATACTGGACTTGAAATAATACAGTCATCACTATCAGTTTTTATTGATTCAACAGCATCATCCTCTTGAGGATCTTCTTGATCTAACAAAAAAAAAAAAAATCAATGCAGGTAACCCCCGCTATATTTTAGACCAGCTAAGACTTAATAAGAAATCTGATAGCAATAAATTTCCTTTTCTAATATAAAAAGAGTAAGTACCAGGTAAATCTTCTCTTCCTTGAAGAAGATTAACACTGTGAATCAATGACCTCTAGAGTCATCTAATCTGTAATTTTTCTGGTTTGTTAAAAAAATAGTAATGTTTTCCAGATGCAAGCTGGAGAATGGAGTAAGTCTTTTAATGCACAAATGTTAGCTTTATTTACGAATATGGCCTGAATTTGCGGGTTTCCTCTGACTTCCTTTAACACCATACATGCATATGTAATAGAGGAATGCACCTTTTTTTTTAGTAAAAAAGTAGTCCTGTATGCAGGTGCATTATTTACTGGAACATCCTAGAGCATTTTTTTCCATGAAGCAAATTATAAAGACAACTGGTATTCAACATCAACATTCAACAAGTTTTTCCAATCTTTCAAATGAATTCTTATGCAAAGGCTGCAAACAGCTAAACATAAAATTTTAGCATTCTGCTTCTGCTTTTATTTTAAACTTGGTATCATGGATTTGGTTATTGCCATAATAAAAAGTTTAGGCTCAGAGGTGGAACAGGATGACCCGGCTTTTATAATCTTTAAATAAATCTAACAACTTTGTGTCAAAGATGTGATACAGCATACTAGCCCTCTCACTGTCTGAAAGGATTTCTGATTTCAGCACCGGCTGTTATCTGCAGACAAAAGGAGTATATTCATTAAAATAGTCTTTGGAACAGCATAGTTCTAAGGGAGAATATAAAGACATTTAAAATAGAAGCCAGGTTTCCTTTAATATTTTATGACTCTAAGTCATATATCACATTTTTGCAGTCAATTACAATATGGTTTCCATTTGGGAAGAAAACGCATGTTATCCGCCACCCAGCTTCAGCTGTAAAGTACACCGGAATATAATTTCTGTCATGAAGTTTCTCATAATGAGGCAGCTTCCACTACTAGTAAGAAATGCTTATGAAAATAGACAGATTTTTTCAGAAAATACAGCTACTTATTAATAACAATGAATTCTACCTTCTGGTTCCAATTCTTCAGTCTCATCTCTAGAAGTAATCAATGTTTGGTCAGCCAACTGCTCCTCTGACAGATGAGAGAGCTCTTCTTTTTCCTGTTGAATTTCTTCAGCCATCTCCTTCACCTTGTCACCTGATAGCTGTTTAGCCTCCTGTACCACATGATAAAGAAAAAGATAAACTTACAGTCTTGATAACACTCCTTGAATAGCAGACGTTACTAAAGTTCAAAACTTGAAGAGTTATGGCCCACGTTCATTATCCAGAGCCTTTAAACAATTGTATTGCTTATGCAGTGCAGGAAACAATGAGAAAGTAATGTAAAATTGATATACAGCAGAAAGACATTTATCCAACCGTATTTGTGCAAACTTAACTATTATAATTGTTTCATACCTGTCAACGTATATCTAGCCTGTTTGATTTCCAGATTAATTTATATTTCATCTTTTTCTACAAGTTCTACAAGACTCAGTCAAAAACCACCAAAACACACAGAAAACACCACCACCATCTTATTCAGTTAACAATTTTCTAACTTAAATTATACAGTATTTTCTGTCTCAAAAGCAAACCAATACAATATAAAAAAAGAATCAGCTTTGCCACAGAGTACAAGCGTTTCATCTGAGGTAAAATATCTTTAGCGCACAACGTATTCTGAAGTAATCTTATTCTTGTCTTTCTCTTTGAGTTCAATTACACAGAATAATACCTCATCAGTGGATACTGCATTACAGACAAGGCACCTTCCATGAAAATTTGCAGTGCTTTATTGCCCGTGCATTATTTATTATCCAACAATTCTCCTCTAGGACTGAATTTTTCACAGAGACACTGGTGCCTCACCTCCCACCCTCAGAATCCATGAAAAAACTTTCAGCTGTCCACAGAACATCCGAGTTTTCCAAAACTGGACCTGAAGAATTATTTCTAACACATTTAGAGCCACACAAAGTAAAGCAATGTTACCAAACAGATTAGAGCCTTGTTTTGCAAATCAAGGTTATCCTAGAAGTTTTCAAGTCATAGAAAACTGACTTTATGTGTCTTATGCTCCTCCTTTTTATAGATGTGTCATAACCACTGTGTTTTATACAATGTTTGGCCATTCTTCGTAATTCCTTCAGTGATAGAGTTACACTTTGCGGATGAAATTTTCGAAGAGAACGTTTTTTGATTATTCTAATTGACCAATACTACCTGATGTGGTCAGGGAGAGACTTTTCTCAAAGCCCCAGATGAGCTTTAAAGTAGAAAAGCAAAAGGAAGACAGGAGCCAGTGATTAAATATTGTGTTATACCACTAAAAACTACAGTTTGCCAATCTGCCACAACTTACTTTTACAACTAATTCGGCCAATACAAATAACAGTATTTAATAATTTTCTTCTCCTTGAAATGCTACATATTGCAGTGGTGCATCCCTCCTACATCATCCACAAATACATCATCTTCAGTTCTGCTCTGTGATCTCAGACACTCCTTATAAGCCTTGACAGAACCAGCTGAGTAGTGAAGTGTCTCTTGACCCTACCAGTTAAACCATGAGGCACCGCCGATTGTACCAGGAGCTCTATCACGGTAGAAGTGGGAACAATCAGAAACATCAGCTGCCCAACCAAAGTGGGAAACAAAGGATAAGCAATTGTCCCTTTCAGCCTTGGTAAACCATTTACCTGAATTTCAGCCTGGGTGTAATGGTATTATTGCTGCTGCACGTTGGGGAAAAAAGACCAGGAGCGACTGACTTGGGTTTTGGCCAGGAGGGAAACTGCTGACCAAAATCAATCATCTGGCAACCCTATAAACAGCAGTCCCAAGTGAGACCCCTTGAGCTCTCCCGGACAGCAGTGGCTCCACTACCCTGCCCACACCAAAGCTTGCACACCCTCAAGTTTGCGATATCTGAAAGACTGGCACTGGCAGCGAGGCCTGGGCTGATACCACACACCTTCACATTCTTCCAGGTGCAAGCCTTGCCAGCTGGGAAACGCAAAGGGATTTGATGCGAGTATTTCACTGAACCCAAGAACTTTTGATAGCTAAATTTACACACGTAGGCCTGCACATAATTTTACCTGTGTGCATGTGAATTTATTTTGGTATGAATGTTACTATTTCAAATCTGTATTAATTAAGTCATTATTGTAATCATAGTGAACCCCATGGAATTGCTTCTTAAATGTTAAAGTACTTCCATATTATTTTCAAATACAGAGCCCTAAGTTAGGAATAAAATAAGTGGAAGCCTTTAATATATAGTAGACAATTAATATACCAAGTAGGTAGAAATTTACTGGCGGAGAAGCATTTGGACAGGAAACGACATCCTCCTTCGCCTCCCCGCATTAGCATAACTGGTTCTATCCTCTGCTATAGCTTCTACGTATGAGGCCGGACAATTCTTACAAGCGGTTTGGGTGAGTAAAGCCATTCATCCCACTTTTTAGTGAGTCTCCTTTTCTGAGAAGAGCTATTTGCTTTGGCATTTATTACATTGACAGGAACTTTTATTAGGAACTAGATTCTCTGCTATTCAGAAAATGAACGGGAAAACGAAACAGACTTCCCATTTTAATCTGTCGAACTTCTATTTTTCTTGCCTGGACGCTCTCTTGCCATTTCATCACAAGACTTAGATATCAGAGAAGGCCCAGTTGTTTCATTATTTAGGCCTAACAGTACCTTTGTCTCTAACCAGACAATTAGCTTAGATTTTTTTAAACAGCTAGAGGAGCTGCCAACTGAGCAATGAAGACTTCTGATGGAGACCACATAGCTGTCTCACTTAGAAAATCCTAGTTTGTGAAAAATAGCCAAACTATGAGAAGTTTTTGTTTGGACAGCTGAAGATATTCTGTGTGTGTAACTATCTGGCTAACATTTCAGTTTTTCGTATCTAAGCTCTCAAAACATTATATTCACCAACATGTGACTTTTTGTTTTTTAAAGTTAATAAATGCAACAGATTGACTTCATTCTTACTTCCAGTCTATACTGTATAGCTCTCAACAAAGTTCTAGTCACAGCAAACTCAACAGTAACAGAACCTGTTAACTGAAAATTGATGTTAACCTTTCAAAAAATAAATCCAATCAAGTAATTAATGAAAGGAAAAAAAATCCACAACTAGTTTTAAATTAATGCAATATTATTAATATTATAACTACATATAATATATAATCATAACCTTTTATAATTACCTGTTGACGAACCTACCTTTACTTACCGTATTTAATTAAAAGACTAAACACAGCCTATTCTTAGTCCTCTGAATGCAAATTATTTCAGATGAAAATTTACACAATGCAGCAAATACATTTGAATTAGTTCCATGCAGACTCTCGTAGGCTCTAGAAGGATGTACAGATGACAGCGTATCCCAAGTTAAGAAGTATCATCCTTTTCAAAATGTGTGCAATCTCAGCTGATAAACTTCATTTTAGAGGTGACTCTGAACTGTGTCAAATTATGTATCTCATTAACCCAACATTCAGAATCTGTTTGGATCAAGCCGATTTCTTTAGAGCCATTTATATGCGGGGCAAGTGGTACATTGTAGAAAGACACTTGAATAATGCAGAGAGCTAAGAAACACAGTGCAGAGAGAACTGATCGGTCCTGTTAGAATTTGCCATAAGCCAATGCAAATTGAAGCTGGTAAACTGCAGAGGATATCAAGCAGTTCTGAGGGAGTCACACAAATATCCCCGCATTGCGTCCCCCACCTAATACGCAGTACTATGCTATCATTCATTGCCTGGGACATCCCAGTATTGTGCTGCTAAAATAATCCACCATTCTTGATTAGTAGTTCTACAAATTGCCCATACTGAGCCATAAGTAGCCTTTCATGCTTCAACATGCATGACAAAAATACTTAGAACTTACTGCCATCTGTATTGTACTAAGATCCAGAAAAGAGACTCTCTTGTGTGCTTGAGCTGAACGCTGCTTCATTTTGAGTGTTGGTGTCTGCAATAAACAAATATATTGAAGATCATTTATTACCATCTTATTTTACAGTAAATTATGAGGAACTGAAATTTTTTTCAAAGCCAAATCTAATGGCACTAAATTAAATTCTAAAAAGACACAGTTCAGCAGACTTCATACACAACATACTTCTCAGATTACATCATGGAACCCATTGAGATTTTAGTATAATATAAATTTACATTATGGAATAATATAAAACACTAGAGTTACTCCAGACATAGAGTATTTTAAACAGTTTAGGTCAAAAAAAGCACCTGCTAAAAACTCTAGTATTTTAATTTATACATTTCAACCTGGTTGCTTTTATTTCTTAAACAACTGCTAAAGATGTCTGAAAGTTCCTTCTTTTTCTGTGACCCTTATTTAAATGTGATCGTACAGTGTCAATATTGTCAAAATTCTCTTCAATATCCAGCAAAAAAACCTAATGTGAAGGAATCTCAATCTCATAATACTCCAGTGGTAAGAATTTCAAGACCTTTTTGAACAATTGCTTCACCCGTTCTACTGATCCGACACCTAGCTGATTTAACATTCATGAGTATGACAGTAAAACATCTGTCACTTACAGCTCAAGAAAATGAAATATAATAATGTCAAATGTTCTAGTGACAATTTCAGTAAAAATAAGTAACTAAGTTTAAGACTCTGCCTCTTCAGGCAAGGTATAATTCAACTGTTTCTTTATCTCTTTATATGAAAAACCGCTAACATATTTTCCAGTTCAAGAATCTTTACTGCACTTTGAACGTATCAAGACTTGACCTATGCTATTTGAACTTAAAAAGATCAAAACTATCACAGAATGGCCTGGATTGGAAGGGAATTTAAGATTTAGTCCCAAACTCCCTGCCACGGGCAGGGATACCTTCCACTAGACCAGGCACTCCAATCCCTGTCCAACCTGGCCTTGGACACTTCCAGGGATGGGCAGCCACAGCTTTTCCAGGCAACCTGTGCCAGTCAAGGGAATGGCTGGAGCTGTGTCAGGAGAAGGATAGGCTGGATATCACGAACAGGTCCTCTCTGCAGAGGGTGTGGTCGGGCACTGAACAGGCTCCCCAGGGAATGGTCATGGCCCCAAGGCTGCCAGAGCTCCAGGAGCATTTGGACAACGCTCTCAGGCACAGGGTGGGATTGCTGGGGTGTCTGTGCAGGGCCAGGAGTTGGACTCAATGATTCTGATGGGTGCCTTCTAACTCAGCCTGTTCTATGATTCTATGAAGAATTTCTGCCTTCTAATCTAAATCTACTTTTTTTGAGTTTGAAGTCATTCCCCCTTGTCCCATGCCCTTGTAAAAAGCCTCTCTCCATCTTTCTTTTAGGCTCCCTCGGGTACTGGAAGGCTGCAATTAGGTCAGCCTGAAGCTGCTCTTCTCCATGAAGTAATTCTCTCTCTATCAAGTACAGACCCAAACATACCTGGGATAGTTGTTCATGTTCCCGAGAACTGGGTGTTACATATCCCAGAGCCTTTGACCTCTGTTTGTAGGGAATAATAGCTTGGTCCATAGGAACTTGTAACCTGATCCAGTATTCTATGGTACCGCAATTTTGAATGTATCCTGTTTTTCCTGGAGAATAAATAAGAGATTGCATTAATCTTCTTTCCAACATTAAGGATTGTTAAAAGCTAGGAAAACCCACTAATTAAAGATTTATAGAATAGAACAGCCACAAATTAAAGACTGTGCCTATGCATTATGACAGTGCTTGTGATGTGAGATCTGTAGTTCACGATAGAAACAGAAACAACTCAGGCTCCCTCTGCATGATCCAAAATCAAAACGTGACCATTTTTTCATACTTATACATTTACTACAGAGTCAAGTCAAAGTTCAATATTTTTATCTCGTTAAGGCAAATAAAGGTTAGGACAGTTTTGTACGTTAACAGTTAGAAGTGTCCCAAAAAGCGGTATGCAATTTAAATTACTGGCAAAAGCACCACTTTATAATGCCTTATTAAACCAGATTCTCTACAACAGTGGACAGTTAAGAGGTCACTGAATATGCTGATCTGACAAAACGTTTCTAAAAGAAAAAGTAAGCAGCGCAGAACATCCAATACTTCTTAGAAGTCTCTTGTCCAGGATATCTTAATATATATTTTAACATAATGAATATAAATGTGTCTAAAATAATGCACTCAATTTAAATTAACACCCCGCTAGATTATGCTACTATATGAAATACTATTAACCGTAATCACCATAATTTGTACCTTTTTCATAATTATATGGTGACCTTTGTGTTATCAGTTTAGATTACACCATTTCTTCCTTTGGTTATTGATAAGGAACGAGAGGATATACTTATGACATTTGGGCCAGATATAAAGCCTTGATGCTTTATACGGACGAAGCAGGGGTGCCTCCTGTTTTGGGTTTTTTCCCTCTTACCCTGTGTGGCTATAAGCCATTATGAGCAAATTTGCACCCATCCCAGCTTTCCACAACTGTTGGCAGAATCACAAGAACATGCTGCACATCCAACAGCAAATAGCATTCTTGTAAATGCTCTTTTTTTTTTTCTTTTGAAATAGTAATGCACAAATTCATTTTTGGTCAAATACGCATTATTTATCACTTGCAACATAGTGACATATAATCAAACAGAATACTTTGCGATATATTAACTACCAACTAAATTTGCTGTGTTGTAGATCTTGCCATCGTTTTCCAAGATTTCATGGAACTTAAGTTGACAAGAAGCAATTGTTTCATAATCTATGCCATACGCACGATGAACCTCAAGCGTGATGCTGTTTTCCTGTATATAGCGAAAGAAGCTGTCATCAGACTGCACAAGAAACTGAGAAGTGAAGTCATACGATGGGGCGGTCCCATGAACTACTGGGGTTATCTGAAGTTCGAAGTCATAGAATGCGTAAGTACAAAAGGTTGCAGGTTCCCAGCCACCAAAAGCGTGCACAGCTTCAGACGAGAAGATCACTTTGCTGATATGAATTTCAAAAAGATTCTCTCCTCTTTCTAAATGAACAGTTTCAACAAATCCATCCACTGGATCACCCGGCAAGACTTCTGGTCTGGACTTAAGTGGTTTTGTATCGTAGACAATATCTCTTAGCTGGGCTGCAACAGATAAAACAGAGCTATAATATGATTGTCTTTTTAAAAAATCAAATACAATTAATGACTGAGAAGAAAGTATAAAAGCATAATTCAATTATATTAACAGTGTTACTTTCGTAAAGGCGTTACCAAAAAGAATTCATACACTGAATGCCCACTGAGCACACTGACAACAATCAAGAGTATTTCCTCAATGGAGCTGCCTCAGCATACAGACACAGGCCCCTAACGGTTGTTATCAGGTTATACGGGAGTTAAAAAGCAAAAATTCGGAAGTCTTATGCAATATTCAAAATAAGTATCACTATGCAAACGTAGTACAGATTTAAGACGCATGTTTTTGTAGGGTTGAACTAAATTTGCCAGATAAAGAAATAATACATCTGACTATTAACATCTGTTAAATCTTGAGCGGATAGAACTATCGGCAAAGACCTTCACGTCTCTCAGGCTCAGGGGGTAAGTGGTTAATAAGCAGTTAACGCAGGCTGGATGGAGCTCCAAGTAGCTTCCTAGTGGAAGGCGCCCGCCCCTGGCAGGGGTTTGGAACGAGACACGTTCTAACCCCAGCCATTCCGGATTGTACGATTCTATGAAATCAAAATACATGCTTACAGAATTAGGACACAAACCACGATGCAGTGGATGCAACTTGGAGACAAAACGTGAAAATTGTTTCAACACCAGCGATTGTAAAATATCCTATTTGAGGCTTCCTATGCATCTTTTACACAGTGAAGCCATTAAAAAAATACTTGAAATTCATCCTGTTGAAATACTATGTCAGTATATTATAACAAGACTTGGGGGATTTTAGTAACACTAAGTGTAATGATAGTACTGCAAAGTAAAAGGTTGACCATAAAAGTATGATTTATTTTAAAAAAACAAGTTTGGTAATTTTATTCTTATTCAGCAATAGCTGCAGCATAAAAAACATTCTGTTGGATTTGGTTTAATTAATAACTGTCCTTTAAGTCAATGAAAATTGACTGGAATAGATACCTTTCTGTGAAAGAACTGACCTTTCTACCAGTTTTAGGAAGGGAAAAGTGTTTCAACTGGAGAACAAATTTACAACAGTAATTTGTTAGAGATAAAATATTAAAAAAAAAAAAAATTAGTTAAGAATATACTTTAAAGATACCTTCTAGTTTTCTGATCCGTGCAGCTCTAATATCAAGAAGATGGGTATACTGTTCCAGTTGTAACTCGTAGTCTTTCTGTAGACTTTCCATCTTTCTTGTCATTGTTTCTACTTCAGTCTGAAAAAAATTGCACGTAAAAAGAACTTCTGAGGATTGTCTGTGCTGATCTTGCACATGCTTTTGGCTATAAATTAAGATACAGTTAGATTTGAGGAAAGAACATTTAGAGTATGCAAAAATAGCAGCAGTTTTTCATTTATCAATACAACAAATCAGTTCTAATTTCAGCAAAATCTAAAAATATCATTAAGAAAAAACAGAGTCGCTTTTGTTTTAGGACAATATACCTAACAGTTTCTTTAATGGTTTTGTTATTTTAAATGCTAATTAATTGAATGAAAAGTCAAAATATGATCTGCAATACACCAACAGTGGAAGCAGAAGGAAGACAGTGAAAGCAGAGTGCTGTGGAAAAGGAAGCTTCTTTGATAAGCACATTTACTATCTTACCGTGAAGAGCTGGTAGGAGCTCAGAGATAAACCCAAGAAGGCACAGTCTGAGGTTTAAGAGCAGGACGAGCTAAAAGACTACAATTTACAGTCACTTGGATCTCACATTTTTTAAACAATACCTTCAGCAACAGCAGATATGTTCCCTATGCACAGACCAGCTTTGTTGCTGAATTTGCAAGTCTTAATTATTACAAGTGTCAGAGCTACAAAGGTTAAAAGGTTATTATCAGATTATTTCCCACTGTGAGTAGAGTTTAGTACCTGGTAATCTTTGCTAATTTTGTGCTGCACAATTAACAAATTCCTTGTCTTTTCAAGTTCTTGCACTGTTTCCACATGTGTTAACTGCAGCTCCTGCATGGAGTATTCTAAATCTTTATGGATATCATCTTCCACTTTTTCCAAGAACAGAAGGTCCACATTCTTCTGTTGCTTTCGATCCTGGAGTACATTTGAAAAACTGCTAGAAAAGACTTTTGCAAAAGATCTGCATGTATTTGTGCGTAGCTAAATGCAACACTGGAATATACTTTTGGTACAACAATAAGACAGTAAGCAGAACTTAATAAATTTTAAGCGCACGGTAACACAACAATAGGAATGAGGTAGACTAGAATGTGTCAGGAATGTTTTCAGCACTGCAATCTCACGATTATCAGGAACCAATTAAAATGTATCAGATATTCAGAAGCCATCACTCCTGTCTAGCCAGTGAAAATACGAACAGATATATTTGCCTTTCTTATAATTAATAATCCTGCCTCCGCAAATGTACAAACCCCGAATTATTATTCTCAAGTCTACATTCCTTCTGTTATCAATACCGGGCAGTTAATTTTCACTGAGGTTTTTTATTTTTTTTTCTCCTTTTTTTTTTTTCATTATCATTATGTAATCACTACAGTAAACACTTCCTCAAGAAAATAAAACATAAGTCACCCAAACAGTGGAAACATTGCAAAATTATTTGTTCACAGATTTCTTCTTCTCACTCCATTTTTAATTTGTGCAAGAGAAAAAATAATTGACTATTTTCTGAGTATTTTTGGTTTTCTGTTTTAATAAACAAAGAGAAGTTGCTAAGCATTACTATACCACGTATCGGAACTTCCGTGCTTACGGTATGCTCGCATCGATTACAGAATTAATAAACAAAATTGGTTTTAGTAAACATTATAGGGATAACAAGATGTCATGATAAGTAATTTAAGTGAGAAAAATGAAGCTTTTCTAAAATGGCTGTGAATCTGATTAAATTCCCTTTTGATGTTATAATGAATTATTTACATAAATTTAGAATTAATTCTGGCAATTTTTTCATTTTCTCTTCCGATTAACTGTCACTAAAAAATGACAAAAGCGCACATTTGAGCTTGAGGCATTAGCTACTGACAGACGCTCAAATAATTCAGCCCTTGAAAATTCCAGGTGTGTAGAAAGCATGTAATGGTCGGCCAAGGGTTTAACAAAAGATAAAAAAAACCAACAAAACAAAACAAACAAACAAAACCCCTTGCACAAAAAAGAAACTAACAGAATGCAAAATACAGAATTCTAGAACGGTTTGGGTTGAAAGGGATCCTAAATACCATCTAGTTTCAACCCCTCGTACGCTCATTCTTTGTAAGTTACCTTTATAAGCAAGAGGGTTTCATTGAGTTCTGCCACATCAACATCACCTTCCTGAAACTCAATCGAAAGGCGTTGTCAGATGTGAATCGAAGAAATACATTCAGAGTAACAAGATACATTCTCATTAGACATGATATTTTGCTTGATAGCATGAATAAGCACTTGTTTTTCTATATTCTTTGACTTTCAAGAAGTATCTGCACTACGCATGAGACAGAGGGGTTTTTTTTCTCATATTTGAAACAAAAATATAGTTCACCTTGGTCAAAAACTTCACTTGATTTTTTAGATCATCTAGTTGTTGCTTTTGTTCCAGGTAGCGTAGCTGCAGGTCTTTGTTGTCTTGCATCAGTTTTTCCTTTTGGTCTTGATATAGAAGAAAAAAATATTATACTTAATTAAACATAGTTAAAAAAATTACAAACTTGCTTTTTTCGTATTAATATATGCACAAAAATGTCATTTCAAAATGCAGAAACCAATGTACTTTGTATGGGGAAATCCTCTATTAAGACAACCGTAAAAAAATTGTACTTAGTAAATAGTGTACTCTGTAAAACGGTACTATAACTAAGAACAACAGATGCAGCAATGCATGAGATTTTATTAATGTAAAATAAAAATTATTTAGACATAACTAAGTAAGTACATACACTGTATCCATTTATGAGATAAGTGACACCAATCCTTGCAATAGGAATTGTTTCACCTTAAGATTTTGTACTAGCTTATCTCAGTCTTTTAAAACTTGCATGAAACACTACTGGTTAGTAAGATTTAATGAACACGAATCAAACAGCTGTTGTAATTTATGGCTAAGAATCTGGGAAATACTGGTAAGACAAGAAACATGAGAATAAATGTCTAAGGGAAATGGGGCAGGTGGAAGGGTGCTAAAGCTTCTGCAAGAACTATATTAAAAAAAAAAAAAAGGAAAACATAGTTACAGTGTTACTCTGTTTTCTGTCTAAATGTATTTCTTTTAAGTATTACAAAGCACATTATGATGTTACGGCCAGAAAAATACTGCTAAAACATTCAGATCAAATTACAGGGTCATTCTAAAAGGGAAATACTGAAGGAGAACATGGAAAATGTCAGGATGATGTTGGGTCTCCTGTAGCATTAAGAATTTTCAAGGCTTCACTTATTTTACCATCTTTCTTAGACCTGGAAAAGAAGTTTAGGACAAAGATTCATATGCCAAACTAGAAAGGGTAGACGAGACGTTATTCCTACGCTAGTTCTAGGCAGTACATTAAGACAAGCATTAATTTCAATTCTCCCGCCGAACTTCAAAAAGAAACGTGCGGCAAAGGCAGATACTCTGAAGTACATGACTGAAGAAAGTTACACCGTCTACGTTTTGTGAAAGACAGAGCTGTAATCAAATCCCAGACAAAGAGGCCTACAAGGGTATTAGAACATCTACTCCAGCTGCAGCAAGTCAAGTCAGTAGAAATCTGAAGTGCAGTACCCCAGTGATTCAGCTTAAGAGTACAACAAGCTACCTGGGGAAGGGACGGTAAACCCTTGACAATTAAACATAATGCCCACAGGAAGGAAAGAAGATGGAATGCCAGTTTTTTCATAATCAAGCTATCAGTAAGAACTGTTAATATGTCATAACCTCATGTTAAAGTAGCTTAAGGCATCTTTATTTTAGTATCGGTTAAGGCTAATTTTGCAAACACTTGCTGCAGTCAAATAAAATGTTTAAATATTCAATCTGGTATTTGAAGTCAGCAGAGCTAGCGAGAATCCTAATGGTAAGCACATGCTGAACTCAAGCCATAATCATAAGAATTATTCACAACAAGTTGGCCCACTTCATTCCATTAAATTATTCACAGAAATACTCCTCTTAAAAATACACATTTGAAGAATCAACCCTAAACTAAATATTTTCACTTTCAGCCTGTGCTTGTCTTTTGTAAACTTCATATTGCTACGGTAATCAGCGTTGAGATAAAAAAAAGATTGCAAGGTCAGTATTCACTAAGAAGTTGTCCTACAGCATGAAGAAAACATGTATGAAATAATCTGTTCATTGGATTAAAAGAAAACTGTGTTATTTTAAACATACAATGCCGTAAATAAAAATCAGTATATACTGAAAATAGAAAAAATATCTGAATTAATGAAATTGAAAGACAATTAAACATCACCAAGGGCCTATATGGGCTTCATGTAGCTTTGCACAGCCAACAGAACAGCGGTTAATAATTTGAGAGAGACTGTCAGATGGGTTTCTTTTCTGTAAGAACTTTCAATGTAGAAAAGAAATACTGAATAAAGAGTAAATAGTAACCCAACAGGTGAAGAATGAATGCAGCTGAAATTATATGAGCCTCATTCAGCCCATATTCTGTACTGGGTCAATTTTTGCATTTAATAGATAGTCATAACTTAGGGGTATTTAGCAAATGCATACTTAAAACACAGCTTTGAAAACGCCAGCAACAGAAACTACACATTTCTGGGCACTGTATCTCAACTCCAACGTGGGTATAATCTCACATTTTGAGAAAATACTAATTTTTTCAGAAATATACCTCTTTCTACTTTGATCTTGTCAAGGATTGCATTTTTGTCTGCTATATCAGATTTGATAGCCATCTCTAGTTTAGCAATTTGCAGTTTCAGTTGCTGTTCCTTTGATTTCCATTGCTGTTCATGGGGCAGACTGAAGACACTGCGATAAAACATATTTTATACGAAAAACGTTTAGAAATCAGCTTCAGCAGAAAATAATCAAGAAAAAACCTTCTAGCGGCACAGAGACCACTGTCGTCAAGGAACTACGTAGACATACATCGGTCTGCTGCTCTTGAAACCAAGGTGGCTCTCTCAGGCTGCAGTTAAAAAACATGAAAGGTTTGTGGGATGAGCAAAGGAACTGGCCTTAATTTAGAGCTCCAAAGATAAAAAAAGTTGGTAGCATGCAACATTTTTGGGACTAGAAAAGGACTTCAGATGCATAGCCCAGAATAATCCACAACTGCAAACGTCAGCCAGTGACAACTACAAAACCGTATTTTTTGTGTACAAACCCTCTTAATGTAGAGAATTGGGATCTTCCACCTGATTTCTTTTAAATTCGGGAAACATGCAGAACCTAACGTCAGTTGCCTGTTTGAAGAAATGGTGACCACAGAGTGACAGTTTTCTCATACTCTAAAACAACAATTCTGATACTGATTAAGCACATATAAAGTAATCTTTCTCCTACTTGAAGAAATAAAAAACTGGGAAGAGTGGGAAAAGAAATTAGAATAACTATTTTGCCTTTAACATTATTTACCTGCAAACTGCCAATCTATTTGCAAGGAGCGCATGGATACAGAATCAGAACTGCTGAAACCGCAACGAAACGTGTAACTCAGATTGAAATGAAAGTAATTATATTATATAATTTACAGTATATTCCTTGCAGGTAAAAAGAAAAAGCAATGTAATGTGCTTTCTTATAACTTAGACAGTGACTACTATGCTCTTCACATTTCTGTTATTGAAAAATGTCCATCCTAACAAATCATAAACTAATTTATTCACTTATATATCCTGTGAAAAATCACAAATTGTGGGGTTTTTTTAAACAAAGTAGTCAGTTCCTCAACCGTTTCCTTTGCTGAAGCTCGCCGGTTAACAAATACTGTATTTTACATATATAAATGTATTAAAAAAATCTTCTGGAATCTATTTTGCAACCTATCTCTCCCAGAGATCTATATTAACAAGCCTGAACCAAAAAAAAAACGAAGGAGAAGAAATAAGTATTGCAGAAGGGTCAGCCCACAGAGCCTTGTAGACTGTACCCGAGGACTCAAAGAGAACGGCCTGCTCTGATGGGTGACTTCATGCAGTGGTTCTGAGTACTTCTAAGTGCAGTTACATCAAAAATACTTGAAGAATGACCTTAAGGTTAAAGAAAAAAAAAACCTATCACAGCATGAACTGTAGACTCTGGAGTACACAGCAAGGGTTTATATTCCAGATTTGTGCTCTTCTTAAAAACGGTTGTTTTTCCCTGTATTTTGTCGTTTCCTCAAACCGTACCTAACCTATTTAATACATTTCTCTAGGCATAGAGCATTTTACATTTTGACATTGTCTTTTACAGCATGCATGAACTTAAGGAATGCTTCTGTATATAAAATATATATTTTACTCCCCTATAATTTTGAAGATAATACGCAGGGAATATAATGCACCGCACCCACTATCATTCCACAGTACTGCCTAGGTACATAAAAGGTACGGCGTGTTCTCTAACCGCTTAGATTTAAAGTCTGATGCGTCCCATAAGGAAAGAATAAATCATATCAAAAAAGGTATCAAAATCCTCAGTTTTCACGCTTCTGAAAATGTTTTCAAGTTTTAATGACAACTATACATGCATTTATTAGCTTCAGGTACAATAATTTCACATAAAGATGTAGCTACATCTAATTCAGTTTTTCAGAAGACTGCACTGTCAGAAAAAACAATAAGAGTTCCTATGACAGTAGTTCCAAGACTTCAGTGTTTAAATGAAGAACATTTTAGAAGACAGGTTTCATCCAAGCCTATATAATGCTAATGTTTATGTCGGTTGGGTTGAATCGAGTCCACTTGTGTTGCTTTCTGCATTTGAATTTTAAGATTCACGTGGAATTTCTTTCACATCTACTGCATTTCATCAGAGTTGAAGCCACCTGGATAAACTATAACGGTCAACCACATTGGGCACCATTTCTTTTGAAGGAATTTAAGCATTGCTAGATTTGCATTACAAGGTCATACGAAAACCACTCCTCCAAACCTTTTATCCAAGTGTATTAAGAGACAACTGACAAATTCATACTTGTCCTTGGCAAACTTTTCAGGTCCTGCTCTGCAGTCTCGGCTTTGGCAAAATTGCTATCGACTTCCCAAAAATAACATCAGCAAAGGATGGGTTTGTGCCTCTTTTCCTCTATTAAAAATAAGTATTTGTTAATTATCTAGCACCTGTGGACACTTCCTACCCACTGCTAGCAACAAGTAAGCTGCAGTTAGAGCCGCATTGTGAAAATGGGAAACTGAAAAAGCTGGCCATTAAACGGTGGTTATAATGAAATTATCCATTTCTCTAACTTCTTGTTACTCGATGTGCTGGTTTTGGCTGAGGCAGAGGTAAGTTTTTTTCCCAGTCATCGGTACGGGGCTGTGTTATGGATTTGTGCTGAACGCAGTGATGATAATACAGAGATGTTTTTGTTACTGCTGAGCAGGGCTTGGAGATAACCAATGCCTTTTCTGGTTTTCCTATCACCGTCCTGGGGAGACGGCTGGGGGTGTGTGGGAAACTGGGAGGCGACACAGCTGGGAGAGCTGACCAGAGGAATATTCCCTAGTATATAAAGTGAGAGGAAGGAGAAGGAAGGGAGGACATTTGGAGTGATGGTGTTTGCCCTCCCGAGTCACCGTTCCGTGTGATGGGGCCCTGAAGGCGCTGAACACCTGCCTGCCCCCGGGAAGCCAGGAGCGAATTCCCTGTTTTGCTTTGCTTGTGGGCACGGCTTTTGCTTTCCCTATTAAACTGTCTTAATGCACAATTTTTCTAGCTTTTACCCTTTCGATTCTCTCCCCAGTCCGCTGGTGGGGGAGTGAGCGAGCGGCCGCGAGGGGCTTGGGGGCTGGCTGGGGTCAAACCACAACGTGGAACGATGAAACGCGAATCGACGTTTAAATGGGACTATATGAAAAGACAGATCATTTTAGATAAAATAACAGCCATATTATAGGTTACTGCATAGTAACAGAAGCACATTTAAATTTATTTAGCTAAACATCTTTTAAAATTCTCTATGACTTAAGTACAACAGAAATATCGTAAGTAGATTTGTTAGTAAGTGTTATTTTTCTGCATAATGATAAAAGAGAAAAAGATATCGTAATCAGAAATATTTATACCACGATCAAATTCTGGAGAAATCATACAACAAGGAACTTAAGTGACAGGCAACGGATCAACTGCCCCTATACAAAACTTTGCATATTGTCATTATACAACTGTTACCTCTCATGAGTAAAAAACTGTTTAAAATTATTTGTACTCACCATTTTTCACTTCTATAATTTTTCATTTCACCACAGACAGACAGTACAAGAAGTGTAACAAATACTGTAAGAATACTATAAACAAAACTTGGTATCACAACTCACGTTGTGTTCAGTCATTGGTATTTTTTTGACAGACGTCACACTGACAAGCCAAACGCTTTGAGAAATTATTTCAATACAAGAAAAGGCTTTAAGCGTTTTACCTACTTTCTGAGGCAATTATTAACTCTAAGACATGTGTCTGATTTTCTAACCCTCTTTAGTGCAAAAAATCACAGTTTCACAATAAAGGAAAAGCTCATTTGAAGGTCAATTTTTTCTTTCATATGCTCGTGGCACTTGGCTAGAATTACTTCTTTTCTATATCAGTAGAAGTGAAATGATAGCTATTACAAAACAAACAAACCACGCCTCAAAAATAAATAGTGGAAAAGCTGTCAAATATCAGACTTTATATAAGTTCACTGAGAAGTGCTGGAAGAACTTAAGACAAAAATTCAAACACCTCTTTGTTAAAAAAAAACGAAAACAAAAGAATCCCAAACCCGAAACAAACCCAAATTAATACATGTCTACCTAGATGTATCTTCTTTCAACAATAACTCTAAGGAAAATAATGAGAAATTCAAATAAGAACTTCTTACATTTATGTTCAAAATAAAGTGACTCTTACTTATTTTTAATTGCATTTTTAAAAGTAGTAACCTACTGTTTCAAGAGTATTAGAACAAGTTGGTCCATTTCAACAGGACAGATGAAATACAGGCAGAGAACCGTAACCACTTCCATATACACTTACCGAGATGATAAAATGGAGCATGAACATACTTACATGTGTGCACAAACACTCAATATGCACATTCCAGAACGTAGTGTACGAAGACCTATTCGACAGGACAGGAACCTAATTTTTCCTATGCAGAAACCATAACTTACCTCTTATGCAGCTTATCGTAGTTTTCCTTTAAAACTTCATTCTCTTTTTCTAGATCATTTATTCTTTCTTGTAACTAAAACGAAAAAGGAAGTTTCATTTGATGCACAGCACAAAAGTAAATTACAATGAATGTGTGACGACAAATAGTTAATAATTTGTAGGCATTGTCAAGCTATTATTTGTTCTTCTCATACAAAATCAGAATCGCAGAATATTCTGAGTTGGAAGGGATCCACAAGGATCATCAAGTCCAACTTTTAAGTGAACGGCCCACTTGGAAATGAAATCCAGAACCTTGGCAGTTATTAGCAGCCTGCTCTAACCAACTGAGCCAGTCTCAGGGTATACATCGGTCTCTCCAAAGCCTCAAAATAACACCTTTTTTCATCACACAGATTTACATTTGGCCCAAACAGTCTTTTAAACTTTGTTTATACGAAGCCGAGACTACCACGTTGCAGTGGAACAACAGTATCTAATCACATTCTCTCACGCAAAATAACATAAAAATCTAAAAGTCTAAGCGTATTACTGACATTATAAACAACGCATGCTTGTTTTCAAAATATTCACTAGAGCAAAATATAACTTTAAAGCTATGAGATACCAAGAAGATACCTACACGCATTACAACTGTTTAAAGGTTTGGAGGATGAGTCTATGAGATAATCTCAGTAAACTTGGTTCATGCAAAATACATCTAAAATAGGTAAACCAGGTGGTAAAACTAAATTTAAGTTACTACAAAATGTAACAAAAAACCAAATAAGCTTGCGGACTCTTACTCCTCATGCATTGAGGAGAATGAGGAATAAACCGCTTGATTTTTAGCCCTAAACGTGGATGATATTAGTCTGACAGCCTCTGTACAAAGAAATAGAAGTAATTGATTTGAACTGCTAAATCAGACATATCACTATACCGTACTGGAATTAAATCAAGTTGAAAGACTACTAAAAAACTATTATCACTAAATCAAGTATGATTTTCTTTCAGTTAGCAAACCACTTGTTCAGTGTTAGAATTGACATGAAATCCTATGCTTTAACCTCAAATATTGTCCAAACGCCGGTGCAGTGACTACATGGCACAGGGATCAGGTGTGGTTGATAATTCTATCAAATGCAAGCAGCAGTCACTGTTTTTTCTTTCTAATGGAATAGAAGTATATATATTACTAGGTCAGTCTTCTAAATGTTTGAAACATCTATTCACATTTCCATAATTAAAAGGTATCCCATCATTAACTATTCCCTTATCTATGTGTACCTCAAGAAGATTCAAGATCTCTTGAACACAGTCTCACCTCTTCTGTCCTTCTGTTTGAAATAGTTACTGACTGCAACTCTTTTTGAAGATGGAAACACTTGGATCGCTCCTCTTTAAGCTGTACATTCAGTTCATCACCTTTTGCTAATAAAGCATCATGGTTGGTCTTCAAGTTCTTTAGGTTCTATGAAAAGGAAGGAACGTATATCAAAATCACACCTAGTAGAATGTTCCCACGCTATATTTCAACAGGGGGCTCTCATGGAGCTATCGAATAGATGTTCTCAATGTGGTCAGCGCGACACATTCTTGAACTGACCATCTGAAAGTAACTTTCAATTCCCATGGCCGGGAGAAGGCGACCTTCCGGTTGCCCTCATGAACATTAACCCCTCAGTTTACTCATGATGAAAACGACAAGGAAATACATCTGTAAAGCAATTAAAAGATTTTGCAGTGGTTACAGCGGTCAGATATACTAAGTAAAAACCACTGCGGCAGTGAGCAAAAATCAATGCTGCCCACATCTATGCTCATCATAGAGCTCGCCGCTACTCTCTTAAACATTGTATTTGTGTTTATTTATACGTATATACGTGCACACGCACATAAATCTTTATACTTAAACATATACACACAGATTTGTAGATATAGAATTCTTTCGCAACCCTCGTGCATTCAGTTCTATTTCTCAGCTAGAAGTGCTTTAATAAAGGACTTCTGATTTCCTTTACATTTTCATTTACTTTGATGGATTATAGTAAGGCACATTTAACCAACTTTAATATTAAATGGAGGATGCCGATAAGAGCCTTTATTTCCAGAATAGTAGTTAATATTATACTGCCTACATTCCACAATACTGTAATTAAGCCTCATCCATTAAAAATTTCCACGTAAATCACATTCAAGTTACGACTTGAAACAAAATAGTTGAAAGGCCAATCTCCCGTTTAATAAAATGACTGGATGAGAATTTATGCCAAATATGTATGTGAATATAGTTAATGCTTAACGCTTTTAGACAGAAAGAAGGTAGCTTCATTTTTTCCATACAACATTCCTACAAAGTAGTTAAATGGAGAAGTTGAATGTGAATCCTGTAAAACTTGTTTGCGTTCACATGCAGTCTGAATAACTGGAAATGAACAAAAAACCCATGAAAAAGCAATAACCAACTTGATCTTCAGCCTTTCATATCTCATTTCTCAGTAAGAGAAAAATCACAGAGAATAAACAATATTAGCAGTCAGTCTAAGAAAAAGAAATAGGAGTTATTTTTATAACTATTTTATTAAATAACCAGTTATTTATAATTATAAATAGAGTTAGAATTTAACTGTACATTCTAGAGTTAAATTCTCTCTATTTTAGATATTAGATTTCTTAAAGAGAAAGAAGACAAAAAGCCATGTTAAACCTTTTCTCAGTTTGGCAGAGAAGATACAGGAAGTAGACTGAAGAGGGGGAGGGAGGCAAAGCAAAACAAAACGCAGAAACAGAAAAACACGGGCAAAAAACCGAATCGAACAAAAATCTAATGGCGCAAGCGTTATTTAGCATGCTAACAATAAGAAGTCAGAAGTAAGAGTTTTTAAGGATAACCACTGCTTCCACTTCATAAGGCTGGATACTTTGTAAAGCTCTACTGCAGTTAGGATTCCTACTTACAGGAACTCTCTTTCCCATTTCCAAGGTATTATCATTCCAAGCTATTATCATACCACCCCTGTATGCACATGCAGTTCTCCAAACAGACAGGAAAAAGCAGAAAAAAGCTGTATAATTAAAACTATAGATAATCTGCCATGGAATTGCATGTTCTGGAGATATTTTCATAAAATTGCTCTTTTTATAAGGAGAATTATTACTGAAAGTAGCGCTCTAAAGTAATTTCCATGAACATAAGAACAGAGGTGAAATCCTAATGTCAGAACAAAAGAGCCAAACTGCCCGAACTTTAGCAAAGAGTAATAAAGTGGAGGGGGCTTGGTATCCCTTTTTGGTAAATTGCTACATCTAAGTCAAAGTCTTCTCTTTAAATCGCCAGGGATCTCTTTCTATAGCCAGACAACTCAGTTCATTCTTCATAAGCTGCTTGGTATGACTTTGCAGATGAAATCACTAAGACCTACTAGACGCTGCTGAAAAAAAAGACAGATTAAGGCTAAAAATCCCTACTCCATTTGGAGCAGTTTGAGTTTCATGTAGTATGTGGTTCATTTTAATGGACTCGGTATTGAATCAGAATCAAGAATTGGGTATAATTTTTTTCTTCTGCTTAGCATGCTTACGTGACAAGAGTATAAGAATGTTACTGATCAAATTGCAATTACCTCTTGCAACTGGAGAAATTTTCCTTCCATCGCTGAAAGAGCATTGCTTTTCTCAACCAGCTGTTTACGGACCTTGATCATTTCCACGTTGTCCTGAATGTTTAGCCTTCAAAATTAAAAAGAAATGCATATAAACACACATCTGGAAGAAGACGTAGCGTATAATACCCAAATTAATTCGTTCTTCTATAATTCACACTAGAGAGCTTAGGTAAATAAATATACGACTGTATGATGACACAGCAACTTCAATCAATGCATATACATCTTTGTTTATTGTATAAAACTGTATATGACAGAAAGAGAAAACAATCCTACGCCTAAAGAGATTGTTTTCCAACTTTCCCACCATCCAAAGTATTCGGTGCCAGTAGAATGCCATTTTGTGAAGTTTCCACCTATCAGATACTGTAAAGAAAATGTGACTTAGTAATTTAGATTGTAACACCTGAAGTCCGGTATTCAAACAAGCTGCAGGTGCGTCTTAATTACATGAAAATCATTTAATATCCACGCAGATATTCTTACAATCCTAGGATTAATTTGAACGTGTACTGTTTATTAGAAAGGACATTTAAAATAATTCAAAATTAAAAAAAATACTTACTTAGGTGTTTTTCCTTACTTCAAACAGTGCAACTAAACCCCATTACTTCCACAAGTATGACAGGAGAAACTAACTGGGATTTTCATTAATATAAATATATTAATAAAAATATATTTATTTAATATAAATATATTAATATAAATTATGATAAAATCAGAGTAAATTTTCAATATTCGAAAAGAATTTCTCTCCCAATATTTGTCTATTTTAGACATGCTGGACAAATCATCACCATGCCACGCTGGAGCAAGTGAAGGGGCTACGAAGCCTACACATCTGGAAAACAGCAGAATATGTGAAATACCTTCCTTTTATTCTTTAAAACATGAAATCCTATTGTGTTTTGGCATTGCCCAGCTAATTGTCCTTACACGGAAGAAACATACTCACGAATCTGAGATCTTCCCAAAGAAACAGCCTTAACGCTAAAACTATCACATATCTAAAATATTGTTCTGTACGTAAAGTTGTGGTGAGTACAGACAGCAGCACTGGCTCATGCCAGCTATTTAAAAGCTAATAAAGTAGTACATTTTTATCAACCTTGTTCCACGCATCAAACAAAAGGCTCTGATGCTTTCCAAGGCTTTTTCTTTTGTTTCCCCCTCTTCTTTTTTAAGCAGGGGACTTCTTTCTTTTTTTCTTTTTTTCGCTCTCTTTTTTTTTTTTTCTTTTTAAGTAGAAAAAGGAACAGATGATAGTGAATTTATGATGTACAGGTGTAAACTCCATGGTTCCTGACAATCAACACTAACTACTTTTTCAACAGTGAACGAAACAGCATTTGCTTTAAACAGGGTTGGGGTACTGATATTATGGAGCGAATTATTCAAATCTGGAAGTGAAAATTACTTTTTATTGGGATCACTTCAACTCTTACTACCGCAGGAGTATTCATCTCGTGAAGTTTCTAACTACGGAAAACACGTTCAATTAATTACTTCTTAGCGCATTACATCAATCACAGTATCAGCTCTCGTTATATGCCAGAGCAACGAAATTATTTCTCTGCAGTACTCCTCCAGTATTTTTTCAATTTATTTAAATAAAATGAGTCTAAAAAATGTCCACTGCATCGAGGTACACGAAAAGGAGCTTGCTGTTGAAGAATGAGATAATTTCAGATTTTGTGGGTAAGGCCAAGTTAATTGAGGAAGATTCTGTTGGGAAGGTTCATTTTTCTGTAAATGAAGCCACAAAACAGTACAATCAAAACCGATGATCAAACAGCTTTCTCCCTCCCAGGTAGTTGATACATTCTGTTCCCAGAACAACTGCCCAGGTATTCTGCTGTAACTTATAAACAGATGTTACATACAGATTCAATAGAAAAGTCAAGGGTACCATTCACTTACACAGATAATACTTTGCTCAAAGAATAACAAAACAACGTATAAGACTAAAGACATATAAGATAGCTCATTCAACATTTTCTTTATCGCTGAGAGAGTAAAAAGCTGTGCCCTGAACCTGAAGACACGGAGGTCAAAGTTAAGAAAAGAAACGAATATTCTTTTGGAGGCAGTAACATGATATAGTGGGCATACTGATGTGCTCTAGCACACCTTCTACCACAACTACAGAAATAAGGAACTCTATTCTTCCACTTTAAACTTCATCGTTAAGCTGGATCAAAAGATCTGAAACGGAAAATGAAGTCGGGAGAAAGCGACTCTTAAAAGCACTAAGAATTACGTTTTTGGTGTACGTCAGCTATTAACCTCAGAGACAAGCTCTTTTCCAGACCTCCTATCATTTGGATTAAAAGGAATGTAGGAGGGTCCCAATAACAGGCCGGGGACAGCCGTATGGGAACAGGGAACCGATAGCAACCTACACCAGAATGAAATGACTAAAGAAAGGATCTTGATCTGCACTGTACAAATTTATGCCCATAAATCCCAGATGGCTGAGCTAATTAAACTGAGGTCTAATTAAACCACACCCTTTGCATCCTGCCTTTACTTCTGTATGAGCAAGACTTGGATATAATACTGAGACTACTCTTTTAAGAGTCCGACTATTGTATCAGCTGGACCGGTGGCTCACAAAATTTCTGCATTCGCATCCAGAACAAGAAAAACAAGAAAGTAAAATACATACCACCGCCGCACTTCTCAGGATCGCTTGCCCTCTGTCTAGCAAAATAAACAAAAGGCCTCTTGGCTAATAGTTCTCAATCACAAACGCACCAATGGCCAAAGTGTATACACAGACTCCCGAGCAGACAAGAACAGAACATCAACGTGCAGTACTCTTCTCATTTTACAATGCTTAGGAACTACCAGGATTGTATGTTGATGCACACCGTGTCCTTTCCTTTACCTCTTATTTCTTATAGGAACTCAAACAAAATGGAAAAAAGCCCCAAGAACGCTCACCTCCTAATAGGACCTTTATGTTGTAATTGATAGTATATTGCAAGAAGCCAAACAGTAACATGGCATGAATAGCTCTAGAAACTAAGTTATTAAGACTACTG
Source organism: Dicrurus megarhynchus (assembly GCA_013399195.1). NCBI lineage: Eukaryota > Metazoa > Chordata > Aves > Passeriformes > Dicruridae > Dicrurus > Dicrurus megarhynchus. The sequence goes on along the minus strand of VXAD01001915.1, from coordinate 15,429 downwards.
AAATACCAATATAAAAATCTGTATTTGTTTGCCTGGCTAAACAGCCACCTACAAATGAAAAAAAGAGAAAAAAAAAAAGAAAAAAATATTTTTATGGAAGCTAGTTAAACAAGAAAAATAAGATGCAGAAATGCAAATATATCAGTTTGGGCTTTCTTATTGACAGAATTCAGCAAATTTTACACACGCTGTACTGTCTCAAAGCCCTTTCGATAGTGCATCGCGATTAACGTGTTCCACATTTTAATCTAGTTCTGCAGTGCTATAATGCAAACAACAGAGGTCATGAGCGCATTAGCTACGACACTCCTGTCCAAAAATCCACATATCTAATAGCTTTAAATCCAGTCACATTGCAGCAAAAAATTCAAAAGGAATTAAAAACTGACAAAAACCAACGAGCCAAAACACACACACACAAAATATGCATAGGCTTGTGCAAATACCAAACACTAGTGTCACAAATGCATTTTGGGATGGCTTTAAAAATCTTCTTGGAAAATACTTACTGTTGTAACTATCTCCTTGCTTAGAATTATCCATGCTATTTGGGAAAACATTTTATGACTTGGTTTCACCAAATGGACAAAAATGAATAAGGCCAGGGAGATTTTAATTTTTCACAATACCTTTGGCTTGCTGTACCCTGCTCTTTCAGCCGTAGGAGGGATTCTTCAATTTCCTTTTCTTTCTTTCTTAGTTGACTCACAAGAATCTCTCTGGCATGTTCTAGTTCCTCAATGTGTTTCCTTTGGGACTCAATGACAGTCTCCCTGCAAGTACAAGCATCCTACATTCCAAAACCAGCTATGTATTTTTTCAAAGAACACAAAAATAAATGAATACTCAAGCAAGCCAAACTTTCAAGTGTTCAGCAAAATCTGTATTTCCTATTAACGTACATCGGAAGAGAGGCTTACGAGTTTAAATTGCTGTGAAAACGCAACACAAACTCTCAAAATAAATGCTTCTGCGGAGCGAATAACATTTAGCAGAACCTCACTAAAAACACTGTTCACGGTTTCTTACACTCTATATTAGAAGTATCCTCCTTCTAATCCATTAGCACCTACGGTTTTTCAAAACCAAAACACCATTGCTAGCTATCACAAGATTAGATCTTCAATGGATGGAGCACTGGAAGTAATTTTTAAGCTTTTATTCTGAGATAGGAAAATCTACACCAAAAAAGGAAAAAAAAAAAAAAAAAAAAAAAAAAAAAAAAAAAAAAAAAAAAAAAAAAAAAAAGAAGAGAAAAGAAGGAAAAGAAAAAAAAAGTGTTTTAAACAGTGGAATTTATCCAGCTAATGCAATTTAAGAAATAATTTATAGGAATATTTCTGCACAATTGTTTCCTACGATTCCAGTTAATCTTTGTGTTTATAAAATTTCAAGCACAAAATAAATGACGGCACATTAATCCATAAATTTCTAAACTTAGCTTGCCCATTTATTGAAAATTCAGCATTGACAGAGAATGTAATCGATAATCTGATTAAAGTAAATCACTATGGAAATAAAAAAACAGCTCTCAGAAAATCCAGGTTCTAAACATACAATTCAGAGAAGAAAAATGTTCTAATCAGACCTCAATACCTTTAAATTAGATGTTAACTACCTTTTCTATACAACGCCTCTCTATTCTCATGCAATCTCTACATCAAGGATATTGTAAGGGTTTCCTAAGCTTCAATTTCAGTTAAAACATGCAGTTGGATTACAAGCCACACTTCAAAATGCAAAAGTGAATCAGTCATTTTACATAACTATCCCAATACCGTGCTTTTTGCACTTATCCATAAAACCTGTCTGCCTCTAGAAATGAAACTTAAATGCACCAGCAAAACACGTTCACACAGTCATCGCTCACATGGCTGCGCACATTTTAGGACTTTCGTTGGTAAAAAATTTGCAGCTAAGGTCCTTTCTGCTTTTGTCAGCTTTGACCCGTAACAAACTAGGCAGCACCGCATCCTAGCAAAGAGAGGCTCACCACCGGAGACCAATTTTAACTTCCGGCCAAATTCTTATGTACTTACATTTTGCATTCTAAATCCCCGATTCCCTGTTTTCCTTATAATAAAACATTTCTGCATTGTTACCAGTGTTACTGTTGTCAGATCCAACCGTTTTATTTTCTGAAGCGAAAACTTCTCAAAAGATACACTTTTTTCTTCAAGAAAAACGTAAGTTCTAAGAACTATAATGACAAAAAAATAAGTAATACGAAAATCATACAAATTTCTGATTTCAGCCCTTGAATCCTCGAGCAGACTCTGTCCATATTTGGGGAGCACAAGGTCAGATGACCTTATTTCTAAACTCTGAAATCTCATTCCTGAAAACCAAAAAAAAAAGATAATTTTTTGACATGTTGAATGAAACAGCTTTTAACAAACCAACTATCTCTATACAGTACAAACAATTGCAACTTCTATACAGATGTCATTAAAAAGTATTTTTTACATCAAAATCACGTGGAAAGAAATAATCAGAGTATGTACAACATAGCTGCTGTAAAATCTGAAGGATGGGCGATACAGAATAGTGTTAAAACGAACTGTTAAAAACATGTCCTGGAAGTTTTTTTTAGAAGATTTTACTTTCAAAGACAGAGAACAGGGATTGTGTCTTCAAAGAAGAGAAATATCAATATTATTAGACAGGAACGTGGACTTGTAATTACTTTTTTGCAGCATTTTCTTTGCAAAATCCTAAGTGTCATTCGCCCAGACGTGCAACTATTAGGACTATTTTTTAGTAGCGGTGCAGATAGTTTCCTTGTGTTGTTTAGAAGCATCCTAAGCCCGTGGCGAAGAAGAGAAGTGAGAAATTAAATAAGGAAGAATTGCTACTTTAGGAGCAAACACAATGGTTTCTCCACATTTTTCTCCTGCTCTCAGCAAGAAGAAATTAACCAAGTTTTGAGGTGGGACCAAACACACTTCATTTCAAAGAGAGCATTAACGCTGCCATCCCTCAGTCCCTAGACCCAAATGATTTAGGTTCGTGGTACAACGATACCAGCACTTTGCCAAAATGCCTGAAAAAAACTTACCTACTTTGCTGCATTGACTTGATCTATTTTGAATTTTGATCTTTAAGTATTACGTTAAGGTACCGGTCATTGCGACACGTACGCACGCGTGCGTGCGCACGCGTATGCATACGCGTACAAATACATATACGCCTAGAATTTTCTTTTGTTTACTTTTGTTCAAATCGAGGTATTTCCTAGATGGTTGCACTCAATAAAGAAAGCAAGTGTTTACTGAACATTTATAGCCAATTGATATGACGGATGAGCTTTCCACGGTATTTTTAAATCGGCCAAACAAAAAGCAGATACGGGAAGCTATATTTATTATTGGTCGAGTTTTCTTGTCTCTTAATACCTTAGAGACAGCTAAACTATCCTTATTTTTTCCAGGCATTTTATTTTTAGATAATTGCTCTGCGTATTTTCTGATCTGCGCTAAAATTGTTCTGAAATTCAGACTCGTGGTTTCGAGAGCAATCTAAGAGTTCATCATTTTTAATAAATGTATTTTTAATACCCTTCTTGGTGTGCTCTGGCATGCCAGCAGCCTCGCTCTCTTTTTTGAGACCAGTGTTCACACGAGATTGAACGGAGCTGTACGGACAAGGCCTATGGCCTCGAATCTGGAGCTGCTGTTTAGTTGAAATTAGTTTGTTGCGGAGGCTCTCATTTTGTTTCTCGAGCTCACGAACTCTTTCTCGCAAATGCTCAATCATTTCTTCCAGCTCCAGAGCCTGACCCAGCCGCTTGGGTCCACAGCCAGCCTGGTCACATTTTCTTTTATCATTAACAAGCCGTATTAACTTGGTGGTCATTCTGGGGAAAACAATCAAAAAATATGAAAAAGAATATGAAAAGTCAGCATAAAAAGTATTTTGTTGAAAGGAACATAACCATTGTGCAGACTTCAGTGCAGAACCTTGATAATAAATTTCAAATTTTGATATAACTATTGCTGCCTGTGACGAACTCCTGGAAGATAACTGAAATCACTGTGCAGCAATCTGCTTAATAGCGCTGACGAATAACAGCTTCCTAAGGCTTATCATTTAAGGTTAGTAAAGGAAGGACACGTTTACTTCACAGGCAGCTTAATTTTTAACGCGTGACCTTATATCGGAATATAATATCTGCATGCTGTTAAGTCACAGACTTGGGATCTTTGGGATGGGGCAAATTAGAAAAGCTACAATTCCACAAAACATTTGACTATCGAAAGAATGATAATTTTAGGATTTAAATATATCTCTCATATCCAAAGGGCCTAAAATACACCAATGGAGATATTTAAGAAGGTACTCCTGAAAAAGGGACTTAATAGTTCCCGTTACCATACTCGGTTTTATTCTGGGTAAATACGACCAATGTGTTTCAGAAAAGAAACAGTTAGCTGAAGAATATAATTAGATATAGAGCGTATAGATCTCATGTCTCTTTAAAAGGATAAAAAATTTTGCCTTTGGCATCCCGAGTTGTACTTTTCATTTCCTTTAGTTTTGATAAACGTTAGTATGCTGGAACAGAAGACAGAGAGAGCACTAGGGGGTGATGTAATTTAAAAGAACAGAAAACACACCTAGCAGTAAATGGAAAAAACCTGGAAGAGAAAGAGAGAAGGAGAGGGAGGGGACAGGGAGAGGACAGGAGAAAGGGAGGAAGAGAAAAAGAAAAGCGGCTTTGATGAGAGACAAGTTCAAGACTTCACAAAATTGGCTGCACATATTCAAGACCTGTATCTAGTTTACAGGGCATCTGCTTTTGAAGGCCCAGAAAGAAAACTAAAAATAAGGACACAACTTGTTTAAGGGGAGTTGTTTTATTTACGGATACTTCTGGACAGATGCTTCTACTTAAAAGAACAAAAGTGAAATAAAAACAAATCCATACTAACTCTAGGATGTCACAGAACATTACTTGCCCGTAAGCTTTTGTTTTGCTTTTTTTCAATGCAATTCTACCGGAAATTAATTCCGAACTCTTAGTTATAAGGGTTTTAACCTGCGGGATGCTAGGAAAGAAACGTAGCTTAAGATTTTTTGCTGGAAGTCTAGACAAACACTGTATTTTTATTTTCTGTGCCTTAAAATATTAATTCGGGTATACTAATTTGGACATTGTGTGTAATTTTACCTAAGTGCACTATGAGTACACCCACCCGGTATAAGCGGCCGACGAGAGGTATTTTCTGTGCACAGAAACACAGGAACTGCCATTTGAAATAAGGAAACAGTTCATTTGCTCTACAATCTCGTATTTGACGAGAGCCTGACAGAGAAGATGGAAATTATGTAACGCTGGTCAACTGGACCCCGACTCACGGAAAACCGAGTCAAAAGAAAATAATGTTTTGGACTTTAAAGTATGAAATAGGCAGTATCTTCAGCTACCCTTCGATGAATTCATTAGCTCCTCACCAGAAGCTGGCTTAGATGCAGAAAGACTTTGTTTAACAATTAGCACAATGCGAACACGGAGTACGTTTTGGTATTAATCGGCCCTCCTGCGGTATCGTAATACCACACACAGTTCTGCGCAGTCCAGATCGGTTTGCCGCCACAGCAAGCGCTGGCAAAGATTAGCACTCAAATCTTAGCATAGTAAGTTTAATAATCAGCCTAAAGTTGCTTGTATATTCATGGGTACTGTGCTCCCCACGCTACTTGGGAGCTCTTCACTGAAGTTATCTATTACATTGAATAAAGGAGCGATGATTACAAAGACATGTTAGTGCTAACTCACCAATAAAAAGCTAGATGCTATTCAACTTCTTGAAAGGCAGGGACCGACAAAGGGGCAGAATCTCTCTGTATAGACCATTTTGATTCTAGAATGAAACTCCTGACGAACCATTAGGCTTCTACAGCCTGCTCTTCAATTCCCAGAACACCTCTTGTATTTGTACTCTGCCAGCACAGCTGGGAACCCAAGGTATCGCCTCCGATGTGCTAGACAGCGGTGTACCTTTGTACACAGAGATCTAATAGGGGTCACTGCAAAAACCATCTCGCGTACTCAGAGACAACTAGAAATCTGCTACTGCATTTAATGCTACTGCATTAAAAAGTGCTCTGACAGAAATCAGCATAATTTTTAATTTGTTGATGATGCTTTAAAGGGACAAAAAGGTGCCGTGAGTTAAAAAAAAAATATTAAACCCCATACCTTTTAATTTTCTCCTCTTGCTTATTCGCATACTGTTTGAGTAGGATGTGGTCATCACGTAAACGAAGGAATCTGTCTTCCAGCTCCTCTCGACTGATTCGCGATAGGACGTGTTGAGCTTTTACATTCTGCGTAGATGATGATTCTACCCAAACCAAGGCAATTTTAAATTACCTTCAATACATTCAACAACACATAATGCAAAGTCTAACTCATTCTGAAATTCTGAAAAAAAATTTTTGAAAATTTTCAAGTAATTTGATATTTTACATTTGTTTCAGTCTATTGATTAATCTCCTCAGACTTATTGGCAGGTTAATCACTTCCCTTTTTCTTCCTCTTACAGACTAAAAAAAACCGTAGTTCAAACGATGCAGCAAACCAATTACCTACCAGGCAACGCAAAGGTAACAATTTAGCAAACGACCAAGAACGGTCAAACACTCTAATAAAAAAATAGGATGACCATTACCATTGAAACGCTTTCTAATCTGTTTCAAAGTGAACATACTCTCTTGAAGCTTGACAGAATTAACTCACAGTTATGAAAACGGACTCAAATACAAGACTAAGCCCGGTAGTTCCATTCTAATAGCAGCTAGGTAACACATAAGAATCGCATAGCACTTTTGGTTCCCATTTTGTTAAACGGATCTGACCTCGTCCTCCATTCAGCAAAAAGGCGTTCTATTTCCTCCTGGAAGGATGAATGTTACAGCTCGATGCGTTTGCCAGGTTTTAGCATCTCACAGCAACTTCTCTCTTATAAAAACCAACTTGAATATAGAATGGGTCACAGTGCCCTTCAAAATTTAACCCAGATTTTGAACGGTAATTTTTGTGAAACATTTTTAGAAAGAAGCTAAGGAAGCCACCGATCGAAGTCTGTAATCGCAATAAACAGCATCCGGTACAAACCTTGTAACCCTTCGGTTCCAGCTGGAGTTAGGACCGTATCTCTCACAGCCAGGTTCCCCACAGTTTCATCAGCTGAAACAGGCATGGCTTACCTAGGGAGAACAAAATTCAAATGCCTCTCTATCTGCAATGTAAGCTGTGAGACTAGAAGGAACTACAGAACATCATATAAAATGATGGCAAAAGCAATGAGAGGTTCACCGGAATGACAGACCCGTGCATTACTGTAAATGCTCCTATCTCAACTGAATTGCTCAGAGGACAATCAAAACCTTCGAGTTTAACGCTACGCCATCTTCAGTCCGTGCACAAAATACGGCTTATTTCGTTACACGGGAGCTCCAATTGTATTTAACGTATGCAGAACGTATTACCTTTTAAGTTCTAGTTCTGTTGTCTTCAGCAATCTTTGGGCTAAGGCCGTATTTCCAAGTGGATGTGGGAGGGGGACCGGGTTTCCTCCGGTTTTTTGGGTTTTGGGGTTTTTTTAATTCTTTGTTCATTTTAAGACAGGTCAAAGCTTAAGGCGTCAACCGGTAGGTGAGTAATGCCATCTTCCACATTCTGAATGGGACTCTGAAGGCGAGGTGCTGGGGGTTATGGAGTCATTTCAATGTCACCTGCCAATAGCCTAGACTTCTTTCAATTGCTGTCCTAAGAGAAATTACTTTTTAAAATAGACACTCCTATGAATGATACTCATAAATCCAAACACATTTCTTTTTTGACACAACAGGAAGGTCAGCTACGTGACCAAGCGAGATTAGGAAAGTATTATTTAAAGTATCAATCAGGGTAATATATGAAGATACTGCTGTTTCTTTCTTGTCTTCCGGCGCAGAAAATTAAACGCTGGCCAGAGAATTAAGGAATGCTGAAACAGCACGAAAAGGAGGCGCGCAAAGTCCTCAGGACGGCATTTTCCCCCCGGATCGTCACACTCTTCGGGTGATACGAATCCTTAGCGAAACCAAAAATATCTAGGAACGCATTGGCATATTAACGGTGACATTAAAAAGACTCGCATCGGAAGACAGAAGTGATGCAGTATAATCCACAGACATTCCGTGAAATATCTCTTAATTTTATAATCAAAACTGCTGCTAAAGCGATGCCTTTCTTTTACCAGCAAAGCCCTCTATCGTAAACTAGTCTCCATATGGCTTTGTCCTAAAAGAACAAAAAGGATTAAAGGAAGTTCAGTTTCCAACAAGCGGGTCTTGCTTTCAATCTTCTGGTTTTTTATCGCTAATATTTAGAATAAAATAACAATTTATACCTGGACAGATCCAGACGCTATGCTGAACCTTAAAAATTTAAATCAGATTTTATCTCCAAAACAAGTTACCATACAGTCACTTCTGCACCTTTGTTAATCAAAAATAAGAGAGAAGAACTTCACGTACAAAGAGAGGAAAATTTTCCGTATCTCTGGATCTAGCCTGTGAGAACCTCCAGTTAGCTCTAAGCGAGAATTTTACAGTTACTGCAGTTAAAGAAACTTTAACTTTCTTGTATAGCGCACTACTTAAAAAGACGTTTCTACCACCATCTGACAAATTACAAAAAACTGCATATGACTTTGCAGCATTATGCGAGACCAGCCCGTAACGAGATGAATAGTTACAACTGGAGAATCAAACCGCATGCTTTAGGTCCAAATTTTCATATAACTCAGAGACGCGAACCGTTTCCCCAGCATCATTCCAAAGTAGCAAAACTAAAGACGGATTACTTAAATTTTCGAAAGTACTCAGCCAGCGGGGGTAGCAAGCGCTTCTAGGGAAGGGGTTTCTAGGGAAATCTTAGAAATTACGACACTTAATTGTTTCAACGTGGATTTAGAATTTCACGAGTCTCGTACATGGCCAAAATGATGCTTTTCATGCTATTTTCCCACGCTCGAGCAGGGAAACGCGACTCCCGCTATTTACGTACAAAACAAACACTGCAACCGAAAAAGCCTCTAGAGACGCTCTGAATCAAGCGGCGAGGCACCGCCTTTCCCACGGCATCGAGATGCGCGCGAGCAGCCCCACGGGCCTGACACTACCTCTTCAGGAGCTCCGCCGCAGGCCGGCTCCCCGGCTGAGGACAGCCCGCTGCAAGGCGCGGTGCCACATCCCCCGAGCAGCTCCGGCCTCGCAGCGCTCTCCGCGCCGTGCCCGGAGGAGGAGCAGCCACCCCCACTCGCCGCCCCGCCGCGTTCCCCAGCGCTCCGTCCGCAACCGCCGCGGGACAAACGCCTCCTTCCGCTTCCGGGGCCGCGCACCCCGCCGCCCGCTAGGAGTTAGAGTTCGGAGCGATGCCGAGCGCCGCCGCCCCACCCCCGGGACTCACCCTCGCTCGCTGCCGGCGCAGCGCTCGGGAAGCAGAGCAGGAGAGCGGCAGCGGGAACCGAAGCTACCGCTTCAAAATGCGCAATATGTAAACTTTTTCTAGAACGCAGCTCTCGATGGCTGTCGTACCCCCGCTGGGTTTGTTTACAAAAGAGCAGTACAGAAAAGCAGTAAGCGACTCCTTTGAAAGTGTAATGCTCATTTTAGTCATATTAATGAAAGGCAGGCTAATTCTAGAAAAAGATTAGAAAAAGCTTTCTAAGATTGCAATCGGATGCGCCTGTGCAGGGTGTACCGGGTTTGGTATTGCTATTTTTGGAGCAGCCGGATGCACCTGGGCACGGAGCATTGTTCCAGTAAAACGCCCAGGGAAAAGCCCTCGTGCCGAGGGGCAGCACCTGAGCAGGCAGGGCAGCATGCGGGGTCCCGGCGGAAACTTTCAACTTTCCCCTTTCATCTTGTCAGTCCCTCCCGACAGCCCCCAGTCCCTCCACAGTGCCCCCAGAAAATAAAGGGGTTATTAGGAGAAAAGAGGTTTAACGGGAGGGAAAAAAATTCCTTTTCCGTAACTGCCTGTGTTCAAACGGAGGGGGAGGCCCCTTGCCCTGCAATTTGAATGGTATCCGTTGAAGGAAACCTTGCGTTTTCCGTGCTTTTAGGGCTATCAACTGACAGGGAATCTCCATTTTCCATTATTTTCCAATTTAAATGGAAGGAGAAAACCTCGATGATGCTATTTTATGGGTTTGAATTACAGCTAACTCCCCCATTTTCATCATCCTAAAGTGCAAATAGACATAGTCTAAATAGATGAGTGTAAATATATAAAACTGTATGGGGCGGGGGAGATAACAAAACGGTTTTGGGTAAAGGTTTTGTTTTCTCGCTCCGTAAATCTCGGCAGAATTGCCTCTCAGAAGCCCCAAACCGTGAAATTTCTTCCAGAAACTCTGTGGATCGATGCAGCCATAAACCGAAGCCCCGCACATTGTCACGGACAAAATCAAAAAGCACGAATTTTCATGTTGTGGAAAAGCACTGGAAACTCCTAAAATCGAGAATTTTGAGAAAGCAACCTCCCTCGCCCCAATTTTCACATTGTAGGAAAGGAAAAAAAACCAAACCCTCACCGCCAAATACACCAGTCTGAGGTGAAACTTGGGCGGTTTAGGGGCACGGCTGCGGCTGACCCCGTGTTGGGTCAGTTACCGGGAGTGAATCGATTACCCCGGGTGCACTGGCTGCTGGTGGTTATCCTGGGGAGATCCACTGCTGCCGGTCATCCCCACGCACGGTGGCGCCCACGGGCCCAGGCCCGGCTCAGAGGGTGTTCCTCGCTTCCTCCGCCGCTTCCCCGCTTTCCTGCCGCCTCCCGCTCGCCGAGCCGCCCGTCCCGGCCGGCCGCGGCGCGAAGATGGTGTCGCGGCTGCGCTCCGCCGGGCTGCCCCCCTAGAAACAGCGGCGTTGCGGCGACGGCGGCAGCGTCAGTCCTTCTAGGAGATCGTGCACCGCCCCGTGTAGGCGGGGCCCGGCGGAGAAAGCACATGAAAACGCAATTGGTCGAGAAAGTAACAAAAAAATCGATTCTAAGCATCTTTATTGCAGCCACGTGCCTGTCACCGTAGCGGTGGAGATTATGTAGAGCCCCCGCTCTGTTCCCCAAGGCCTCTCCTCTAGGCAGAGAGAAAGAGATTTGCCCACGGTCATTATGCTGGTGAGTAACAGTTTTTACCCGGTTATTGGTTTTGCTTCCTTTACTATCATTGCTGCAATATTCCTTCAGACATGGTGCCCTGCACCAGCACTTACAGCTCTTGTGCTCAGTAGTGAGTAATTAAAATCAATGCAATTAAGTGATTTCTGTAATTTGTATCAATATATTTATTTTGCTGTCCTTAATCCCACAAAACAGGGTTGTACAAAGGCTCGAACACAGTGGACCTCTCCCACAAAACCCAGCTGAACTGACTGAGGCTACACACAGATGATGCACTGGATCTTCTGGGTTATTATTAAGCCTTGGCAAATGCTTTTGATTAGGTCAGGTGGCATTTGCAACTGCCTCCGGGACAGGAGGGTGGAAACCTTTCCTACCTGTGGAAAAGTGCCGCCGCTCGCAGCCGGGAGCTGGGGTCCGAACGCACGATTCCCCCTCTGAAAATTGCGAACGTCACGGGATTCCTCCCGGACAAAAGTTGCCAGGAACTAGACCTCTGGCTGGCCTCGGACTCCTGGGGCCTCCTCCAAACTGCCTCCAAGACTCTAGGCTGAAAATCTCTCCTACCCATTGAAAAGAGACACCATTCACAGCCAGGTTCTGTTTTGGGATGATTCACCAGCAGGAAGAGGGAGAGAACACACTCCTACCCGGTCAGAGAAAGCTTTCCAGGTAAGGCATCTCAGAGAGTCCTATTTCAAAGAATAAATATACTGCCTATTTCATATGGCAAATAAGAAAAATAGATCTATGACATCCTCCCGCTAAATTCTAAGCAAATCAGCAATGAATGTGCTGGCATTTAAACCCGAGTGCTCTCACCGGGCTTTGAGAAGTATCCCCCAGACTCCAGTGTCTCAGGCTAACCCAATGCCAGGGCCGTGCCAACCAAAGAGGTGTTAAATGTACGAAGGAAAGCAAACTACTGCTCAGGTGTTTTGGTCGCAGCACCATTAGTTCTTTCACACAGAACGCTTCCAGCAGAAGCGTGGCCTGGGCTGCTCCCACGATCGGACTGAACGGTTACACAACGACCACCTCCGAACTATCCCGTCGACCCTCTTCCTTGCTTCCTTCCGACTTGGCTGCCTGGAACGGCACGAGGCACGCACACTGAAAATCACCCACCGTCCGAGCCGTGCAGCATTTCCTACCGAGGCCGAACTAAAGCCACTGAATCATCTCGCAGTGCCCCACCGAGCGCACAGGGGAGGAATGTTAATGCAGTTATCCTTCCCTCAACAAAATGACAGATGTGCTTCCCTTAGGATGACGTTTGAAGGATCAGTAAGCTTTCGTTCCTTTCTCTTAGCCCATTTCAAAGCCAAATTTCTGCACGTGGATATTCCAGGAGGTGCAGTTCACTAAGGCTCTCGGAACTGAGCCACGTGAATCAGGTTTAATGCTAAAGCGTATTTCGCTAGTGTGCATATATCATACATTCTACATACAGGTAAGAACTATAACCAGGTATAAGGCTAAACACCTTATTTAGTCTCTGGTATTCACTGAATTATTTGGAGAAATGTCTAACGGTTCTGAGATCAGTGTTGTCAATTTTTGTAGTCTAAAAACTGACCATCGTCAAAACCCAGAAGTTCTTGAAAGTTTAAAGTGATGCTGTTCTGGACTTAAATTGATACATACTTGATCTGACCATTTTTCCATCTATTCACACAGATTTTACAAACGTGGGAAATCTTCCCCAAGGGACAGTAGTACTTCATTAGATTTGTCTATTATTTGTACCGATACCTGGAATTTTGTACAGCTACAGACTGGAATCTTCTGGCTGGGTCCTGTGACACAACTAGCGAGATGGAGAAGTAGCGCTTCACAAATCTTCCCCGAGCACTATTAATTGTACTCCTTTAAATATGTGTTAAAAAGAACATATCAGATGGGAACAGCAAGCAGAAAAAGAGAAAAAAATAATCGTGAGCTAGAGAACTCCTGGGCTTTTTCAGTTGTCAGTTTAAGATTAAGATCTTCCAACCATTAAGAAAAGTATCGGGACCTAATGAATTTAGGGAATTAAAGGGAAACAAAATAGAGGGAATTAAAGCAGAATGCCACTGCTAACTAAATATTCATTGGGAAACTTTGCCCACATACCGGAGAGAGAAAGAGTAAGCGGTTTCCTAGGTAAGGTTACTGAAAACAATACTCAGGAACTACTTCCAGCTGATTATGAACATTTGCTATGATGTAACCTTCCAATTAGAATTCCAACGACAATGCTTTGCAGATTAATAATGAGCTATCTCTAAGTACGGAACCCAAGAGGAGAGAGGCTTTCAGACTTCCTTCGGGTCTGGCTTCCTCCGCTCGGTAACAAGGCAGAGAAGAGGGCGAGAACTTTGACGTGAGTTTTAATTTTTAGGGAAGGACGCTTATCCGGGCGCCCGCAGCGTATCCCAGCACAAGAAGTGACTTACTGCCCTTTCTGAGCACAACCTTCAGGAATAAATAATTTTTCATCTGTTGGCCCTTAAGTAGCTTAAGCAAGTTCTGTAATTACTAAACACAGGCTAAAACGACCCTTTTTACAAACCTTCAAAACATTTTATGGCTCGCACTAACCCTGTTCGCTACCTTTACGACTGGACACTTATTCCCAATCCACGCTACAGCGCCTTATGGATACTGCTACCAAAGTCAAGGAGATTACTGAAGTACATAGTAAGAAGAAACTGTACCAGAAAAAAATAAATTCAAAAACAGGAGGAAAGCACCCACTGTTCACCTGGACCGTCATACAGCTGCAGCAACCACGTCGGTCATTGCCAAGCCTCTAACAGGTGCTGGCTAAAGAGAAAACTACTTCCGTGGTACGAAAGCTTTCCTCAGAAGAGTCAAAATCAAGCTCAGAAACGCCGTGCAACCGGGTGCTTTGACTGAAGAACGCAAACGTATTTTATAATTTTACATATTTTAAAAGCCTATGTATAGGCCTTATGGTTCTCTTCTGCACTTCTCATTTTAGTGTCCTCCAACAAAAAAAACCAAAACGGGGGGG
>VXAD01001914.1:0-146388 GCA_013399195.1 Dicrurus megarhynchus | reverse complement strand
TTTGTCTTCTATGATAGTGGACCTGCCTTTGGAAGCTGGGTGTGCTGTGAGCTTGTGAGATTCACCTGACAAAGTGTCAGAACAAATTGGGGCAGAATGTTGGTCACCAACAGACTTATACGGAGAGCATTAAATTAGATTTTGTGAGGAAGGGGATGAAGTTTCGAGCAACAGACAAAAACTAGGGGCTGCTAATGTATTAGAAACCAACACAGAAACACCTGTGGGATGCCTCAAGGGCACTGGGGAGTGTTCACCTAAAGAGGTGAAACAACCCAGTGTTGTGTAGCCCAGGTGGAGTGCCCGTGTAGCAACACCCACAGCATGGGTAACAAACAACAACATCTGGAAGCCACTGTGCAGCTGGAACACTGTGGTCAGTCGCTGTCACTGAAACGTGGGGGGACAAATTGCATGGCTGCAGCACTGCATCAGTGGCTATAAACTGTTCAGAAGGGATAGGCAAGGAAGGAGGAGGGGGCAGCAGTGGGGAGGGTGTTACCCTCTGTGTAAAAAATGGATGAACTACACAGAACTGCCGTGGAAAACCAACAATGAACAGATAAAATGGGTAAAAATTTATGGGTAAAAATTGGGGCCCAGTCAACAAGGGAAACCTCATGGTTGGTGTTTGGTACAGGCAACCAGATCTAGGGGAGGATGTTAATGAAGTGTTTTTACTTCAGTTACAGGAAGATTCACGCTCCAGGTTCTGATCCTGATGGGGGGCTTCAACCACTCTGAATTTGCTGGGAAAGCAGCATGCTCAGCAAGCTGTAAGCAGGCCAGGAGACTCCTGGAATATGTTGAGGATAATTTGTCAATTCAGGTGCTAGACAAACCAGAGGAGAAGCATTACCAGACCTGTAATTTACCAACATAGATGAAGTAATTAGAGATGCCAAAATTGGTGTCAGCCAATGGCCTGCAGTGATCATTCTTTGATTGAATTTACCATCTTGAGGGATACGGGCCAGATGAAGAACCCTCATCTTTAGGAAAGCAAAAGTTTTTTGAGGAACTAGTGCATTGAGAGCCTGGGAAATTGCCTTCAGGGATAAAGGAGTTAAAAATTGCTGTCAGCTTCTTAAGGACATTCTTCTTAGAGTGCAAAAGGCCTTGTTTCCCTGTAGGTTACCAGGAAAGGAAGGCAGGAGGCCAGTGTGGCTCAGTTTGGCCTCCCAGTCCAAGTGGAGACAGAAATGCAAAGGACAGATCTCCATCTTGGGAAGAATGTAGACACTGTCTACATGTATGGAGAATGGAACAGGAAAGGTAAGGAACAGTTGGAGCTACAGTTGTTGTGAGATTCAAAGAATAATAAGGGCTTCTTACGGGTATGTTGGATAGAAAAGGAAGATTAAGGAAAATGTGCCCCCTCCATAAATAAGACAGGAGAACTAGTGGCAATCAATGTGAAGAAGTGGAGTTCCTCAGCAATTATTTTTACTACAGTTTTAAATGTTAAACTGTCTTCCAACATTTCTAAAGCCCCTGAACCTCAAGGCAGGAACTAGGGGAATGAAGTTCAGCTTTGGGACCAGCTGAGGAACCTGAACATAAATAAGTCCATGTCACTCAATGAGCAGTAACCCTCCAGGACACAAAGTCTACTTTGCTCTAGCTTTCACTGCTGTAGCATTTCCAATCTCAAGAGAGACTCAAGATTAATTTTCCTAAGAATGTGGAAGCAGATTTTTTGGTTGAATATTTTGTACAGAGGCATGGCAGTATTCACCAAGAAATGGTCCTCTTGGGAAATACTAACAATAAAGATTGTTTTTGTTTCATTAAGTTTCTTTTGGGTCCTACAGCAGAGTTCTATCAGTATTGTGTCGGATTACTCAATCAACCTCATTTCCACTTGCCTTCAATTAGTTTTGCATTTAATATTCATACACTTCTGGAGTAGGCTGAAAGAGAATGAAGATGGGAGCTGGGATTGGGAATTGATACTGGTCCTCAAGGAGGATTTAACAGTGAAGAAGCAAAATCGTTACCTTTGTGAGGAGTAAAAGAACATTAAAGGACTGGAAACTAGCTTCATTTTTTCCCCTTTGGCACAGACATACAGACATTTCCACTGTCTTAATAGTCACTTAATAGAAACCAAAGAAATGTGCTGAAGGTACTACCTATGCTGTAGGTTCATGGTGAACGAGTTTTGAAATGTGCAAATGTGGTGTCACCTCTCTGCTATTCACTATTCAGGGCCCAGCAGATTTGCAGAGAAAGAGGGAAGCATTTTACCTAGGTATGACCAGGATCCTGTGTTAGGGTGGTGCCAACATCCAGAGCACGTGTTGCTTCCAAGATGACTTGTACCCAAGTGAACATCCATCTAGGAGGCATGTGTACCAAGGCAGGGAAACTGAGGCAGCAGAAACTGCAGCACTGACTACAATGTCAGCAGGCCTTTAGGAAGTTATCAGATGGATTTCCTGTGTGACATTCATGCTGCTTTTCTGCCTATTACACACATTATGCAGTTACCTCTCTGACTTCAAAATAAAGATGGTTGGCAGCTCATAACCTTTCTACTTCCTTATTGAATTCATGAAAATTTTTGTGCTTGTGGGAGAACTCCGTGTTTAGCTTGGAGTCTAGTATTTCTTTGAATGATACTGTAAAAAGTTAACGCATTTTCAATATGATCCCTTTGTATTGCTGAAAAGCAATAGCTTTCCAGGTATTGTTCAGGGAGCCAATTTTTTCCTGTTTGTATATAGCACCAACAGTAATTAGAACATATGGAAAGAGAAGAAATCCTGCAGGCTCATGCACTGTTACCTTCCTTCTCATCTGCTTCAGGAGCTGGATGTCCTGCCTTTGTTGCTTATAAACTGTTAAGTCAAAGTACACCGTTTACGAGTGAGATGGAAGGGGAAGGCAACACTTTAAAGGGCACAGCCAACTGTTTTTGGGTCCTAGGATGTTATTGAGCAGGTTAAGAGGGGAGCCTTTCTTAAAGCTCCAACATCTGACCTAGGAACAGGAAGAGCAGGACACTGGGATTTTCTCTTCAAAAAACTTTAATGTAACTTCCATGGCTGATGAGAATATTTGGAAGCAAACCATAATGTACACCTTAGTATAGCATACAAAGCAGCAAACACGAACTGGATGGCAGAAGGAAAGACCATCCAAATTTCACATTTTAAAGGCACTTGATGTATTTGCAGATTTGAATTTGAAGGACAATGCTGCTTTTACGTGAAAATCCCGACAAATGTTTCCATTTTCATGGCCTAAATCCAAGATCTGTCCTCTCCACAGGTACTTGCGACTCGCCTTTCTGGACTTCTGTCACTTTTCCTCATCTCTGTCTACAATGACATCCTGTAGGGACATGGTTTCTAAAGTGAAGAAACACAGTGTGGGATGCTCTGCAAGGGTTGCACAAAACAATTCACTGGTTTGCATGAAGAAAATATTTTCTGTATCATTTATAAATAAAATAAAATTAAACAAAAATTAAAATATTGTGATCTTTTTTCAATATCTATTTTGGTCCATGTTTTATAATGTAGCTAGCATTTTCTTACAGTAATACATTTATATAACTGCTAAATAAACATATACACAAATATTGAGGTTGTGTGCTCAAAACCTGATTTTTGATAGGGTTGTACAACCAAAAAATTTGGAGAACATTGGCCTGTCTTTTCTTTGTATTGGGGGCTAAGAAAGGAAAATAAAAATCCATGTAGACTTTATTTATTCCAGGAAGAATAATTTTCTAGTTCAAGATACTGAGTACTCTTGAGCCTTTGTATTTGATTAAACAATGAAAAGTATAAGTAACATTATTTCCCCAATGATGCTTGAGACAAGTTTGTCTCCTGTTTGTACTTGTTGTTATACCCAACATTAATCTCTCTGCAAATATCAGATTAACTTCATATTTCGTGCTTTATTGTCCTAGTACCCTTAGATCAGACTCCTCTGTCCTGTATTTTCCTGGAGAAGGCTGAATTTTGCAGAATGGCCTTTGACCCATGTTTAAAAATTTTAATGGTCATATTTCCATGACAACCCAAAGTGTTTTATGAATGACAGTTTTAAAGTTTACATCTTTTGTTTGTGAGATTGTATGGGGCACAGAGAAAACGCAATTCTTAATGTTCAGTGATGTTAAGATTTTATTTTCAATGTAACTCTGGGAATGTCCTGATCCCAGCCTTGACATGATATGAATAAAACACTTATATCCAGTTTTAGATGTACAGATTGAAAAAAAATTAATGTGTTACTTTTTTTCTGAGACTTTGAAGGCAGTTCTCATGGTACCACCTCCCTCTTCCCGTCCTATTAGTCAGTAGTTCACGAAATAATTCTTTCATACAGCTATCCATCCATCCATCCATCCATCCATCCTTCCATCCTTCCATTCATCCATCCTCTGCTTCTTGGAGATGGACTTGTATGTAAGTGAGTATCTCTCCATGTCTTGGTATGTTGTCAAAAAGCACAAGTAAGCATTTGTTATGTACTATGACGAGAATTCCAGAATATATTTTGTCATTTGTGTATATTCTGAGAATTTTTTTCGATTTCAAAATTTTGGCAATGTACTTTTGGTTCTTGGCTTACAAAAGATAGAATGTAGTGCTATGGTGATGAAGTTTGAAATAATGTTGAGACCACCGAATATAATGCACTATACCATATCATCAAGACATGACACACACATCAAATCAAGATTTTACCTTTATTTTTATGGATGAGGATTTTCTTGTAAGTGGAAGAACACAAATTTTGCAGATGGAACTAAACTATAAACCTATATTTAAAATATTCATGGTATAGAAACTTCCATGGAAATTTGATATAATTAAAGGAAAACAAATATATTTTTCTTGTGAATGTGAAAAAAAAAACAAAATCAAAAGAATAAGATAGAGGTTATCACCCAAGTTCATCTTCTCCTCAGTAAGAGGGGACATGAGTATTCTTGGGAGGAAGACTATAATTTCTGCCAGGAGTGGCATTCAGCACTGGCTTCCAGCTATGGTTAAGACTGCAGTCCCACTACTCTAACAGTTGCTGGAAATGGTAAAACCTAGGAGAAAAATGGAGGACAGAAAAAGTTCATTTAAATCTGAGGAAACTTATTTCTTCCTCCCAGTTAAAGCAGTGAAAAGGTCAGGAACCAGGAACTTGATAACAAACCATGAGACCCACAGGTCTGCATGACCAAGGCTTCTTCAAGAGGAAACCAGTGCTTGGAAAATATAGCTAGACTGTATTCCGATTAGAGATGAGGTTCCTGTTTTCAAGGTGCGGGGTGCTTGAACATTTCAGCAACTTGTTAAAAGATGTGGCACTATCTATATCTCATGTATTTAATACTTTATGTATATATATAAATGAAGTCTGGTTATCCAACCGTAGGAAAATTGCTAATAGTATCGTGACCTTTATCTGTGTTGAGGGTGTGACAGCTTGTTAGATCCCCTGTGCAGATCCACATCAAAGAGGAAGTCTATCTGACTCTTTGTGCAGAGCAATGAAGTTAAGTACAGGTTTTAAAAGACAATAAAACATACACAGGTATAGGTATATTATCCATGTATTAGATATCTTGCATATATTATGTAAGTATGATTAAAACACATATAACATTTTTGTCTTGTGGTTTGTCCTGTTGCACTGATTTAAACTTGACTTTAAACATCCTGCTTGGATAATGAATAAATCATGCCATGTTGCAGTAGTCACTGTCCTGACATATATGGTCTTTCAGTCCTGGTAATCTATACAAGAGAAATCAAAGGCTGAACAACAAAAACAGACTCTCTGAAAGGCTTCTGGTTCTTTGAAGACTGTTCCATTAGCTGAACAGAGAAGGAAATTCTGTCACAGTTTAAAAGGAAAAGAAATGCCAGAAATACTTATTAAACATGTGCTGCTTCAGTATTTTAAGTCACAGGTGTTCTTTTTTCCTTTAGTTTATCCCAGGGCTTGGAATCAATCTGCACACTCAGTTATGCAGTGAATCTTGAGGAACTGATTTACAGCATAAGCCATTCAGTGATAGGTACCTACTAACTGAGCTTCATCAGAAAGGGCCGCCTGCTAGAAAGATGGGACAGAGTCCCTGGCTGCCTGAATAACCTCAAAGGCATTCATTCACATCACCACTGTCAGTGCTGTCCCATCTGATGGCTCTGCAATTATTTTTTTTTTAATCACAGAGACCTAAAAATTAGCCAGTTATCACTAATTGAACTTGAGGAGAGGGCACTCAGAGTGGCAAGATCCCATAAGCAGCTCCTGAGATCCAATTCTTCACTACCAGATTTTATTACTAGGGACACAGGAGGCCAAAATACAATACTTAATGAGTCACAAAGGCTGAAGGAATTCCCAGGAGCCCAGGAAGTTTGGGCATCTTACTTCTTTCTAAGAAGGGAAAATGGGGCCATAAGGACAACTTGAACCTGGGGAAAAATTCTTAGGCACATTATTGATAGCACTCAAAAACATTTTGCAAGGATAGAAAGCAACTGGTATGGATTTGTCAAGAATAAATCATATCAAGTGATACAATTTGTCCTTTGACAGCAGGTCTGGCCTTATAGGTAAGAGGAAAGTTGCCAGTGTGATAGTTCCTGATATCAACAAAGCCTCTGAACCTGGTTTCCCTGGACTTCTTTGATAGAAAATGTGGAGAACAAAAAGCCCTTCAGGCAGTGAGACAAATCACTGTGATTCATCCCGTGGAGCAATTTGGATTGCCTTCTGGAACAGGACTGTTTCTGCTGACTGGCAACTTCTTTGTTTGAAGGTCTCTCAGGCTACTGATCTCCTAAGCTGTGTCTAACCAATTACACTCCTCAAGTGAGGTAGAAAAGTCTGTGCCACTGCAAGACACCTATCTTGCCCCTGATAACTATCAATAGCAGGCTGAGCTATCAGGCCTGGATGATCCATGCACAGCCAACGAACATCTCTACAGCAGCAATGGAGACAAAGCTGATGTCTCCATCACTGGCCACTGGATCAGAACATGGCTTTCAAGGGAGAGAGAAAGACGTTGTGAGTTAGGTTTAGGGGAGCTTTCATGAGAATGTGGCTGAGCTAGGGATAACTGTGCTTCCCTATTAAATTCAGCCCTGCACTCTTAGGATCATTTTTTATTGCTGTCAAGTAGGAAAGACTTAAATGAGTCACTTCACAGCTCGGATCTGAAAATTGACTGGCAGCCTAAGTGAAGCTAACTGGTCATTGTTGTGTGATGTGCATGTTAAGATGACAGCAGCAGCAAGCTGGAGTGTACCAGAAATAGGCTTAGCAGCAGAAGTCTGTATTCTCTCAAAATCTTTCTCTTGTGTGTTCCTACATATCTAGCCCTTATCCAGGCTGTGCTCAGCCTTTCTGTGCAGGTCAGGAGCTGCAAAAGACCTATTCGTTAGGATGAACTCTTCACACTGAAGAATTTTCAAAAGAAGTCAGTAAGGAACATAGCTACCCCAAGCAGCAAAGATCAGAGCTCCACTATTGCCATTAAATGACAGATTAAGTCCCACTGGAGATAAGATTCTTCTGTGTCCACCAGGATATAAAATGAATTGCATATAACTTTAACCCTCTGTGTGGCTTACTTTGCATTTATGATGAAATTATTTCTTCCCACTTCTTCTATGTATTTCAAGTATTAGTGAAGCAGTACCTCAATGGCTGTGGGCAATTCAGTAGTTTAGAGATGTACTGATGCCTGGTTTGAATTTACTGGTCTTTCATCTATTGCTAGTAGCATAGGAAAGTATAGTAGGCTGCAAGCACTCTAATCTCCAGGTTTTTCCTCCTTTTCCAAGACTTACTGGTATCCAGCGTTTGTCCCACTGGCAGTGGGTGAAGGCTAGGGTGACAAGTAAGCTTTTCTTTTTGCTCCATCAAACTCGTGGTGTATTTGAGTCATCTGTGCTACAAAGCTCAGGAGAAAGAGACTCTATAGTTCTTGGTTTTGAGGCTTGAAATGTTATTTTGTATCTTGTGGGGGATTTTTTGGTTCAGTTGAGTCTATCAAGAAATAAGACCAAAATCATTCAGGCTACAGCATCGGACACTGTAATATCATTAGGGCAACACGAATCCTGAAGTCTCCCCTTCTGCTAGGCTCATTCCAGCATCGGTAAAATCTATCCTGTGTCACCTGTTTGAGGTGCAGATACTTCAGGGAAGAGGTTCTTTCTGACTGTATCTCCTTGGAGTCTTACCAGAGACACTTCCCCTCTCCATGCTGTCATAATGTCAACAGAATAATAGACTCAAGTTTATTGGTTACTGATATGGCAATTCAGATTTTATGGCTTAGTTCTGTCTGCGGGTGGTATCTCATACACACCATAAAGTCTCAGAAAGAACCCTGAATTGCTTGTAGGTTACAGATTATTACAGATTGTTTTTCACTATGTTTTTTTTTTCTTGTTGGAGATGCTGATGCTTGTTTTTATTTGGGGGCTGGGGAGGAGGGCACTGGATCCTGCTGATGAAACTGTGAAACTGAAGCTGTTGTCTGGTCTTTTGACAGTGAAATGGGACATGTTGAGGCAGTGTAGCTAGAACTGTGAGGCATACACCATCATTGCTTCAAACTTTTTTCTTTGTTTCTAGTCACTGAGATGTGATCATCATTGACATTAAGCTGTGTGTCAGAAACCAGAAAAGCCTAGAAATACACTAGGAAATTCAATTTCCACTAGATATTAGGGCCTTCACAGTAACCACAAAACTCTTTATTACACCTGATGATTTTGATAGAAAACAAAGGAGACCAGATGATGCGGCACCAGGTTATAGTAATGCCTTTCATCAGCTAAGTGGAGTTAGTCACTAGGAAGAAAAAAACAACTATTATCTTACCTCCTTATATTAATTAAATCATGCCTGAGGGTGCAAAGCTGCCAAACAAATCTGATCCTCTGAATAAAGCATGAGTTGAGTCTTAAACGTTATTACTCAGATATAGCAGGTAGTTGCAATCTCCTTAGCATTGTCTCAGCAGGAATAAGAAAGACTTTGTGCAGTGAATTGTCAAGTGCATCTTCTGAGCTATGTTGGTAATACATTATGCAAATTCTGTGTAACCTACTCCCATGGTTCTCCCTGGGTTTATTACCTCTCCAGTACAGGTGAGTGAGTCTTGCAAGAATGGTGTTATGGCTAGAGATCTGTTCCTGAAGAGATGTGAAGCAATACAGAATGATTGGCACTTCACATTTCATCAGATTTCCTGTTTTAAAACACCAGTTTCTGAAGTTACGAGATTATTTCGTTTTTTCATTTAAATAACAGGCTTTTAGAGGTCTCCAGCACACAGAAAGTTTGAGAACCTAACATTTTCAACTTTTCAAGACTCCAACCAGAAAAAAAAAAAATCATGAAGTCAAAAAGGGAAATGATACATCATTTCAGAATGTTTCTTTTTAAGCAAACTTTATGCATACAAGCTGTTTCAGATACGAAAATTACATAACTATGAATGTTAGAACACAGAGCTTTAGGTCTTTATTCCTATAACTGTAGGAAAACTGTGGAGTTTAGTGGATGTTAGTGGAGGCTGAGTTTTCATCTCATGATGCTACTTCAGGGACCAGAGCTAAAGACGAGCTCAGACCTTGGGATCAAAGCATGAAAACTGTGAACGGTTTGGACTGACAAAGTTTTTGCAGAACTTCGAAACCAGAGAAACAACTACTTGTATTTTAACAAATTAAGTTATTTTCCATACCAAAGAAACACTTCCTAGTGTTTCTTTGCTGCCTAGACCATACTCAGCAGTAATTCACAGTGTCTTGAAGATCAGCAAATGTAAAACTGCAGGCTGAAATGGACTGCTGTCATGATCACCTCCTACTAACATGGGCAGCTCTCACACCTAATTCCAGGATCCTCCCGTGCTTTGTGGTCCATTTTGGCTGGGTTTGTATTTTCTCTTCAGCCTTTGAGGAGAAAGCTTTCTCCACCAAGGAGGAAGCGGTCACTCTTTCTTCTATCTTTCTAAGCTGAGACTTTTACTTTCTTCAGTCACCTCTGTCATGCTGGCCTAATTTGGATTTCCATGAAATGTTCTATATAGGACTTTGAATTCACTTTGAAAGCTTCAGTTTGTGCAAAAAAACCCTTCAGCTCAGTCTTGCAGATGTGTTTCTGCACAATAAAATATAAGATGCTTGTTCTTGCTCCTTTCATGTGGTTCTGTGAGAATCTCTTTTGCCAAATATGTAAGGAAATGATTATTCCAGCACTTGCAATTCCTTTCAACAGCTGATCCTGTTACTAACAGTTGCTCAGTAATGGAGCCTGCTTGTCTCCTTCTGTGACTAAGACATTTTCTTCATTGCAGCTGTAGTTATGAAGACCCTGCAGAGCTGAGTGTGGCATCCTGGTTTGACAGCTGGGCAGACTGCAATACTTGCAGAGGAAAACAAATGGTAACCTTTCACACAGATGCTCAGGGATATAGCATAACTCCTATTTTTCTCACGGATAATGCTTCAAGGTACCTGTCCTTTCCTCTGTGTTTGTGCTGGGCCAGTTGGAGTAAACACTGTTGTTCACTGTGTTTTACAGTTAATTAATTAATTTGTAAGGACCAGAAACCCACTGTGGACACTGTTGCAACTCCTGTGCAGATTCAGGTGCTGTCCTTCTGATAAGAGAAAGAGTTGTCTTGTGATTACTCAGTTGACCTGAAGTACAGCACAC
This sequence comes from Dicrurus megarhynchus, assembly GCA_013399195.1. Taxonomy (NCBI): domain Eukaryota; kingdom Metazoa; phylum Chordata; class Aves; order Passeriformes; family Dicruridae; genus Dicrurus; species Dicrurus megarhynchus. Next base: position 135,675 of record VXAD01001914.1, on the reverse strand, counting down.
AATTTGCTATTTTGGGACTTTACTCCATTTTAGCCAAGCTCGTGCGACAATGTGCCCACATATATGCACACAAATCGAGTGGTAGGAAAGGAGTGAGAGTCCTTGCAGATGCTTGGCAGGTTCTTGGACTATTTTGCTGGAAGAAGTCCAGGATCGTGGGAAAAACAGTCAGTTCTGAAGTGAAAATCTGAATTAGATGAAGCACAAACATTCTGGATGCCTCTCTCACTCATGCATCTATAACTCAATAAAGCAAATAAGCTCTGTTGGCAGTGTGCAATTTAGTTGTTATTCAGGCACCAGGTGCAGGAAGAATGCATTAAAATGCATGCTGACTGGTAGGAAGATAATCATGGAAGTTGTACAAAATTTGAATGTATTTGCACAATGCATTAATTTCATTCCTAAGTGTACTCCACAACATCTCTCTTACAGATCAGAGCGTGATGCAAAATCCTTTGGAGGAAATGTGAAGAACCCTCTTGATCCTGGAGAACTATGGATTGGTGTCTCTAGGTGTAACTATCAGTTGATAATTTCACTCAATAAACTTAGGAAGTTTCATTAATCTCTGTCAGAAAAAGAAACTGAAAGTGCTTCTGGTAATGAGGTCCATAGAGGAGGCAGTAGTTTATGAAGAGACAACAGATAAAACAGCTGTGGGAATTATTAGACTATTTCAAATCTTCTTCCAGGCAGATACACTAGTGTGTGTCTCTCACATACAATAATTAGACAGAGAATTTCCATTCACTTTCACAATAAATAGTTGTGTTTTTGTGGTTTTGGCTTCAACTGCAGAGGTGCCATCTTTGTCTGATTCATTTATTTTCACCTGTGAGTGGACCCTAACTCGGTGTGGTAACACTATTATTTGAAATTGGAAGCAGTGCCCCATCCCTCCTTTAATCACAACAGTAAAGTATTGCTGCCTCCACAATAAGGCTTCCAGCTTCATCTTTAATTTTTTAAAAATTATTTTTCCTGCACATGGAGAAAGTTGCCTTGAAAGTGACTCCTGCTTCTTGCACAAACCTCACAACACCTGAAGCAAACAGCAGGTGGTCACCTCCACAGCAGAATCCCTTCTCCACTCCATGACTGATGTTGCACTCATATCAGTGGATTTGTAAGGATATGCAGATTTCACTTATACTGGATAAATTATAATGTTGAGAAGTTTTATTACTGGAATGAACCAATCAAACATAATCTGGCATTGTAAAAAACAATCGAGAAGGGCAATTTTTCCTTTACAAACAGAAACATTTTTCTACTTTTTCAGTATAAGGCAAAAATTCTTTGAGTAGAATGTGCAAAATGGTGATTTCTTATGGTTTAATGGATTAAGCAATATTCTTCTGGCATCCCAACCCTTTTTAACATGGACTCTAGTGTTTCCCTGAGGATGCATGGCAACATAATTACATATCCTACAGCATCATATGCTATGTCTCTGAGGAGTCCTAGTAATGATAGTTCATTTCAGGATTTGGAGTGGAAAATATGGATAAAGGAATGACAGGACTTAGCATCAGGAGGGTTTGTTTTTTTATAAACCCTGTATGAAAGATTCTCAGACTCTGTAAAGTACTGCTTAAAATTGTATTTTTTAGAGATAATACTGTTAAGAAAGAAATCAAAGCATAGACAAACTTACCTCAGGTGCTGGTACTGTCAAATTGGGCAGTGTAGAATGGGCATGGCATGCTGTGCAGATCCACCTATGGGAAGTTTATTAATTTTTTGTTCCTCTGACAGTATTTTCTTGCAAGGAAAATAATCCTATTCAACATTTTCATTGTTCAAGAATAGGGGGTTCCTACATGAGCTTGTTGCTTCACTGTTAGATAAAGACAAGGGCGTGCAAGTGGTGTAATCACCCGTATAAAGTGGGACCTGCCCGTAGGCTTCTTTGCTACAGCCAGCCAGGTATCTTTATCCAGTCGTTAATAGATACAGCTCAAGACAGCGTGAAGGCCAGGCTGCGTATGTCACACAGCAGAGCAGAGCACAGCACAGCCCTGGCTTTTGTCCACTCACACTGCCTATTTCAAGGATCACTAGTTCTTCTGTGTACTATGGTCTTCCAATTAGGATCGTTACATGGAGTTTGCTGATTCGGCAGCACAGGGTGTTCCTATGTTTATGCTTTTGTTTTAAATACTCAGAGTATCTGAGTATCTCAGATCGATGCTGCTCAGTTTATTTACACTTTAGTTTTGTGAGTAATGTATTATGGTAGGACTCCATGTAAGGAAGGGATGGATATTTCTGAATGGGGAGACAAAAATTTCATATCTCGGGTGAAATACTGTCTTTAAACTCATCATTACAAGGAACTGCCAGAAGTGTGTGTCCTCTAAGTGGGGACCTAGTCTTTACCTCTGCAGATCCTGATCTCAGGATCCTCTGGCCTAGAACAGGGGCCTACGTTTTTTTGAAGGATATACAAGGTCCCACTGATTTTGGTATGGGAAGTGCCAGCCATGCTTTCCATAATACATTTGACTGCTAATGACATTTCCTAGTGAGATGGGGGGAATCAAGTTTAGTGAACCTCAAGTGGAGCATTAGGAAGACATTCGCAGATTACTCATGCTCTATACATCTTCTTGGAAGTGAAATTAACTCAGCTTTTTCCAGCTTTCTCTGAGATGCCACATTTTCTGAGCCTCTCTAGATTTTTCAGTGTTTCTTCATCTTTCCTAGGCTCTGGAATCTCCCTGTAAAAGTCCTGACTTCTCCAGTTAACACAACTTAGAAATGGACCAGAAGAGAATAATTGCCTCTCAGATAAAGCAATGTACTCTTAATATACATCAGTGCCAAGCTGCATCTCCCTGATATACATAAACCTAATTTTTTTTCCAATATAACTCAGAATCCCTTTCTGTCTTTCTGTTGACTAACTGATACTTCCCCATTTATTTGTTTATTTAACTCTTCCTTCATTATTTTTGGAATCCATTATTGTGTTTGCTGTCATCACAGCCAGTGACTAGCTCTTCTGCTGAGATCTTGGCTCCTGAGGCCAGATGGCTGGTACATACGTTCCCCTTACTCTTGGATGGGTACAACTTTTGCAGGTTGTACTATTCAACTTGATAATTAAAATACTGAGAAGAATGGGATCAGAGTGACACCCAGTGGGGTCTCAAAGCTTTCTACCCTTTTAATTTAATAGGAACTTAATGGGAACTTTTGTTTCAAGACATGTTTTGAAATAACTCTATTCTCATCACAAAGTGCTTGTATGTATCCGAATGCACACTCTGGAAAGAAAGCTTGACATCAGGTTTCTGGGCTCAACTCCTTCCTCAGCTCTGCAGACTTAGATGACACTTTTGGAAAGAGACACTTTAGGAACAGGGATTATCTCTCGTCTTTCATTAAGCAGTCTTTGCAGTTTCATCTACAGCACCTTGCATGTGTCACTGAAAGAGTCTTGAACTGAAAGAGTCAAGATATAAAATAGCTAGATGGGCCAGCTTAGTGCAGTCCTGTACATTCTTGTGTTCCCTTGTCATGTATTGTTTTGCTGGCAAATATTTAGCAGAATTCAGTGGAGAACATATCTTTATACCGATGATTGAAAGATGATTGAAAGTGGAAAAGGTCCTTAAACCTGACAGAACCTGTATGGGACTGACTTTGCTCTTCTTCTGAAGCACAACTGTAGGCCTTGAAAAGATAACATCAATAAGTTAGTTCACAGTTTCATGCCTCTAGTTTCATGCATAAGTTTGACTTTCTATGTAATTCTCATATTTAAATATTTTTCATGATCCTAAAATGCAAAAATCTTTGTCCTTCCCCTCAAATTCATGTAAGATTTTGTCATCCTTCCACTTTGTGAGAACAAAGAAAGCCATGAGAGCTCATCAGAACAAAGGGAATGGAAAGGGAACTGTTTAGGATATAAATAGAAAAGTAGCATTATCTGTAGCTTCTGCTAGTACTGTAAGATGGAAATCACAGCGTGCTTCAAAGAAGCATGTTTTCTGAATTTCAGTTTGCATAAGGCTTGTTGTCATAGGCTCTTAGGAAAAAAAACAGAAGCAATTTGAAAAGAATGCAGTATTTTTACATTGTATGTTTCTTTCATATCAGAATTATAGGGTTTTACAAGCTGGTTGAAGAGAAAAATTTACACAGTGCTATTCTTCAAATAAAAGGAACAAGAATACTTGTGATGGGTCGAGGTTTGGGCAAGCTTTCAGTGTGAGTGGAGGTAGGCAAAAGAAGCTTATGGATAGTTGGTTATGTTCTTATTGTGTTTCAAGTGTTTCTGTCTTCCCTTTTAGTTGTCTTGTTTGGTTTAAAGTGGACTTTTATTGCAGTTTTCTCAAATTTATATGTATTCCAGGAGCTCAAAAGATTTTATCCATATCAGATAAAAATTCCATCTTCTAAGGAGACTGACAAAAATGTCTGTGGAGGAGGAGTGGGTTTCAACAGTTAAACTAGAGGACTGATAAACACTTACAGGCTTGGTTTAACTTGATTAGCATGATTATCAGGAGAAAGTTCTAACAGATGAGATACTTGGATAATTGACCGGGCTGCAGAGGGAACATTAGTCAAACAAAGAACTGCTTAAATCAGATAGAACAAATGGGCTATACTAGTGGAGTTACCTACATAGGATCCAAATCAGATCTCACTATTTAGGAATTTTGCTGGCTGTTCTGCTAAATATTGTTTTAAGATAACACAAAATGGAGCGTGTGAACAATGGGAAATAAAACTGTTCACTACTTTGTAAGTACTAAAAAGCAGGATTAAAAGAGATGTCAGCAAGAGACCAGTAGGGTGTGAAAGGTGGGAGATCATATGGCACAGCATGGTGTGAAATTGAGACAGATAAGAGAAAGACCCACATTCTGTTTATAGAAATGTGAAGACCGTGAATTAGTTTTTATGAACAATCCTGTATGTAAGTGACCAAATACAAACCAATCACATTTGGCAGTAATTATTAAGTGACTCCTAGTAATCGTGCAGTGACCTCATTCTACACTAGCATGAAGCTCTTTATTACCTGGGAGGTTTTCCCCCTAGTAAAGTAAACAGTCATTTAGAGACAATGCTATTTGCTACAATTTTGGCCCATATTTATAAACAGTTTAGGCATCGTTGGGGGTTTTGTTTTCATTTTTGGGGTTTTTTTTAATAAATCTTCTATACACTGACAGAAGGATTTTGAATGCTGAAGCAGATTTTCTAGAGGTCAAAGGCATCATTGCTTTATGCAGATATAAGAAGAAGAGGTTAAATATTTGGAGAAAGATTGCCATGGGCCACATTCTGTAATGTTTAGCTCTGTAGAAGCAGCTAATGAAGAGTTGGAACAATGTTTGGTTTCTAAATACTGTGATCTAATAAATGTCTTTCAGTGGTGAAGTGTGAATGGTGGTGCTTTGTATACTAAACACTCTAAAGGATGGTGTGCCTACATTCCTATTAACATATTGTAGGGTCTACAAATGACTTAAATGAGGCCAGTAACCTCTCCTCACAAGGCTTCTATATGGTAATATAAAATTAACTTAAACTCTTAACTTGAACTGGCATAAAAATCACACTATGCAATACTTACCTCTGTCTGATGTTTTTGCATTTCTAGGGCAGAAAGCAGGAAAAAAGTAGTTTCCACACCACGATCCACCTCACAGAATCACAAACTCACAAAGTCACATAACAGCTACAAGAGCTGATGTTGGTGGGAACAACTGCAGACTGTCTAGTTCACTCCTTCAGGTATGTTCTTCTGGAATAGGTTGTTGCCCAGTTTGTCTGTGACAGTCTGCAAGGCTGGAGACTCCACAATCTCTCTGGGCAGCCTGTTTGAGTGCTCAACTACAACCAGAGCAAAAATGAGTGTTCTTACATATGTGTGTGCTCATTACCTCTTAGCCTGTAGCTGGGCACCACCAAGAGGAGTCAGTCTCCCTCTTCTTGATTCCCTCTGTTTCGCTATTTAAATATATTGGAAACGTCGCCCTGAGCCTTCACCTCTATGGGCTGAACAGTCACAGCTCTCTCATACTCTTCTTCTACAAAAGATGCTCCAGTCCCTCAAATATCTGTCTGGTCCTTCATGGCTCATGGACAGCTTGTTGTCCACCAGGACCCCCAGGTCCTTCTCCACAGAGCTGCTTTCCAGCAGGTCAGCCCAAGCCTGTGCTGGTGCCTGGGGTTGTTCCTCCCCAGGTGCAGGACCCTGCATTTGCCTTGGTTGAATTTCAGACAGTTCTCTGCCCAGCTCTCCAACCTATTGAGGTCCTTCTGAAGGGCTGCACAGCCCTCCAGGGCGTTGGTCACCAGGCAGACTTGGTGAGGAGGCATTCTGTCTTCAGCCTGCTGGCAGCTCTTGTCCTTGAACCACCCTGAGGGCCGCTGCAGGCTCATGGTCAGCTTGCTGTCCACCTGGACCCCCGAGTCCTTCTGTGGAGTGCTGCTGTCCAGCTGGTTGCCCCCAGAGTGTGTGAATCTTTTCCTCTCCATGGGCTTTGCATTTTCCCTTCTTGCCCTACATCAGATTGCTGTTGGTCCAGTTTTCCAATTCCCTACGAATTGTGACATAACCATCTGATTTATCAGTCGTCCCTGGCAGCTCATAATAATGGCATTTCTTACAGATTTAATACTAGCTACTGCATGCATAATGAGTTTTTTTTATTTGTCTTCTTGCTTGCTCTTCTGGGGCAGGAGGACTGTCATTTTCTGTTTAACACTTATTCAAATTATCCTTTTGCTGGGAAAACACACATTTTTATAACTTGGAAAAATTAAATATAATTTTATTCCGAAAACATAACGGAATTAAAAGTACTAGGGTTAAGAATCAGCCCTATATTATATTTCTCTTCCAAAACTTTCTTCTAGCCTTAATTTTTAAAGTTATTTTTAATATTTTTAGCTAACTGCAATGTAATTTTGCTTTTGCCTGAGCATGCTTTTTTTCTGTTTGCTTTCCTTCTTCAACAGAGGGAAAAATGATTTCATATACAAAGCCCGAATCTAAGAGAGATTTCCTCCCACTGACATCTCCAATGACTTAGCTATATGGACAAAATTTTTTCCTGTGCTGCAGCTTTGCTTAATGCAGGAGAGAACGAGTCCAGCAGTGTGAGAGATCACGAAGTATACCTCAACCCTATTCCATGCATCAGCTAAGACAATGCAAGAAACTACACTTGGAGGTTTGCTGATAGCCAGGTAGTGGTGCAAAGGAAGCATTCTGCTTGGTTGTAAATTTTAATGACTTGGTAGTTATCTCAAGAACTTATCTCAGGTAATTATTTCTATTCCAACTCACCATTACTTGGTTAGATGTCTGTAAAGACAGAGGGAAATGGCCAAAACACAGCTGAAATAATCCAAGGATCCCCTTTGTTGACCTCTTTACACCCAGAATCAGAGACTGTGTTTTTAATTCACTGTGTCATAGGGATTATTGAGATACTTAGAGACATTTTCATTATCTTACTTCTTCAGTTTAGCGCTGATCTTGTAAATAGTATTAGTTGTATCTATATTAATGGGTCTGGATTTGTAGGGGAGCATTCCTGGAACAATTTTCAGGGACTGATAGACTATAATCCATGTTCCTGATTAGCTGAAGACTGTCCCAAACAGGATCTCTTAGGGAACATGTGCCACAGGTACTTGGCATCCTGTGGAAACTAAGACAGTTTACTAAGGGGTCAACTCATGCCATGCTGCTGGAGATGCCTGGGATATTCCTGGGCTAACTTACTAGGATGGGTGCAGCCTTCCAGCCTGATTTGAGCACTGAGCAGTCTCACTGTATCTGTTACACCTACCTGTATACATAATGTTGAAGACTCCAAGTGGGTACTTGCCAGATTGGAGCTACAGTGTGGGTGACTAAAGCCATGCCATCTATTATTTTCTAATGATGAGCTATAAAGCATTATCTTTTAGCCTCTAACACATCTTCAGGAAGGTTTTAGTTTAACCAGGATGTCACTGTTCTGTGGGTTCTTCTCTTCCTGATGCTGGGATGCAAAGGGAAGACAGGGTCTACTATGTTTAACTCTGCTTTTAATCACAGGCCAGCAACCAGTAAAAATCCTTCAAATATTTATCACCGATAATTTACTGAGGATTCTGCAGCTTCTTTTCTCTGGTGACTCCAATTTCTGGTCCTGTTAAAAGCTTTGACATTTAAACAACAAACAACAGGAGGATCCCTTTTGTGGAATCCGATGCAAAGGCAGTGTCTACCTCTTGTTTTCTGACTTTAGGTTGATCCCTGAAAAATTTCTTCTCTCTGAATGCTGGTACAGCTGCTGTTGCTAAGATCTTGCAGTGGATAGCTCTGCCCCACTCTACTTTTCTTGCCTGAAATTAGGAGAATGATAACCTGTGCTCTCTGAAGTGGTTATTAGCAGACTAGAGGAATGGAAGGACCTTCTCCAAGGAAATTTGTCACCTGCTGAAGGCCGGAGACCTCCCTGAATGAAATGTAATTGCACACCATTCATAGTCCACTGGTAAAAGTGATGCCTGTCTACCTAACCTCACCCCAGTAGTGTTGTTCCTTCAGCAGGTTTGCCTTGACCACCAAGACACCCTCATTGCTGTTCCACAGCCAGCACTGACAGAATTCCTGGGTACTCGAGTGCCTCTCTCTGTTTCATTTCCCACATGCAACTTCTGACAACTCTCTACTTCCTAACATCCTTTCCACTCTCCATCCTGCCTGGCCACTTGTGCCCAGGCTACAGTCTCCTACAAGGCACATGTCCTGATCTGGTTCTCTATAGTTTCAGCATGTGAAACTTTTGGCATGTGCCATTTCCCTGGCACATTTCACAGGTCTTGTGAACTATTTCAAAGCTCATATGCCTTGACCTTCAGTGGATTGGAGCACATGTGCACCACATTAAATTGTGATCTCTGCCTTTATCTGTGTTCTGTGACATCTCACATGCTTTCCTGATTGATGCTGTAATTTGAAAGAACAAGGAAGGAATTTCAGTCCCCTCTGCAGATTTCCCTCTACATTTCCATTTATGATGCATGACTCCCCAAAATAGGCAGCTTAAAACAATGAAAGAAACAACAGAAAGATGTCATAAACATCTAGGCATGGGGCAGATTAGGATACTGGTCGCAAGTGAATGTTTTGCAGTTACCTGAGTTACTTAATTTTAGTTCAGCTGCTCTTGCAGAGACTGAGGATATTGTAAGCAATATTCTTCCTTTCACCAGCAGCTCAGAGTCACAGCAACATTATCTGACCATCTTTGTTTTAGGGGTTTTCTTTGGGGATTTTATGCTTTACAGTTTGGGAATATACTTTAGGAATACCTGCCACATCATGTACCTGAACATGGCTATTCCTGCCTTGTGGAAGTCTGTTCTAGACTGGGGAAAGGAACTTAAGATTTCTGTGGTATGGGTCACTTCTTCTTTGACAAGGCAGTGGGTATGAGTTGAATTCAAACAAGACAGTGGTTTTTGGAGTGACCCAAAGCAGAGCAGAGCACCAAAAAACAGCTGCTCAGAGTCCAGAGAGAAGAATCAGTATGGGGCAGGAATGAGATGTCAGTCTCTGGGTTACAGTGACACCCTTTTGTCTCTGCATGAATGCATTAAAGGTACTTGTCAGACTTTCTTCCTACTCTGATCATCTCATTAACCAGTTCTCCCCAGAAAGAAACTGTGTTCTTCAGGTGGGCTTGGAAATGTGACTTTCTCATGGCACATATTGCTAGAGTCACCAAGAAATCTTGCTTAGGTTTCATAGATATCTGCCTCACCATTTTGGAGTTTAAAGTATAGAAAGATTGTTTCCAATTTTGTTCCATTTATCAGGATATGAGAGTTTCAATTTGGTTGTCAGAAACTTAAATGGATTAAGAATCGTTTTTGAAGTAAAAAATTATTACAGTCCCACACCTTTGTGAGAGAAAAGAATCAGGATACTTGAGGGAAAAGGATTTGTTAGGATGGGAGAAAGACACCTTTGCTGGTGATTCACACTATAATGATGTCTGACTCTTTTATTCTGAGCAGGAGCTACAAAGAGATGTTTTTTCTACCTATTGAAGAGATTCAATGAGGACACATCAGCACAGCTAGGACTTATTTTCTCTTTGTCTGTGTTCCCTCAGATACAATTTTCTAGGTTTCACATTTTATGAACAAACTTTTCCTGTAAGTCAAGACAATACTTACTAAAGAGGTGATCTACTAAAGACAATACACAGTCGTGTTACAGGATCATGTATTGGACAGGTTTGTAAAAGACTGGGACTTCCAGACTCCTTAAAGGACATCAAACAGAATATAATTTTATTTGTATGGGATGAAAACTGGCTGACCTATGGCATTATTTATGCTATTTAGTCACTGTAAATTTGGGATCTCTGGTGGGGAAGAAGGGCAACTCTCAGACAAGCCATGATGCTGGAGATGCTATAAATCTCCTCTCTTTTTCGGGTCATAGCATGCAGTGAGAACAGAGTTCAAAGTCAGTGATGCTGTTGGAAATGAATAGTAGCTATTCTCTAAACCGGAAACTTTCCAAGCATGATTGCTGCAGTCAGTCTGCAAGGTCTTCTGTGTGAAGTGTCTTACTGCCAGTGAAAACTAGCATTTTCTGTAGGAAATCTTCTGATAATCATATTTACTCTTTCCCCCATTAATCTAGTGTAATTTGACCAAGCACAATACAGCCTTCCAAGAGCTACTAACTGCAACTCTTCCACCATCATTCACTGAATATCGGACAGGTGAGATTATTGCACTGGCCAAGAAAAAATATTTAAGACTTGCACTGGATTTCCAGCCTGAATGGGGTAAGCCTGGGATGGCAACCTGCCTGATGTTACCCTAGAGACATTATCTATAACTAGGTATTTATTATTTTGATTGATGTGTTCATATGCTTCCAGGTAAACACAAATGTTAAAATGTTAAAATGAATAGTTAATCAGAGGAACTAATAGCCATAACAACAAGAATACAGTGATAGCAACAACGGTTTTGTGATGGAGCACTAATGTCTCCTGTCTCCTCTGTTTATGTAGACTGTTCTAAGAGTCAGAACTGTCTCTTCCTCACATTTACCGAGCTGCTCCAGGTGGGGTCTCTGAAGGAATGAAGTGAAAGTAATATCAAGGAAACTGTTCAAAATTTGTTCGTGAAGAAAACAAGCTTCAGAGGGACAAGGAATGTTCAGACTCAATTCCACTTTCCTTCCCAGGAGTTTTTCCATAATGCAAATGTCATAGGCTAGATCAGTATATCTACAACAAGCTCTTCAGTCTCTTCTTTCAAGGATCCTGCCTCTTCCAAAAGGGGAGTGTGACAGTTTCAAGTGGAATGTTTCTTGCAGGTGATTTTCTTTAAAAGGTTGAAGTAAATCCAACAAAACCAGAACGTAATAAACCCCAGTTACCCCATGTAGAGAACAAGCTATTCTTTGGCCTTTTTTTTACTTTCTGGAAAGAAGACAAAAAGACCTGGGCTATCTTCTCAGATATCCTGGCAGTTGCTACAGACTATTTGACTGCATCAGGAAAAGAAAGTCTATTTTTACACATGGCTGAAAGTTTTCTTCTTCAGGTGTCTGGGTCTAGAAGGTGAAAGCAAACCGGAAAATAAAATTGTGAAACAGACCTGTTTGAAGCATCACAATGTTTGTTCCTACTCATAAGAGCAGTGAAAGCTTCAACAAATCTTTTACAAACTGAAGTCAGAGTATAATGAAATGTCATAGAACTCTGCAGGACTAAGAGAGGCTTTTCCAGAACAGTAGAATCCCTGAGAGGGAATCTATATTTGGGAAAAAAAAAACAGGGATAAATGGCTTCTACCCTTTCTTTCTCTCTCTATAAAATTTCCCCTGAATGCCTGGGTTTCAGTCCCGCATCTAAATCACACATCAAGAAAAAAAATGAACCATTGCAGATTGTCTGGGGGTTTTTCCTGACTGAAGAAAAACAAGGGTTTTGTTCTGTTGCACATTAGCTGTAATAATTTTCACTTTAAAAAAAAAATGGTAGTGCAAAAGAAGTGAAGAATAGATCTCCTGATAGGATTCCTTTTTTTCGAGATATTACATATTAGACGTCTGTATAAGAAGTAGGGGGACTCAAGTGCCTTCATCAAAGGAAGACAAACTGTCTTGCATAGTGTAGTTAAAATCCTAGGTTCCAGTTAAAAAGGAGGTAACACCATTGCTGTGGAGTTAAGATTTGGAACTTCAGTTTACTGCAGCTCCTTGGTTTTTTGGCTATTCTGGCAAGATAGCAGAACAATATACCTTTGGGTCTGAGGATGCCTTTGTGTTACAGAGTAAAAGCAAAGAATCCTGGGCCTGTTTGTACACAGATGGACTTTGGAAAGGACCCTTTGGGTCTGTTACTAATGGGTTTGAATTAAATGGGTTTGCAGCACTGATTATTCTGTTTTATAACTGACAATAGACAATCTCTCCATTCACAGCAGAGTCTGAAAGACCAAGATATCCCAGACCATTTCCTGTTGGTCTGTGAATGTCTGTGAAGTTGGAGACTTCACAATCTGTCTGGACAGCCCATTCCACTCTTTGATCACCCTCGTAATAAATTTATTTTTTCTTATGCTTTATGTTTCAGCTTGCTCCCATTACCTCTGATTCTGTCACTGTGTAACACCGAGAATTTTCAGGCTCCCTCTTCTTCATTCCCTTCACTCAACTACTTACACACATTGGTAATGTTCTCTTGAGCCTTCACTTCTCTGGGCTGAACAGTCACAGTTCTCTCATCCTTTTCTTGTACAAAAGATGCTCCGGTGCCTGCACTGAACTTTCTTCAGAAAGCCTATGTCTCTGCTGTACTGGGGAATGTGGAACTGAACCCCCACATTCCAGCCATGGCTTCAGCGCTGCTGAGAGAAAGAAGGGAAGGATCTCATCTCTTGCCCTGCTGACAGCTCTGTCCCTTGTGCAGTCCAGGCTGCTGGTGGCCTGAGGATGCACGGCTGGGTCATGGTCAGCTTGCTATACCCCAGGACCCCCAGGTCCTTCTCTGCAATGGTGCTGTCCAGCAGCTCCCAGCATTTGAATCCCTGATCCCTTCTTTCTTCTTCTCAAATGTCAGACACAGTGAAGCACCCACCCTTGTTCATTCCTCAGTTATGCAAATTACAAAGTTATTACCAATAGCCTTCAGAATACTCCTGGACTCTTGTTCATAGTTAGGTCACCATACTTTATGTGGTAGCCTCCCATTAACTCTTTAAAAGAAAGACAATAAGATAACGGGTTGGATACCGCTATTTGTATTTGTGTCACTATTGAAAAATGAGCAACTTCTATGGATAAAAAAGCAAAAATATATTATCCCAGAAAGAGACAAAGCCCATACTGATAAATCCTCTTTCTTGAATTTATATTATTTCCTATATTTCCTATTTTAGGCAGAAACTGATAAAAAAGACATTGTCAAGTTATTAACCATCTCTCATGTTACTTAGAATGAATGTTCCATTTTTAGTCACAATTGTTTTGCATTTCAAAGACCCTTTTGATGAAAATTACAAAACAAATTCTCTGAATCTCTGATCCTTTCTCTTTTCAAAGTGATTTTCTGCAAGGTCACACCCACAGTGCTGTATCAAGCTCCTAATTATGGCCCTGATTTAATTCATCTACAGAGGAACAGGGCAATCTGTCATGAATAATTTCAGAACCTTGGAGTTAGACAAACTCCAACAATGCCTTTATAGATGCTCAGTTCTTTGAGCATCTCACCAATAGTCAGGTAATATCCCCCATAATATGCTATGCATTACTAGTCATGCGGTTATGGACCAAAAAATGGTCTCTGCTCCTCAGACCTGCCAGTCAAAATTGCAAGGATACACCAGTATGGACTTGTCCACCTCTGTACATTTGAGGGAGTAACTTAACTAATATCAGGACCATGTTGGTTTACTGAATTTGTCAGAGTGGGGAATTGTAATAGAATTCCGTTGTTTTGTTTTCCACCTCGAATTCAATTGTGTGTGAAACATGTTCTTATGTAGTTTTCCTGCTTATATCTACCCATCTGAGCCTGCATATGATGTTCAGGCTGCAGGATTCCCTGTTACTCTAATAACCACTTTTTTGCAACTCAGAATATGCACTGGGAGGATTTCCTACACTGATCCTGTTGATTCCTGGAGGCCAGGCTGTTCCCAGCCTGGCTCATAGGTAAACTTGGTCCGTTGCCCGTATGAGCTAGCGACTGAAAGATGGTAACTGAGGTTAGCGTGCCTCAGTTTACCAGTGCAGCCCAACGCCTCCTCCACAGCATGTAGGTGTGCTGTTGAAGCCAGTAGCGAAAGGCAAGAAGAAAGAGTTGGAACTCTGTTAGCTACAGTCCAGGTTTATTTCCCTCCTGCCCTGGGTGGGGGCAGGAGGTAGTTAGCTTGAAGGAAGGCTAAGCAGAGAGACCCCGGTTTGCTCTCTGGCCGTCAGTTTTAAGGGATTACATCATGAAGTAGAGATAACAGGATTAACCAATCATGAAAGGAAGATACATGATAGTAAAGCCAATAAAGACCACTCAGGGGAGGAACAATAACAAACTAACAAATAACAAAACAGCTGGAGGGCATTTCAAATCACTCTGGCCTGTTACAGGACTCGAAACTTCTGTGATAAGAGGGCCGACGTGGTGTGAGTGACATGCAAGGGGTGGGCTATACTGTAGCTTCTGCCTTAGGTCTGTCTTCGGAGGCCGAGTCCTGCGATGGGAAATCAGCCCATGTGTCCCACATAGGCTGAACAATTGCAACATGATCCAAGATGGATTGCAGGAGGAGAACTAGTGCAAAGGTGCAGGTATTGTCTTCATCAACTGTCGTCAAGGTCTTTTTTGGTCTTCCTCCTAACTAGGTGAAATTTCTACCCTCCTTACATACAGCCCAATCTTATCCTCCTCCACTTCTTTACATAGCATGATCTAGACAGCCTTAAGCAATATAGTCATATATGTGGTAGCATGTACTTCATTAAGATTATTATCATATGATACATTTTAATATTTAAATAACCCTGAATGAGGCAAAAGTTCAGTTTTGTCCATAGCATCCTTCAATTTTCTGGTCATACAATTTCTTTTAGTTCTGCTCATCTCTTCAGAGACAAAAAGAGGACCATTCTATCTCCACCAGATCAGGTCCTCCAGCTATGTCGTATTTTCTCTGTGTCAGTTATGCGTATCTCCACCTGCAAAGATAGCACAGTGGTACACAGGGCAGGCTGTAGATAGTAAGGCTTAGCCCTTGCCTGGGCCCTTGCTCTTCATCCCACATAGGGGTGTTTCAGCACTACGAGTGATTAAACCTTATAACCAACCTGAAATGTTACATTTTGGCCTTCTCCCAACTCCACTGTAAGAGGCTGAATGTTCACAAACTCAGAGGCACTTTAAATGCACCGTTCTTCCCTCTGGCGGAAAAGCTGTTCATAATTACTGCCATTTCTTAAGTTAACTGCAACAACATTCTGATGGGAGGTGTTCTTTCATCTGGCATTAACTAAAGGAAATGACTTTACATCTACATTAATTTACATATATATTAAGCTCATGACAAAGCAAATTGTAAAGATAAAACACCATCATCATGTCTCTGCTTCCACTGCCTGTGCACTTCTTTCTTGTCCTTAATTTTGACCAGCAGGTCTTGAGTCATCCATGGTGGTCTCTTGCCTTCCTTTCCTGGTTTCTTATACCTGGAAACAAAGGATGACCATAGCACGATGGAAGCAGCTTAAAAAATGGGAAGAAAAAGGTATTCATGTAAGCCATGACACAAGGCACTTTTCCAAAATGCATGGTTTTTTTTGTAGTTTGTTAGAACCTGTCAGCACAGACATTAACTTAAAACTGCCTAATCTGCTTTCCTCCTTTGTTGATCACCCTTAGAGAAACAGCCTTGGTGTTGGTGCTCTCCTCTTAACACTCAGACCGATAATCAGTGGTCAATAACCTACAGTTCAGAGTGTACATACAGCCAGCATTGTGAAAGAAAAAGTATGTGCAAGGATGTGCCATGTGAGCATATGTCATGACATCCAAAATGCAAAGTAAATAAAAGGCATCAGAATAGAGTACATCTGTCCATCTGTCTATCTATGTCTAAATTTCTACAGCAACCAAAGAGCAACTGCTGATTGGAAATTAGATTTGTAGGTCAAGAAAGAAACCTGCTTTAAGACCTGACTAAATTATTTTCTGTCAGTTGAATTAGATGAAACTCTTAAACCAAATCAAGGGATGCTGAAAAAAGACAGCAGCATTTGAAGAGGCCGGAGGCCATAGTGAATGTTTTGTAAGTCGTGCCAGTGTCTCAGATAATAATGAAAATAATCAAAGGTTTCTTAGCTAGAATAACTTTCTCCTCCAGGAAAAACACTACTGACAGAACTAATGGGCTTTAGAAAAGCAAACACAAGCAGGGACAGTGTATTTAAAGCAACTGTTAGTGAAAAACAATATAATTAGAACTCTGTGTTTGCTTTACAGTCACAAATTGTTGCAATTTGCTTTGCTCTCTGGTTTCCTAGGAGGTAAAAGGAAGAGGAACAGGAATAAATCTCCCTCCGGGCCTTGGTATTTTAGCTGAGCCAGTCTTGATCAGACTTTGCTTATTATAGCGAAGCTATCTCACCCATGGACATTAGAAGGATGTATGACACCTGTTCTTTATTTAGAAATAAGATGTTTGGATTTATTATAATTTCATTTTAACTCCTTCCTTCCTTCCTTCCTTCCTTCCTTCCTTCCTTCCTTCCTTCCTTCCATGCTTCCTTCCTTCCTNCTTGCTTCTTGTCTTCTGTCCTTTCTTCCTTCCTTCCTTCCTTCCTTCCTTCCTTCCTTCCTTCCTTCTCCATCTTTTATCCTTTATTTCCTCTACATTTTCTTATGCCTAATCCCCAACCAGCACAAACGCTCATACGGATATAAATGCAAGCAGCTATTTAAACTCAATAACTCAATTAATTCCCCTTGGAAAAAAACGGCTCACACATTAGCATCTTTCCTAATCTAAAGAGTTGCCAGTGGATCCCTGTGCACTATCCCTCCTTCCCTCCTCAGAAAGACACCACCTCCTTATGTCAGAGTGTACTGAGTCTGGCAGAGGTGGAGTTCATTCTCCCACAGCAGCCCTCACAGTGCTGTGCTGGAAAGGTGTTGACAACACAGCAGTGCCTTTGCTGCTGAGCAGTGCTGGCACAGCACCAGCCTCTCTCTCCAACATTCCACCCCACACATGCCAGGAGGCTGGGGGTGGGCAGGATCGTGGGTGGGAACACGGCTGGGACAGCCAACCCAAACTCACCAAAGGGGTATTCCACACCACAGGATGTCTGTCCAGGTACAAAACCTAAGGGAAAGAAGGAGGAAGGTGTGGCATTCACTGCTTATGGTGTTTGCCTTTTTGGAGCATCTGCTATGTGTACTGAAGCCCTGCTTCCCAGGAAGTGGCCAGACATCGCTTGGTGGTGGGAAGTAGAAAATAAAATCCTTTGGGTTTTTTTATGTTCTGGTTTATGTTTTTCTTTCTTTTTTCTGTGCTTGCATGCCCAAAATTTGCTTTAGATTTATTTGTGCTTTTACAGTGCTGCGCTCTGTATTGGTAGGTAGCATGTACACCACATGGAGTCAATGCTCCTGGAGCTTGCCTACAGAAGAGTATTCCTGATGCTTTTTTGATCTCAGCAGAATAAACACAGAGGGTTTTTTTCCCCGTGGGGCCTGGGAAATCTCCCTGAAAGTGAAAGTATTTGCTCCTCATGGCAGGAATCAGCCGCAGACAAAATACAAGGGAAGCCTCTTCCTGATGCAAAGCCTGTAATACCATGTTTGTAAACATCCAGCTTTACATTCACCAAAAGGTGTCCTTTTAAAAAAATATCCAATGAGTAGCTCTGAAGTTGTTAGGGCATAATCAGAATCAGTACATACGGTCACACAGAGACAAGAGGAGCCAATGGAAGACTTATGTCTTTGGGAAAGGCAGTAAAATATGCTGTAATTTTTACAAAATACAGGAAAATAGAAAGAAGTCACGCTCCTAAAAACAATAGAAGCACACTCACATGTGGTAAATGACTAAGTATTTATGAAGTAACTAATGAATCTACCATTAAAGTAAAAACAAACCTCGAAACAGTAAAGCCTAATGTTTCATCATGGCCTCGAGGATGGGAATTGATAAAAGTATTAAAATACTAAATAAAATCAATGTTGCAAGACCCAAGACCCCAGGCTACTCTAGCAGTTTATCCACTGGGAATATATTTAACCTTACACAAGAAAAAAGGATTTCATTCATGAAAGAAGCCAAAAAGAAGAAAATATTTAATTGGAAGCTTGATGTCCCCAGGCAGCTTGATCTCTCCCAATCCCGGTATTAATCCACATGGAATAGAATCATAGTGTGCTTTGGGTTGGAATGCACCTTTTGAGATCACCAGGTGCCTATCTCCCTGTCATAGAGGAAGTCATAGCCAGATTTTTGCTTGTCATTCAGTTTTCTTTACTATAAGAGGAGGAAAGATTCTGCTACATTTCATGTATACCTCTTTTGATAAGATTAATGTTTTCCCAGCTGCTATCTCAGCTTCTGAAGAGATTAGAATGCCAAGAATGATAACAGCGGTTACATCAGCAGAATATTTGCTGCCTTGAGAGAGGTGACACTGTGGCTGGGCTGGAGCTGCAATCAGGACAATGGAGGTGGAACAAGCAGAGTTAAAGGCAAGTACAGGCAAATGTATGACAAGGTTCTTCTGTCTATAGCTTGTGCTAGTTCAGGAAGGCCAGCAATGACATAGAATGTGGTTTTGTACAGTGCTTTATAATTGCTGTGGACACGTGGTCCTAATGAGGAACACATCAACAACGAAGTATTATAACCTGCAATCATTTCTTTCCTTGCTCAACTGCTAAAACATCTGGGTTATCTGTGATAAATGAATTTTTCTGCATGACTGTGGATGCTAGAAAGCAATCAAAAGACATTCTTAATTTTACCTGAAAACCTGCTTTCTTTGTTGGTAGGTAAATTGAGCAGCTCAGTAAGCAAAATCTGCATCATTTCACCAACATAAAAGTGGTTTCTGAGTTGTTTCAATGAGCTGAGAAACTGGCCTATGCACCCACATGAGGAATCCAAATGTGTAGGGGCCCGGAGATCTTCTTCAACAGTGAGAAGATGCTGTGAGTAGTTAGAATTGCTGTTGAAATGGTGAAAACAGTGTCTGCAGTTATACAAGAAGTGAAAATTATATCTAACAGCTCAGGCATCACCTAATTTTGGTGTTTACAGAGTTATTTCATATTATTTTGTATTTCATATTATTTCATATTAGCTCAACTGTATGTTATTTCATATTAGCTCAAATGAAGAGCTTAATGTAGTATTCTGGCCAACTCTTAGAGATAGAAGAGAAGGTAATATATTAGTCTAAATTAATAAAACTGGCAGGAAATTAGGAACTGAAGGTGACCTGTGGAAATGAATTGACTGCAGAAACCAGTTGGTATTAGCTGACTGCTAAACCAGGGTCAGCCAGCTGACATTTTACATTCAACTTACACCCATTAAAAAAATTTTGCCTTAAAACAGAAAGCTTGAGAGAGAAGGAATTGGAGGAAACAATGCAATGTGTAACAGCAGAAATCTGCATTTCATTTCCATGTTTTTCTTCAGGTAAAGAAGACTGTGTGTCACTCACCTGTGGCCAGTTCTCAGACCCAAGCCAAACATGAGAGGCTGATGGGAGGTAGTTGTCTGCAGACTGAACAGAAATGACACCTTGGAAGTAAAGGAGCTGTTTTCTAGCCTGTCAGTGGATCAAACAAAGACAATAGAGGTGAGAAATCTCTGAAATCACTTTAGCTGCATTGAGCAGTTTGGAAATCTTGAGTAACCCAGAAGATTTCTTAGCAGTTGCAGAGGCAGTGGGAGAGCATACAGCAGTGTGAGCAAAGGAGACACCTTACAATGTTTCCAGCAGGTGCTCTTTTAAAGCCTTCAGCCTGTGACCATGTCACAGTCTTCACAGCCTTTTCTCAGAACAAGGAAGGTTTCAGTGCTCAGAGAACAGGTTGTTAGGAAATTAGCACCTTTCCAGTGGCAAGATGCAGGAATTTTATGGAGAGGGGTTTGTTGGGGAGGCCAGTGGGAAGGTTTTAATTGCAGTAAAGTCCATGCTTTGTGTGCCAGGTATCAAGAAGGCTGATGATCTTCATGCAGCACATGGGCTGCATCACATCAAGAGAGAACCTAATGCTTAAACCATGAGGCAGCAATCCAGAGGACATAAACTCTAATTTTCATTTGATTGGACATGTAGTCAAGGTCATGAATACATCTCTTCATCCTGCTAGTCAGCGGTGGTGTTTCTGCACCTTCTGAGACTACATAGACAGTAAATTCCACAGTAGAGTGACAGCTCATGCATCCAGACTGCCGAGCCCATGACTTTTAACATTGTGCTGGTGCTGTGGTACTCACCTGCTGCTCCTCCTTGAGAACTCCTTTGAGAGTTAAGGAAACTCTCAAAGTTAAGGAACTGTTTTTCTCTTTTTACCTGAAAGAAGGTAGGACCAAGGTGGGTGTTGGTCTATTTTCCTGGGTAGCAAATGACAGGATGAGAGGAAAAATCCAGGTTGCTCAAGGGGATGTTTAGATTGGATATTAGGAAATATTTCATCACTGAAAGGGTTGTCAAGCATTGGAATAGGCTGCCTAGGGGAGTGCTTGAGTCACCATCCCTGGAGGGATTTAAAAGCTGTGTAGATACAGCACTAAGGGACATGGCTTCATCATGGACATGGCAGTGTTGGGTTAACAGCTTGACTGGATGATCCTAGAGGTCTTTTCCAACTTAAATGATTCTGTGAATCTGTGATTCTATGATGACTCATTTGCCACCATCTCAGACTGCTGGCATTTTTTCAAGTGCATGGCAAGTGTTTCTGCCTCCAAAAGGCATTCTATTTTATAGATAATCGATGGACAGAATGGAACTGAAACTCAGGGCACAACCTAAGGAAACAGCTTTTCTCATGCAGACATAGAGTAGAGCTTTAAATGCAGGTATCTGAATTCAATTTAGTGTTTGAGCTGATGGCATTTTCAGCCTGACAGTATTTCTTCTTGTTTCTGATTCATTGAATTCTAGGGAAAATCCGGGAAGAAGAGGGTACTGAAAGCAGTTGAATGAACCTGACAATTAAGGTCAATTTATAAAAACCTCTTGAGCAGATGTGACAGAAGAGCTTTTTGTACCAAGCCTTTGGAAATGTATCATTTCCGATGACAAAGCTAAATGGACAGAATAAGAAGCTGGGATAAGATTGGAAGGCACAGCTGTGACATCTGTATATGTGCACAGCTAAACACTTTGTACCACAACACTTTCAGAATGGAACTCTTCACCTAACCCCTCTTCATGGTTGGACTCAATGATCTTAAAGGTCTCATCCAATCTAAAATATTCTATGATTTATTTCTGGTCACTCACAAGCCACTCGACTCATTTATCTCTTGATGCAAGTAAGTAAGCAATCCTAGCTTATCCCACTCACTAGGAAAACAGAATAGGTTTTTACTCCCAGTTATCTGGAATTGACCATGAGAAATAAAATGAGATGAAGTACTGAATATAGAAAAGCGAGGTCATGAATGACTTTATGAATTCAAAACCCCATCCACAGATTGCAGTGGATGCAAACCTACCATCTATCATCATTCCCCCACCTACACCCTTGTTATTTCCTGTTTGGACAGATATTTTTCCAAGTAATTTTCAGCTTCTTTCAAAATAATCTGTGTCTGTGTTGTGATTGCCTGTCTTAGCTCTGACTCCTTTTTGCACACTTAAGGTCTTGTGCAAGTCTTGACTTCAGCATGCCATGAACTTTACAGTATTATTCATATACACAGTGTCTGTGGTGATGGGTAGGCTTCTCAGGTACTGTCTGGTAACTTGCTTGAAGGTGGGTAGTTGACCCTGACTCATGCTAGCAATTGGCTCTAAACTGGTCCTTAAACCATATTTGTTGGGTTCATGGGGGTTGCCTTCCTTGGCATTGAAAGAAAACCTTTTCACTCTGCCCCGTTTTCATTGTTCTTGCTTTGCCCTGTTAAAAGGAACAGCTTTGCTACCCCAGACCCTGCATACAGTCTGGCACTATCATCCACAGCACCTCCTCAGTTTTGCCTTCAAAACACCTGATAGCTGGCTGTCATGGTTCTAAGCCCAGCTGGAGATGAAACATAATGCAGCCACCCACTCAACCCCATGTCATTTCCCACCTCCCCAGTGGAACGGGAAGGAGAATCAAAATAAAATTTGTATCTTGAGATTAGAACAGTTTAATAATTGAAAATAAAGTAAGAGACGGTAATAATGGGAAATTATAATAATAATGATAACAAAATGGAAAAACAAGTGTTGCAGAATGCAATTGCTCACCACCTGCTATGCTCCCTCCTAGTTCCTTTTGCGTATTCCCTCAGTGGCAGAGCATCAGACAAGGAAAAAAAAATGTCCTTGACTTAGAATAAACAAGACTGAGCAGAAGCCCAAAACATCAGTGTGTTATCAACACCATTCTCATTCCAAATCAAAACACAGCACTGTAACAGCTACTGAGAAGAAACTGACTCTACCCTAGCAGTAACCAGGACACTGGCATATGCAGCGTGGCTTGAACTTGGAGTCAGTATTAATGGGACACCCATGCATGTCAGCAGAAGGCTTTCCAGAACAGGAGAAGATGTGGCAGGGTGTTCATAGCTTGTCTGAGACTGGCTGCCAGCAGTTGCTACACCTCCATGTTTACCTCATAATGATGTCACCACAGGATGCTGTCCCACCAGAAGAACAGGGCCCACCATATCATTTCTGCTGACACTGGGCAGAGCATCCTTTCCCACAAGCTGAAAGGGTTCATGTCCACAGACTTGGCTCTGAGAGATCCCTGGAAATTATGGTTATAACTCTTCATAAACTCTCAGAACACATCAGTGTAGAACAAAAGTATTGCACAAGGTAAAATAAATCACACATCTTTGTTCCAAGTGTCATGTTGAAATGTTCTAGAAATACTACACTTTTTACTAGTAGGAAAATGGTGTATATTGTTTAAAGCTTCATTTAAAAATTCTTTTCTCTGAATTTCTGTCTGAATTTCTGAGGTGCATGACCACCAGCTAAAATAGTTTCAAAAGCTGAGTTTTTAAACCCTGAGTGGTTCAGAGCTTGTTTCACCTTTTGAACTGATCTTCAGGCATGTTTGTCCGGTATGCATAGCACTATAAAAATGTACTTAACACCACTGTTACAGGTGAAAAAACATTGCTTATTATCAAGTCTCCCTGCCACTGCGCATTCACCTCTGCCATAATCACGTGGTCCTCTAAAGGGATTTCTTGACACCTTGAACAAGCTTTATATTCCTGGTTTGAAAGCCAGGTTGCCAGGTTGCCACTTGCCCTCTGTTCAGAGTAAGAATTTATATCTCCCAAGTTTTCTGCCTTCCCAGGAACACAATGAGTGTATTTCAATGGAAGCAGTGATGCAGGCATGTCTGCAACCTAATGCTACTACAATCGTGTTAGAAATGCAATGTTTGACCATCATTTGAGCTCATGTACAGAAAAATTTTATTAACATGTAAGGGGAGTTGTTTGTTAACCTCCTTCAATCTTTTCCCCTAGAATGTCTTTGTCCCATCTATGTCCACTCCTGTTTCTGCAACTGTGTCAGGTCCCAGACACGAATGTCAGCAGATCATGACACACTTCTTACTTCTGCCTCCTTAGTCAGTCATCTGGAGCTTTTTTGAAACTTTCTGTAAGGTCACTGACTTTAGGGTAAGGAAACAAATTTTGCACGAGCCTGCATAGCATAGTGGTCTTACAGGTAGCTTTAAGAATGACCTGCAACTTGGGAAAGGAGAGCTCACCAAGACCACCTCCTCCCTCTCTGTGAAACTTACTGAAAATTGCACTTTCCAGTTCTTAGGCCCATTGGCCAGTCCTCCCAGTTTGTGTGGTCTGTGTCAGAAAGCCTTTAGGGGCTTTTTGTTGTGGCGTGTCCTCCCTTGCCCCCATCCTCTTCCTCTGACATTGGCTTTTTTCTGTTTTCCATTTTCATGCGCAGTGTGGTCTGTGTGAAACCCACCCAAAGTCTTCCCAAGACATACTGTACAATCACCCAGCTCGACTGTGGCTGGGTGCTGGCCTCTTGGTTCAGCTCAAAGGCTCGATTTCTTCTATGCCTTCCTGGGGTTGCACAGGGAACACCCTGGGCAGCCTTAGAGGATGGGTTCACAGCCCAAGATAAGCTGTATCTTATTTGTGTCTCCCACTCCCATAATGCCCACTCTCCTCCTGCCTTCCCCCTGAATTTTGAAGGCTTGTCCAGATGCTTTGTAAAGCAGGGTGGGGACTGAACATCTGTTTTACTTTTAATTGCTTTCTATTCACAATCAGACTTCAGTTATTAATGTCCCTAGCTCTGATTAAAGATTATTTTCTACTGGTTATAAATCTTCTACATTCTTATGAATATATGCACCTATATTTAATTTATGTCTTTATGTATCTATATACAGAAATATTTGTGCTATACACAGGTATGGTGGAGTCAAGACACAGGCAGACACAGTCCAGTATGAAAACATCTGGGGCACTACAGTTAAACAAATAGAGGCTATTTGCCATGAAATTGCAGCTGAAAGACGTGGATCCTTGCATATTTAATGTATGGGCTTTCTTGCTATGAAATTCTTATAGAGTAGATAGGAAAGGAGGGACATCTGGTGCTGCCGACTAGTCAGAGGGCAGCCTGTGAGCACTTGGGGTATCATGTGTTTCCAAATTGTGACACTCAGGGCAAAAAGAGGTGGAGCACAGAAACTTCATGAGTGGAAGAGGGGAGGTGTCTTTGGGGCATGTGACTGCCTGCAGGGTAAGAATTGTAGTTGTAGTAGGTTTGTGTATCCTACCTTGTTATTCAAACTGTTAACCTCTTGATTCTAATTGCTTTTCAAGCTGCTTCTTGGGAAAGTGACGTGTTTCCATAATTTTTATCAGCAGAATTGCAAAGGAGTGTGAGAGAGAAGTCGGCATTTTTTTCGGGGACGGAGTTCATCTGACCTACTTTGCTACTTCAGGCTGATCATAAAGTGAGTCTAATTCGCACAGAGTCACCTACTTGCTAGACATTTAAAGTTATGTAAGGTGAAACGTCTTAGCCCTGGGAAACTACCCAGGAATGAGAGCTCATTAACACCTCCACTGCAGGAAAAACTATGAATGAGTTGTAGCACTCTGCCAGACAATCAAAGATACCTCAAGCATACAAAAAAAAAATAGAATAGCAAGCCGGTATGATTTCAAGAATGGTTTTAAGTTTGTATTCTAGGAAAAGGGTCTAGGACATTTCTGGCTATGAAAATATGTATAACAAATCCTGAGGTACCTTGGTTCCTATGTAGATTTATTGCACATGAAAAAGAAGCAGTTACATTTAGTGTGGGGTCTTCAGGTCGCCTCCAGTACCTCCTTTCACTCAAAGTCATTTATGGAACACTCAGGCCAAACTAACTGTGGTTAGACTGCAAGGTAGGCTCCAGTGAAGTCTCTTGGGATCCCTTAATTGCTTGAGTTTGGCACGAATAAGGCACAACAATGACTTTTCTTGTTTCTTCTCTTATTTTCATTACCTTTCACCTAGAGCTTAAGGCAGAAAGTCAAGCATGCAACTAAGGAAGTTTCACAGGATTCCTAAGAGTGAAATGGGGAAGACAGTTATTTTTTTTAACATTGCCCAGTCTTATCACATGCTGTGTGCTCTAAGGAAGTTAATAGCATGCTCTTTATCTTTTAACTAATGCTTGTTATTTTTTAAAATCTTGCAGCTGATGAATGCCTGCCAGGAGACAATTTTTTTCTGCGCAGTGGTAAGGAATATTATTCTTTTGTTGAATCATAAGCCTTTAATGTCTGCCAACAGACTGTGAACCAGCTATTGGCAAGGCATAGAGCAGAGTGTCTCCTTTTGGATCTAGATTGTTGTTGGAGGAGGAAATACAAGCTCTACAAAGGACAGAATGTTTCCAAATTACAATAGTGGTGGTGGTGGGGTGTGTGGGTTTTTTTTCTGGTTTGTATTTCTGGGGTTTTTGGGGAGAGGGGACTAGGGTTTTCAGGTGTTTTGCGGCTGGGGTTTTTTTGTTTTGTTTGCTTGTTTTGGTTGGTTGGCTTGGTTTTGTTTTTTTCTGCATGTTATTGCAGAAACATGTTTATGAAATGAATGTATGTAGGGAAGTGCACTTTCAATCTCATGGTCGTATTAAATGTTTTTGACAGAATGTGGTCTCTTGCTGCTTCCTGCATAAACAGACCAGAGATCATTAGATAGAAATGAGTTATATGAAGCAGT
This sequence comes from Dicrurus megarhynchus, assembly GCA_013399195.1. NCBI lineage: Eukaryota > Metazoa > Chordata > Aves > Passeriformes > Dicruridae > Dicrurus > Dicrurus megarhynchus. The sequence continues at coordinate 109,187 of VXAD01001914.1, read as the reverse complement.
AACAAAATTGTAATGCACAGTGGCATCTCTGCAAATAAGCAACTATAAATTAATTTAAGTCCTGTCTTATACTGAGGGTATGACTTAGAGTTCAAGATGAGTGAGGAAGTAAGATTTTCAGTTAAACCCACAAGATCATAAATCATGGAGGCTCAAGCTATCCCTCATATAAAGTGATCCTGACACAGAGGTAAGAAATTAAGACTAAGCAGAGAAGAATGAGAGAAGACCCTTAGGCCTTAGGAAAGGAGATCTCACAGAGCAGTTATATGGCTTTTTGGGGAGGAAGATTGTCCCTTTACTGTATGCATAGAATGGTTTGATGACTCCCTGATGATTCTCATGGCGTACCACTGTGTGGTATTTTAATGACAGTCTGCTTCTGGTGGAACAGATCGTGATCCTTCACTAAAGAAGGCACACAGGGCTGCCTACCACCCTAGTGTAGCAAACTTCAGTGATGTATTCCTCTGTGCATGATGTTTTGCTCTTTTACTGCACTGGAGCTTTTTGTTCACATAAAAAAGAAGAAGCTCTCTCACTCCAGTTACAGTCAGACTCCCGAGATGTGAGGTCTGTTCACGTCACCTCAGCTTGTGATACTTTTTGGAGAAGCATCACTTACACAGAAACAGTCACTTTCAGAACTCAAAAGCTGTGCTGTGTGCCAGGGTCACTGTTGATCCGCATGAATCCCTTCCTTGGAACAGTTCAGTCTTGAAATATGCACAGGATTTTGGAAGCCCACCACCTTGGTTTTTACAATACTTCAAACAGATAAGGGATGAACATTTTTCAGTCTTTTCTCTGACAATTGTAAGATTTATCCTTGCCACTTTTGTGTGTTCCTTGGCCTGTTCTTTTGTTTTTTTCTTGATTTGCTTCAGTTCAAACAAAAGAAAAACAGCTTCCAAGATCAAGAATAGTAACCTGTGAAGAACCTACTGTGTCCAGAATCTGCTCATCTCCACAGTTTGCTACTGGACCTTCCCTGTTCTTTCCTCCCATCTGAGACCTGTGAACTCTGAAAACCCTTGTACCTTTGGTTGTGTTTTTTGCTGCTGGAATACCTGTGGACAGTAGCTGTTTTTTATCTTTCTCTCCCATATGCAGGTTTGTCAAATGTCTGTGACTCATGTCTTCCTTGACTACAGCCAAGCCTTTAATGGTGGTTTTCTCCCACTGGGAGTGTTCAGATCTCTCTGCTACATGGCTTTGTAGTAAGTGCAGAGGTAGAAGTACATTAGGGCAGATGTACTGCAAAGTCGCATCCATAGCACCATCTCCTGTCCACTCCCATTATATTTGCCATTACTGATCCCTGCACATATTTGGGTGTAGGTGTGGTCTGGTCACCATACAGACAGGGGTGTAGTACTGAGGAGTCAGAGCAAGCTGTCTTCTTACCTCTCAGCATCATCACCAGATGGGAATTGCACTCCTGTGCTCACTTCAGAGAATAAAAAGCACTTTTCACTTAACCTGAAATTAAATTCTCAGCACCATGAGGTGGGGAGCCTTGCAGAAGCTTCTCTCCAGTTGGGCTGAGTGAGACCAGTGAATCCTAAACACTTTGATGCTTTTGCATACCCTGTTTTCATCACTGGAAGTGTTAGACTTCCATGATATTGTTGTGGTCTCATAATTGAGTAATATCCCTGTAAAGCTGGAGAAGACCCCACAGTCTTAGTTAGGCTGTCTCTTCTTCCTTTCTCCTCTTATTTAAAATCTCCATAAAACCCTCTATGCTCTGCCATTTTGTGGGTTTTTTTCCTAGTGAAATAATTCCATTCCAAGATGGTAGATCATCTTAATTAGAAGTCTGGGTTGGTAAGCAGAGCTTGTCCTAGATATTTATCAGCTGTGCCTCAGAAAGAAAAGCACAGGATTCGGAAAGCACATGACAATGCTTCCGTGTACCTGTAATCACGGTAGGCCCTGTTCAAATGAACCCTGCAATCTAGTGAATCTTCTTTGACCAAAGAGAGTCGGAAAGCAAAACCAGAGGACAAAGATGAGATGTGAAGTGTTGATCAGTGAGACTGGGACAGAGAGTGAATTCAAAAATGTGCAACCTCTGTCTCCTCTAGTGATGAACTGAGATGAGGTGAAGGTGCAAGCAAAAGAGTGCCTACACCTGAAGAGTCTGAGGCAGGAACCTACTAGTGCCTGTATTGGGCCCTCAGGACCTGACATCCACACACAATTCCACGCCATCCCATGGTTGTCATAAAGTAGATTTTACTTGGACCTTAGCTGTGGAACTAGTGCCTGATGAAGCATGGCATAATGTTTCTCATTCTTTTGTCCCCCTACATGCCCATCATTCTGCAAAGGGCTTTCCTTCCTCACTCCAGAAGAGACCAACAGAGGGTACCCATGGATCTTTGCCAGCCTCCCAGCTCTTTCCACAGGCTATAGCTCTGCTCACTTTTCAGCTATTTGGTGAAACCTCAACTCTCAGTTTCTGTAGCTGCAATGATTAAATGCCTCCTGCAAGGCATTTGCCCTGGCAAATTCCCCATCCTGCTGCATTTGTCAGTGGGATATCATCCAGACCATGTTCCATTCACAGTAATCTTCTATTAGATGATAGCTTCCTTCGTTCCAGACTCTCCGTGCCCATGCAAGACTAGATATGACGACAGAAGCTTTTTCTATGGCAGTGCATCTACAGAGCTCAATGCTTCCTCCAGCTTTCTCTTGATGGTGGCCCTCCAGCACAGTTCACAGCCCAACAAAACTGCTGTTGTAGGTTTTACTTGGTCTATATCTTCCTGGATTCAGAGGCTTACAGATTAGATACATGTTCTTAGGTTCTGATTTATCCAGTTGTGCAAGACAAAACAAATATTTTCATTAATTTTTGTGGGTCATATCTCAAGTGTAAGACCCTTCCACTTAGATCTATGGGAATACCATGTCATTGTGAGAGATGCAGGTTAATCAGGATGTGCTGCCTGCCTTGTTCTCTTCCTGTTTGGGAGGGTTCTGACAGAGTCTAAAGCTCAGTCTGAAAGAAGAAATGGTCTGAATCTCATGGAAAAGACAGTATGAAGTAGTCAGCATGGAAAAGGCAGTGATAACAGGCTCTGGCAGACAGAGCAATTCTACCCAAAAATTCTTCACAGGTGGCATATATACAGACAGAAGCAACATGTGTGTTTCCCTGGAGCAAATTCAGTCATAAATGAAAGACTTGAACTGTTGATTTGGGTCCATGCTGCAATGGGAAGAAAGAACTAGTGAGACTCAGAAGTCTGCTTATGCAGAGAGCATCCTGTCTCTGGGATGCCTTCAGCTTAGGGGAAGTACTTTGACAAAGAACTGTAGGATAAAATCGCGTCCATCTAAATGAACAGAGAATACTTCAATGACAAAAGCTTCACACAACTGTATTTCTCAGGAAAGATCCACAACTTTTTTAATGCTTTGTATGCCAGTTGCTTATTTCCTGAGATGGATTCAATTTCCTTTAGAAATGTACAGGTGAATTTTTGTTGGAGTCAAACCCTAGAAGGTCCATGACCCAACAGATCTGTGATGCCTAGAGAGAGAAAAGTGACCCCTAAACTTAACAACATTATAGGTAATTATAGATTCTGGTGAACCCTTGTAAATGACAGAAACTGGGTTGTGCTATTCAACGTAACAGACACAGTGTGTAGCAAACAGATCCACCATGCTTGTGGTAATAAAGCTCAGTCAGTTGAGAGGAGATGCTGATCACCCTGTGCTGACCAAGAGCACCTCTACCGTTTTCATTTCCCATCCTACTTCCTCATTAATTTCAGGTGCTTCCTATTTTCCTACTTTTCTGTATCAACTAGGTCCTCATTAGGCCTGTTCTATGTGATTTTTCTGCTGGTAAATGAATTATATTAATGAGAGAAACTGCCATTTAATTTCAGTCTCTCATTATTTCATAAGTCATATATTCATGGAGATTTTTTTCTTCAGTAGATTGAGGTGGATTGATTTCTCTAGAGCATTGTTGGCTTTCGAACCCTGGAATTTGCAGGAACTTTATGTCATGATGCTGCAGAGAAGGTGAAATTGAAGAGCTTTTATTATTGTGTACAATCTTTGCTTAAGAGGAATAGTTACTATTTATGAGCTGGGTCTATTCAGAACCGATTGTTAAGGTCTGGAGACAGAAAGCTGTTTGTACAGGTTGTAAACAGAATTTCACAGCTTTAAACTTTCTTTTTATTGTTTTTAGAGATGCCTATGTAAGATTACTTTTTATTCATCTCTTAACAGCCCCACATCTGATCTGACTGGGTACCTTTCATTTGATTCAATTGGATTTCCTCTTTCTTTTATGTGGCTGGGAATTTAGAAAACACATGCATTTCTCTGTGCTGACTCACACTCATTTCTTTAGCTGTCTTCCAAAGATGCAGTCAAAGATAAGGTCAAAATTACTTTTGTTGTTCTATTGAAAGCCTTAAGTGCTAGGCTGGATTGAAAGATGTAGTCTTCAATTTTTGTAAAAACCTCTTTCTTCTTTAATTTTAAGCCTGTTCCTTGCCCTGAAAAACTTTCTAAAGAACTGAGTTTGGCTGTTTTGTGTGATAAGGTGCAACCTTCTCCTGAAGTCTGACAGTTGGGAACAATACCTAATGGGATTGTCTGTCAGTTATGACACCTTCCTGCTCAGCAAAGAAATAAAGAACAACCATTTATTTGAAACTTCATATGAACAGATATGGAAATTTTTATGGTGAATTACTGTCAGTTATATTCTCTTTTAATTACTGTCATATCCTTTTGGTGAGTTGTTTTATCACTACAGTTTTTTTCTGCAGGTTGGAAACTTTTGATGATTTAATTAATTCTTCTGTTTTGTGTGTCTGTCCTGCATGATTTTACCTTGGACTACGTTTCTCTAAGAAAGTTCACTTGCATCAGAAGCAGAGGAATATTTATTATTAAAGCATTCTGAAACATGCTGGCTACTTTTCAATTTTAGAATTAATGTGCAAACACACATTAACTCTGTGGTGTAATTTTTAATACATTGCCATGCCCTTTTTTGGTTATAGTTTAGAAAAATGTTTCTAAGTGTACTAAATGTTAGAGGTGTTTGTTAATTGGCATTATGCATAGCTTTTTGTTTTAAGGATGCTAAAGTAATTTAGTTCTGCTTAGTTTTGTATGTGACTGTAAATAAAACTAACTCATTACACAGTTTTTTTGTTCATGCCAACAATCCCTAAAAAGCTGAGTAGCATTTCTAGATGTTGAAGAAAATGAAATCTTGAAAAAAAAATAGAGAAGTGTCATTTATTGCACTAAGATTGTTCTCTCCAAAATAAATTCTTCCTCACCTAAAGCATTTCAATTAGAAATGTGGCTATTCTGACCCATAATAAGGGACTTACCCTACTCTCACCTGTCTTGCCAATTATGTCTCAATAGTCACAGTATAGCTCGCGTCAGTAATTGCAGTCTTAGAAAAAATCTCCTCCTAAAAGAGCTGTGGATGACTCACTGGCTTAAATATACTCTCTGACTCAACCGATAGCACTGTGGTGATGTGCACAGACTAAGAAATAGAGCCTTTTCCCAGGAGCCTGGGAGTCTGGGGGAAGCTAAGAGTGATCCACCTGTGGTAGACTAATGGGAGAAAAGCTGGAAGAGAAAAGAAGAAAGCAGAACAAAGAACGGGATACAACTGCATCTCTCAGAAGCTGCCCATCTGAACTTCAGATCTGTTCTTCACATGCTGAAGTAGACATCTGAGATTCCAGGCAGTCTTCTGAAATCCCAACAGGATTAAGGTATTTTTTTGGAATACCCTCAGTTTTGGACGATTTGCACAAAGCAGTGTGCTTCAGCTCTGAGCCTGGCTCTGAGATGCTCTCCCAGTGTGTATCCTGGTTTCTTTTGGTTTGTGTTCCGTGGTGGCCAATTGTTCAGGTACTGCTATGCACGCACCTGGGAGACTGGAGTCCTGAGTGAGCAAAGCACCTCCAAGTACACCCTTCCTAAGGAGAGCAGTACGAGCCTGAACACTGCCCATGATGTTTGGTACTCTTTCATGTTGCTCAATCAGTTCTTCTCAAGGAAGGATTCATACCTAGGGAAGGAATGGATCTTTTCTTGTTGCATGTGCTGTTCGTGCTTCGTAGATAGGATGAAAGAATGATCCAGCTCTGCTCATGGCTGCCATAGGCTTGCACTTGATCTTTTAAAACAGACATTCCTGAAAAGCTTTAAATTTCCATTTAGAGCAGACGGTGCTTCTCATTTGATTTTTCTTCTTTTGAGCATTCCAGCTGTGAGAGAATTTAATAAGCCATATACTTGAATTTGTCCTAGAAAAGATGGGTTTGGAGCTGCCCTTTCATTGTCAGACTCTGACAGTTCTCATCTGGAAAATCTTTTTATATTTCTTGATAACTTCTTTTGTACTCATACAGTAGTCACTGCCAATTATGCTCTTCTCAGCTATTATTCTGGGAAGTGTTTATCCATGGCTTTGAAACTCAGCTGGATGCATGGCTGAGCTGAAATATACAAAATTGTGTCCTTCTCCATGAGATCACAAGACTGGCTTATGGCTTGCAACTTTTACAGACGTTGACCTAGTTTTATTTGCCTTATGGCTTTAGAGCTCTTGGATATTGTTGAGTCATGTTATCTGGCTCTGTGCTATGATCCCAAAGGATGAATAATATTGTAATTTGTGTAAAATTGGATTTTTTTAAGGTATTAGCAGCAGTTCAGCAGCTTTAAGAGAAAAGATCAATTCTCACAGACCTGTCAGCAGTTGCAGACGTCACTTCCAGGGTTCTTGGAGATGTCACTGAGTCTGAGAATTTGTCTAATAAATGTGGTCCTAAAAGCTCAAAAAATAAAAGCTCAAGTTAAAAAAAAAGGGGGGGGGGCGGGGCGGGGGAAGAGAAGTATTTTAGAAGTTGTCAACTCTCTTGTTTAAAGTGAGAGACAGCAGATGGGCATTTCTTAAAGTCTGTGTGTCTGTTCCAGGACGGGGTTTCCTTAACTAAACTGAGAAAATACCAGATCCTGTATACACCATTTCTCTAACAATAGGAAAACAGCCTAAAAGAAGACCCACATATCTGTTACAGATCTGAAAGGGACAATACTGAAAGGGACAAGACAGTGGCCTGTCTCTCTCCTGCCTGTGGATCACTTCTTGCTACTTAGCAACATTTCCCTTGGTCCAGGTCCAGGTAACTGTTTGCAGAATACCTTGAGCTCCTGGATACCTTGTCACTCACTCCTGTCTACCCAAGCCTTACAATTCACTGGTCTCTGTAAGGTGCTCTTCATGCCCAAGAGGAAAAACAGCCATTTGTAACTGCTTTGCCTAGGATCTGTTTAGTGCAAAGTACAGTACAGAGAAGGGGAATGATCAGAGATCTGTGAGGGCTTTGGCGATGAGTAAACAGACTTCTACTATTAGGGAAAATAGTAAATACACTGCACCACGGAAAAGAGAAAACTGAGGAGAGATTTGAGATGGTTCTGTAGATTCTTATGTGGTTTGGCAAAGGTAAATGGAGTTTGACTATTCACTCCCCCTCAAAACCAAAAGATACAGAGCAACACGTGATATTAGAAGGAAGGAGTTTCAAAACAGAAGGATTTCTTTTGTTCTTTATGCAGTTTACCATTTATCACTATAACTCCTTGCCGCAGGATACTGTGACTGTTAAGAGTTCACACAGGTTCAGAAGGCAACTTGACAAATTCGTAGAAAAGAAATTAATTGGGGGCTCTTGAGTATAAAAACATCTCCTTTGGCTGGGGAAGTCCTTAAACTGCAAATTGCTCGTGATTAGGAGAATATTGCTGCATGCTTACCCTGTTCTGCTCCCTCCAATACATTTCCTCTTGTGTAGTGTTGCAGACAAGCTGGGCTAAATGGTCCTTTGAGTTAGACCAAAATTGGCCACTTTTATGTTAAAAGAAGAGATTGTGTGGATAGTGTTGGATAACCCAGTCCTTAAGATTTCCACAACGTTGTAGCTCTCCTCAGATTTGAGAAGCTGGGTATTACTTGTGGTAGAGAAATAAGGTGCAGTATTTTGCTCTCTCTTACCATGTTGCTGATTGCAACTATGTGATCATTGTTTGCTTAACAAATACAAAACAATTGTTTCTTCCCTTCTTCAAAATATACTCAGGTAGAGAGATGACCACCTTATCCTGCTACCCGAACACCTTCCAGCTGTGCACTAACTCACATAACTGATGACCAGGGGGCAGCTGGGGGAAGGGCTGCATCTGTTCTGCTCAGCCCAAGTCTCAAGTGTTACTCTCTTTTGCCTTTCTTTTGGAGAAGTTCACTAACAGACATATTTAAAGCCTTTTCCCATGCTTCTAGAACTCCCTTAAAGGATAGGTTGATTTTGCTTTTTTTTTTTCTTGGTTAATTAATGTGCCTCTAAGTCTCTGCTTTATGAAACTCAGATTTTCTCCTATCATGTCTTTTGATGTTTCTGTTTAAATTTCCAATTGTTCCTCTGCTGTCTCCAGGGATCAAGACTTACATTTACCTTTTAATTTCTAACAATTCAGGATTTTTCTTTTTGCGTTTTAAATACAAAAAGAAATGTGACTGTTCTGACCCATAATTTAGGACTTTCCCCTACTCTCACTTGTTTTACCAATTATGTCTCAATATTTACAGTATAGCATCCTTGCTTATGTCAGTAACTGCAAACTTAGAAAAACCTTTTTCAACCACCATCTTATTTTCCAGTGTAAAAGGGTTCTTTGCTCTGAAAATTCCATTTGTGAGCCTTCTTAATGATAGTGGCTAGGATTTGCAATGCACTTTTGGGTGTGTAACACACCAGTGAGGCACCTGACATAAGTCTTTCTTACTTATGCTGCCCAGCCTTCTTGTCAAAGGAGATTGAAGGTTGCTTTATCACTTCATGAACAAGAGGTTTGTCTTATGCCCTTTACCTCTTTCCTTGGTTACTCCAGCTGAGCTCCTTGTGCTGCTTGATGCACGTAACGGGCTGCAGTACAATGTCCTGGAGCTCTTACAGCCTGAGAAAGGCTTGTATCAGGTGGGGGAGCCAGGAGTAACTGTTGTCTGGTTGGCTGTATATTAAAAAGGATAACCAGCCCTAACCCCCATGAGGGCAGTCTAGTTGGTAGTTTGGATATCAGGTTTTCCTGGAGTGCAGTAAGTCAGAATGAATAGTTGTGCACGCCTTAATCCGTTCAAGTGTGGTTGTACTGGGGAATGACATAGGCAGAGGGAGGTTATATAACCAGAGCCAAGAAGTGAGTCTTTTTGACCCATGCTGGGCCTTCAGCCCTACATGGCCACAGTGCCTCATTGCTGGGTTAGTTTGGCCTTGTGATGAGAGGAGCTTGAGTCTGTCTATAGCCCTTGCAGACAGACTTGAAATGTGGTGAACCAATCTGTGTGGATCATAACAGTGATCTAGAACTCCATAGGGCCCTATGGCCAGATCCCAATGAGACTGGACAGCACTGGTCTGTAGTAGTGGTGATGGACATTCAGACCAGATGATCTCTCTGGGCATCCCCTCACAGAAGACAAGCCTGTTGTCTGGCAGGGTTGAGCATACCTGGGCTTCCAGTAAGCACTGCTCAGAGCCTGTGTTGTGAAAACCTTTCTGTGAAGGTGAGTTGGTGTGCCCCACAGACAATGCCTTGAGATCAGAGACCAAAACATACAATTTCCAAACCTTCTTATGGTAGATTGCCCATCTGTTGTAGAAACTCACCGATGCCTACTAAGCCTTTGTGGTGCTCCAAGAGCACTGGAGATGTCTGCTGACCTATCCCAACTCCTTCAAGAATGCACATTCATCCCCCTCCAGTCACTGCTTTTTGCACAAAGTACTTGAGGAGTGTCCATAACAGGAGCCAAACTTCTCATGTTCCCACTGGAGCACCTGTGACACTTAAGGGTCATTAAGCAGAAGACATAGATTTCAGTTTTTAATCAAGAGATCTTGACTCAAAAATATGTAAATGCCTCCAATCTTTTCTGCCTTTTCTTGTAGTTGGAAGGACTTGAAAGTGAGCTTATTACATAGTGAGGAAGGGAGAGGTCAGTACTCCATAAAGATGAAGGCTGCTTTGGATACGTTAGTGCATCCTCCAGGGTGCTCATAACTTACAGCTGAAACAGGGAGTTCTCCATGGACTCTGGCTGCTCAGAAGAAGAAGGCAGTTTTATGTATCTCATTAGCATGCTTAGGGAAACATTTACATATAAAAGTCTGCCTTGTTGGACAGAAACAACACAAGGTAGCGAATGATAGAAACATCCAGGCACAATCTCCCCAATGTATTTCTCCACAAATCTTCTTCATATCTACAGTCTGTTAGATCATCCAGGAGACAGAATGATTCATGTCACAGCTACATGTTAAGTTACTGCCTCCAAGCAAAGTAGGTGAAGAATGCTAAAAACAAACCCAGGGAAACAGGCCGTTTTCTACAGCTAAGACCTCCTGACAAAAGAGAATGATTAAGGGTTAATATGAAAATTGAAACTTTCTTTAAATCAATAAAGATGATGAATCTATGTTGCACTTGTTTGGCTTGGTGTATGAGAACTTTGAAAGGATACATTTACTGTTCTAACTGTACAGGTCCTGAAAACCAGTGTGAAGTCTGTATTAAAACTGCTTTCAGCTTCTTGTGCCACAGAGAAGTGATTAATTTTCAGGCCCACTTTATTTTAACCCTGTTGCCTGAATGTGCATGGGAGTGAGAATTAGTTCCCAATTTTTGTTAATGCTGTATGAAGACCTACCCTGACTGCTCAAATTCCTCCTCCACAGCCCAAATCTGCAGTAGCTGACCAGTGGATTAGGGCAATTTCGTAGCTGATGGTAGAAATTAGGTACTGTTAAATACACTAGGAGTTAGAGAAACATTAATTTACCTCTCAGGACAAGTATAGAGGGTTTATTCTTCTTGTGCTCTCTAGAAGTATCTGAGAGGAGCAGATTCAGGCTAAGCCAGTTCTGCCAGAAGTAACATCACTGTAGAAACATAAACTCCTTGAGAACACTTAATGCAAAATTTTCAGATTTTTTTTCCCCAAAAATTGCATAACATTTTTCCTTCTGGGCAAAAAAAATGGAATTCAGATTCAAAAACTATTTCACTAAGTCTAAATGCCTTTATTTTTCTTCCCTCTCTTTGGTGTTCACTTGGGATTTTTTTTAGTTAGTTTGTTGGTTTTGTTGCTACTTAAACAATGAAGGATTTCTAAAATTATGCTTTTTCCTTACAGCACATTTTTCTGTGTCAGTTTCTGAAAATTTCTTTTCAGAATAGATGGTACATGTGTCATACAGTAAGTCAGTTTTGAACCCAGTTCTTGCAGAAATACATGGCTCCTTCTTTTATGTTCTTTTTATCACATCGGAGATCATTTAAGCTCAATGAGCAATAAGAAAAGTATAATTAAGCATGTGAGGAGCTGCTAAAGGTAAACCTGTGAGGGATCATCTGTTTGACATTATTCCTTCAAGTCCCCTAATTTGGGCTGGAGGGTTGTTTGTGAAAATCTGGGGAAAGAAAAGGAAGACTTTTTAACACAGTATACATGAGCATAATTTTTGACATGTTGGATTCTCTACTTATAAATTTTTTATTATGCCAGGTGAAATAAAGTGCAAAGACTGAGCCAGCCATAGCTTTTTCCTAGTAATTCATTGAGCAGAAGGTGTTTGCAGTCTGCACCTTCACATTGCTGGTAGGAGGGAGACTGAAGGTGCTGATGCCTCAGTCTACTGCTGCTTGCAGAGGTTTATCTTGCCCACACAGATGATTTTTCTTTCTCATCCTGTTGTCAAGGTAAAGAATTGCTACTAATCACACATTTGGTAAGCTATTACAGCAGTTCCTAGCTTCCTATCTTTCAGCACAGGTGGCATTTTCCATTAAAAAGGGGATAAATATCAGCTGACCGCAGATGAGGATGTCCAAGAAGTTTGAACTGTGTGCTTGATGTGCAGTCTGTACATTCACAAAACCTCAAAATAATTGCTAGCTCTTATTACAATAGATTTCCCATTTCCTTTGTATCCTTATTTCTTTAATTAATTTGTCCATTTGAGGGGAGGAAAATATTTCAGTTACAAAATCACCAGAAGGAGAGTAAAATCACCAGAGGGTAGGAAAGGCTGGGACTGGGGCAGTAGAGTCTAGTCTAGCTGTGTTGTCCAAACCCAAGTTTCTTTAGGTTTAGTGGCCAGATTCTGCTCTGTGGTAAAGCCATGCTGGTAAAACCATGAGCTATGTAGTCCATCAGCAGAGATTTCACTCTCCTCTTTAAAAATTGAGAAGATGAAATTATTATGGCACTGATAACTGCCTTTCAATTAGCAGGCTCTTACCACGACTAGCAAGGACAAATAGATAAAAACATAGCTTTGCTTAGAACCTGGCTGCTGAGTCCCAGGGAAGTGGTGGAAAGAAGATGAATTGTATTTCTGAGACTTGGTCTTGGATTTTATCAGTGAAGTGCAATTTGGGCCCAAATAACATATCCCAGTAAAAAAAAACCAAACATTTTTTAAGCATTTCAGAGGTCAGAATGAGACCAGCACTTGAGACATGCTATTCTCACCTGCTTGTATACCTTTCAATTTCCATTCGTGGAGGTTTTTCCAGGCTATTACTCTTGCTCTGTTAGAAATGATCAGGCAGTGTTGTGAGAATTACTACACAAGAAAACAAATTTGCAGCACAGCAGGCTGGGACATTCAGACTTGCTTCAGACAGGCAGATGACGATGACCTAACTTGTTGAGGGTTTCAGATTTGCATAGAGCTTTTTATTTTACCTTCATTTGCCAACAGTTCCGGAAAATCAGCTGCGCAACTCCCCTCAGATGCACAGAATTCAATACTGTGCGTAGGGCACTGTCTCCTTTATCTTGTATACAGTCAGGATAAAGGAATGCTCTGCCAACACCCAGAACTGGTGTTGAGGTAGGGAAAGGTAGCAGAATTCACAAAGGAAAGGAGGGAGAACAGACTACAAACCTCCAGGTCTTTCAAAGTATTAGGACTGCTAGGATTGTATTATGAATCTGACAACATCCGTCTTACTTCTTCTTGACTCCGTAGTGCCATAGTTGGGAGAAGGTACCTAGATTTTATCAGAAAACTAGGGACAAAATTCACAATGTAATTTATATCTCTATTGCCCCCAAATGTGCCTGATCCATCTGACTGAACCCCTTTCAGCAGTGGTGCAAATATGCACAAACTTACCAATAATGAGGTTCTGAGACCATAAATGTACCTGGTTAGTCTAGCTAACCATCTCATCTGTAGGTTGGTACTGGCTTCCCAGAGACATCCTCCTGCAGACCCTTTTCTGAAGATCTCAGTGAAACCAATGTATTCAAATAGACTGACTGTCTTGTCATTAGATATGCCACTTGCTGATATATGTTTTTCAAAGAAAAAGAGCTACAATGAGTTTGGACAGAATGAAAATCACAGTGACTGGTTCTGTCACTTTTGGGAAAGCAGATGGCATGCTATGTTATGTGACAGATGTTTTCCATGACATCCCACCTGACACAATTAGCATTTTTTCTATACAGGCAGCATCCATGATGATACTTTTCCATGCCATGTGTGTAGCTCTGGCTAAATGCTATTTAGAAAGTTTCAGGTGAACCTGCTCAGCTGTTTTGAATGAGACTTAGAATATCTTCTTTGGCATATTCCTGCCTGATATCCAAAAGAAGTGGGCTAACTGAGAAAGGAGAAGAGTAAAGCAAAGGGGGTTTCTGGTGAGAAAATACAAGTGTATGAGATGTCTGATCCAGATGCACTGGATAATCTGGAAAGAAACTATGCTTGTACCTGGGGGCCATAGACTCTAAACAGTCCAGATTCCTTTCTCTCACCAGCTCTTGTACTGTCAGTTAATAATTGTATCAGCAAAAGCAAGCAGTCTCAGACATTGCTTCTTGATAAGGCAGAAGATATTTCCAGGTCAAAGCAGAGATTGCTTTGATAGCTGAAACAACTAATAAAAAAAATCACCAATTTCAGATCATAAGGGAAAATTCCTATGGAGTTCATTTCTCAATCCTGTAATGACAAGATTAAAAGAAGCATTGCATTTATGAATCATCTAAAAATCCTCATAATCTTCCTCTGCTTTTTAAACTGTTTAAAGTAAGTAATGTTCTATCCTCTGCCACTGCTCTGTGTCTTGGCACAAGGTGTTAGCCTTTTAGCCTTTAGATGTGCCATTCACATTGAAATATTTATTGATTTGCTCCATGCTGTTTAACTCCAAAGCTCGGTTTCCTGTGGCCTTGTAATATTAAAACAGTTACAAGGATAATCTAGTGATCTATATGTTCTGTGCATGTATGGTGTGATTGCTCCAAATACTGATGGGTTTTGTTTATTATGGAGAAATGGCAGAGCTTCCTTTCCTGTAGTACATTAATTTCTCCATAAGTACAAAAAAAATGATAGTTTCCTTCTTTCAAGATAGCTGTAGGGAAGAAGGGATGTGTCTTGTTTGTTAGTATGCCAGCAAGGGGAAAATAAGCTAGTTGTGAAAGCAAATAGTTGACCAAAAATCGTAGCAGTGCTCCTGGCTTCCTCACTGTCTTTCCTTTCCTCATCATGACCACAGCATGTCTTACAGATTGCCTGCCCTCTCCACACGTTAGCTCCCTGTTCTGCCTCGTGCAGGGCTAGCATACCTAGCCCACCACCCCACTTCCTCTCTGGTTCTTCAGCCCCATGTGCCAGATCTTTTCCTCCCAGAGTGAGGAGAAAGAGCACCGTAGAAAGAAGGAATATGTGCCACTTTACAAACTGGCCATCATAAATTAATGTTTGATGTGTCAGGGACGACAAAGCCTCAGCTGTACATTTTTGCTGCTTAACTAAATACTTGCTGTTTTCTGAGCCTCCAGTGTGAAAGAAAGGTAAAGACATTCCTAATTTGCTGAAGGCCCAGATAAATGGCATCATCTCTCTGCCACTGTTGCAGGGAAAGGAGCTGGGAAAGCCTGGGAAGAAAGTTTAGCTTTTTCTTGCCAAGAACAGCTCATTCAAGATGCAAGGTGACGCAGCAATCAGTGTGATGGATTGTGACAAGTCTGGCAGACTAAAAATTCTCAGGAGAGATGCTGCTACAGCTTCAGGTTGTAACATTTGCCCATTTTTCTGTTCTGCTTCTGTTTTCTGTAAAAAAAAAGAGTTAATTTTAATAAAAATAAAAGTTTATATAAATAAAAATAAAAATAATTAATAATGATGATAATGACGACAGCATTTTTTTCTCTCTTCCAGAACTGCAAAATATCAACAAGATACATTCCTCATTATGCCTTTTGAAAGGATGGCTGTATTCAAAGATGAAGGAGAAGAAAGGAAAAGTCTGATTTCTGGACTTAAAAGAACTCTCATAAAAGGCAGATATTTAGATCAGACTGAAATGGCCTGAAACCATCTTTATTATTCTGGCATTCAAGCAGTCAGCTTGCCTGCTTGAAATTCCACACATCTTATAGATGAAACACATTCTTTAGGTGTGCTCAGTGGCTGCATGACTCCTCACCAAGTAAAGTATTTTGCAGTCAGTGGGTTGGATCCACACATTGGATCGAACTGGGTGTAAGATTACTCTGTACTGATCATTTCTTTCAAGCCACTGTGAAGGACTGTTGCCAGCTATAATCCACGTATCGCCCACATTATGCAACGATAAGCCAGCATGGATCTTGGAAGCTGTCTAGATACAAACTAGTCTCTGTAGAGAATTGCCAGACTGTATTTGGGTGAGCAACCAATAAATGGCTGATAACACCTATCACTTTCCCGAGGAGTTTCAACCAGTTTGCACTGGATTTCACTTTCACTGTGGTCCCACCTGGAATGGAGCACCCAGATAATGTGTAGAATAGCAACTTAGATGAATCTGGGCTCACAAAGCTGAACAGAGGAGGGAATACAAGTACAGTGGTTTGAATTAACTACATAGAAAAAGAAGCTCCTCACAACTTCTGGGGAAACAACTATACATGGACAGATAGAAAGCAATAGACACCAAGTAATGGAATTTGGGTCTAATTAGACAAATAAGTGGAACTAGCAGTTAAGGAGAAGGAATCCCTTAGCAATTTTCTACCTCAAAGGTGAATACCAGAAAGGGTCTGAAGAACTTCTGGAATGAAGAGCCATTCTATAATGGAGAGAGCCAGCACTCTACTTGTAGCCAGTGTTGACACTTCCTTGAAGTTACAAGCAGAGGCTGTGCTTAGGGCTATGCTTTGAGATCCAAATCTCTTTAAACGATCATCCCACTTCTTTTCCCAGCATTTGGGCAAGCATGGATCTGTTGTATATCTGAGTGCGGGGTCTCAGCTTAGAAAGAAGAGCATGTCCCATCTATTACCTATTGCCACCTCCCCCTACACACTGTGTGTTTCAAAGCCTGCAGAGACCCATTCACACCAGCTGGCTGAGTGTATTCTCCCCACTGAGGGGTTTCCTACAGGTAGCAGCTGCAAGGTCTGCCTTCTCTTCCCCACTCCAGTACTGGCAGTCCTTGGCAAAATGGAAGCAGTGTCTTCAGTATCTGTATTTCTGTGCTGTTGAAGCTGAGCAGCAGCAGCTTCCTGGAGCACAAGGAAAACACTGCTTGTTCTCTTTGGATTGGTACTGTTTTGGTAAACATTGTCCTCCCTTTCCTTATTCAGATCTTGTTGGTAAGTATCTAAGCTGATTTTCCTGGGCCAAAATGCTTCCAAAGACAGAAGATCTCAATTTCTGAGACAAATGATGCAAAAAAAAATTTAAAATATTAAGAAGGCTTTTTCTGCTGTTGGTCTGGCAGTTTGTTTTCTAAAGTAGACTGTTCTTTGAGCTTACATCTGCCTGTGGTCTCCCAGAAGTTGTTTTTTAATTTTTTTTTCTCTACGTAGTTCTTTTTTTATGTAGCCACCACCAGTGAGGTTCATCCAGTCATTGTTGTTTGCAGCTAGTTTCTACCTCTCAACTGGATCAACCTTCTGTGCCTAGCTGTATGATGGGTCAGGCCACCTGCTCGTGCCTAGGCTTTCAAGAGAACTGGCATCAATAGGAATCATCCATCTTCATCCATCATCCATCATCCATCATCTGTCTAGAGGAATCATCTCTCTATATCTAGAAAATCCATTATCTACTCTAGAGAGCCTCTTCCCTCTCATGCCAGTGTTGGAATGGTCCTGCTTGCTCTCTCCTGTTGGAGAGTGTCAGAGAAGGCAGCTGTGAGAGTTGGCAGAGGTGAACCTTAAGGGAGGTAATGGAAACCTGGTTGTTTTCTGCAGCTCTCCTACTCAGCTTGTCACTAGAACTGAGAAGTTAAAGTTTAACTACATAATTACAGGCTTATAGTCCATGACTTTTGATACGGTCTGTTTCTCTGTCCTCCTAAGACAGCAGATTCCATTAATTTATTCCCCACTGGATTCTTTCATTTCTTTAAACCAATTTCATACTACTTTTATGGAGTTTCCCTTTGCTCTAGGACTGCAGAACAGTCTTTCTCTGGATGTCCACCATCTGATTGCCTTTACCTGTCCAATCCTCACTGTGACCCATTTAGAGTGGTACAGAACAGAATTGCACACAGTGGTTATGAAATAGAGGTACCACGGTTTTATGTACAAAAGAATGATTCCCCCCATCTTTTTCTCCATCCTTCCCTGGTCATGCTTAGCATTCTTCTGGGTTTTTTCAACTAATGCTATTGTATGCTGAAGCAATATTTGCAGAGACCTGTCTGCAGTGACTCGGAGAGCTCTTTCCTGAGCTAAATTGCCAGTTCTGCTCTCAGTGCCACAATAACAGGGCTTAGAATTATTTATCTGTAGACACATTGTTTTGTGTTTTTGCTGGAGGTCATCAGCCATTCTTTTGCCCACTAAATCAGTTTTGAAAGGTCATTCTGGACTGCCTCATCATTAACAGTGGCATTTGACTGAAAGGCAATCAGACTATCAGCAGCAGGATTAGAGGTTTCACTGTTCAGCTCCTTCACAAGTTTCCAGATGAGGATGCTAAATAAAACCTGAGGGACATAATTACTGAATATTTTCCACTCAGCAAAATGACCATTAAGTTTCTTTTTCTTTAACTTGATTTCAGTCTATGAAAGAACCTAGTTTTCTTAACAACCCCTCTGATTTTGGGATGCTTTCCTCTCCTTCCCCAGTGCACCTTTGGGTAAGTGATCCTCAGGAGAATTCTGTATTTCTGGGCCTCTGTTTTCACCCAGTTCTGGATTTCCAATGATCATGAAGCACAGGCAGGGCAGACCTCTTGTTTTTAGGACTAGCCCTGACTGCCTGCTGATTCCCTGTTTCTCCAGTGAGCCTGTGACAAAATGGGGTTGAGAAGCCTTACAATCTTCAGCGATGTTGCACCCTCCTTCCATTCTTACCACTCACAGATGGTGTTTGTCGGCAGCAAGATGCTGACTGAGAGGTGAGCCAGGTAGAGATGTTTGTTCACATTGGCCACCACAATGGTACAGCTCCCTCTGATGCTTCCTGCCATGTTGCTAAATGCTGCAACTGCAGTGTTACGGATGCATATAGAATATTACAGAATGCACAGCCAGCACCTACACTGAAGACCAACATTACAACCTGTACCAAAAGAGTAGGTCTGTAAGACCTTAGCTGTGTACTCTGACTGAAGCTTCACTCACGATCATGTGAAGCTCATTACTGTGGCTTGTGCTGGCCTTCAGGTCACCTTGCTTAAGATACTTCCCAAGAGACACAGCAGGAAGACTGGGATAGCCAATCAGGTTGAGCTATGAATTTCTCAACTCACTTAAAAAGAGAGTGCTTCTAGAGAGAAGAATGGTGAGATCCTGAAAGAAAGGCAGAGTTGATGGCACTGGGAACCTGAGAAGAGTCTGGTGTATGATGGTGCAATGAATCTCAGCTGAGATGTCAGATGTCAAAGGCTGTCACCTTTGTCTACAGAAGAGGCCTCAGCTTGCACATGCTCAGGTTTATCTGTATCTCTTAGAACTGTCCTGATCTTTCATCTTGTCTGACATGAGTTGCACAAGGACATTAAGGAATCCTGTGGCAGGACAGGACAACTCACTCATTCTATTTGTACTCTCCTGTGTTTTCAGCCGCAATGCAATCACTATTAAACATTAATGCACAAACAATCTCAGCCTTCCCTGCTGAAAGAAAGAAAGCAAAGCTGTTGGAATCTCTGTAGATTCAAGAAGGGGGAGCATTAACTGTTAACAATCATGCAAAGAAATGAATGGTTCTTCTCTGCACTATGTACTTTTTTCTACATTTTCTATAGAGTAATTTACCATTTTTTGTCCTAATAGTTGTTTCTAAGCAGATGAATTGTGAATTTTCAGTTATTGTGATCTATACTTGCTGTGATTTGCCATTTAAGAAATACTGCTTTTAATTTTGTATGTCCTTTATTCTTCCTTGAAAGAAAAATTATTTTACCATCTTCATTCAACGCATAATCTTTCTCTCCTGCGCTGATGTTCTCAAAGCATTCTGAAAGGACACTGTTTTCTTCCAGCAAATTCTCTGCATCTTCACTTCAATGCTGTACAAGTAAAATTTGTTTCAGAGGCATATAAGGAGAGATCTCTTTGTATATTCAGTGTCATTAGCATCTGAAAGTCTCTCAATAATGGGTATGTGGCAAAAAACACCTGTGTCATTCTGCTTTTACAGGGTTGTGAAGGGATGAATTGGCCAGAAAACAGCTTCTTGGATTTCATCCATAGAGAAAGGTAGCCAATTCAGGAGTCTGGAACTGCCAGGAGAAGGTCAGCAGGAGAGTTCAAAGCTTTTGGAAAGACCAAGAAACAAGATCCTTTTTCTCCAGGAGCTGATAGATTGCAATAGAAACAGCAGTAAATACTGAATTTTCTTTTTCTTCTGTGGAATGATATGTTCCTACTAAAATACACGCCAAAAAATCCCTGCAAAACAAACAAACCAAAAAACAATGAACCCACACCAACCTAAAAACCACTCCATCTGAAAAGAACAAAGTAAGCATGAGGCATTAGAACCCAATTTTCAATGCTTACCTCCCACTTTCTTTCAGTAAGGAAACCTATAATGGCAAATATATCACTGCACAGAAAAGCTTCAGGAAATTATTACCACAAAAGGACTTCCATGTGAAATCCTCACTCCTCAGTCTGAGGCCAGGCTCAGAACTCAAAGGCTCAAGGTCACCTGAAACACAGCTGAAGAACAGGTTGGGAACAATGAGCTCCATATTACAGTATTTCAGGTCACTTTGAACTTGTGTTTCAAAAAATCCCCTTCTGATATTTATTTCCCAAAGGTCTTCAGTGAATGAAGTGATAATCTGAAGGGATTCTTGGGCCAGGAAAATAGTATGAAACATCTGCACTTATTTCTCTGCTGTAACTGGGAGGGCTACTGGTTTAGTTCTGCTGAGACAAGGGAATGTGTTCACAGAAATGATGGTAGGAACATTCATTTCTTCGCTTCATCTGCCTTGTTGACAGGACAAGGCTGAATTCCCCTTAAATAACAATGAAGTGTTTAAGAGTGGTGTAGTCTCACAGGTGGACTCTGCTAGAAAAGAGGGCACTTTACTGTTCTGGTGAATGGTGCCTTTAATAGTTATATCTCAGTGCAGCAGTATGAAAGGAACTTATACCTTAATTCTTGTGCCCATTCACAGAGACACACCTTCAGTGACGCTCATGCTTTCTAACTGCAGGAGTCATTCCTCTATTTTTCAACTACAGTTGCAGAAGCTACCCCTAATAATAGCAAACTGGTCTGATAATTCGGTGGTCCCTGAGTCTTGGATGGAAGCAGAAGTCAGGCACCAGGGGAACAGAAAGAGAATTGCCATGACTAAGTTCATCATGTCCTCCTGTCTGCAAGGCACAGTTATTCCAGAACAAGACAGAGTTCAAATGTAAAGGACACAAGCAATCCCGTGTGTCCTGTAAATACCGTATTTCACTGTAGTTACCATCAGTGTTTAGACTCCTTCTATAGCTGGTGGAGAAACAGGCTTTTTCAAGCATGATATAGCCCAGCTAGGGTCTGCATAACTTTTGGGAAGAGGAGCTCTCCACAGGCCACAGTTCCTGACAGAAGATATCTCCTTCCTCTGGCATAAGATCCTCCATTTACTGCAATGTGGCTTTTTGCTCCAGTGCGATCCTCTCCAGGAGCCACAGGGAGAATCACTGCTCTGAAGCTTGGAAAACTTCCTCCCCCTTCTCATTTTCTGACCTTGGTGTTTGCAGGGTCATTTCTTGCATGTTTTTTTACCTCACTATTCACAGCATTGTGACCTTTCTTAAATACCTTTGCTCAGAGGTGACACGAGCGTGACTGAGGGGCTCAGCTATGTTCTGTGTTGGGTCTGTTGGAGCCAGCTGGAACTGCCTAGAATCAGCTGTCTCCAGCACAAGTTAGCCCTTGGCCTCTTCTTACAAAGGCCACTGCTGCAGACCTCTGCTACCAAAGCCTGGACACCTACGTCGCTCGCAAGCAGAGACCGAAGGACGAACGACACGGACGATTTATTGTGATATTAAACCGACACTTTATTCACTTACAAGTTCGCTTATATACCTTAGCACGCTGGACTGGCATAAGGTCATTGGTTCACTGACCAGCCACCCCTCAGAGGGATTGGCTGAACCCAATAACATTTACTTCAGATATTTTCTCTTTAGTATCAGTAACAATTCCATAGTTTACAAAATCTCCCAGCTGTTCTCCCACAGCATCCGTGAGAAAGAAGAGCTTTCTCACAGACAGTGGCAAAAAGCTGAGATATCTCCCTGCAGCGTGCTTTCAGCATCCACACACCTACATCAAATATTTTCCACCTCTTGTCTCTGTGAAGCTGAACTGTCATTAAATTATATATTCACCATGCACTCCTTAGAAACTCACTTGTATCCACAAAAAACTGCCCAACAAAGATGGGCAGTTTACACATACGATGAAAGTCTAGTTCTTGTCCTTTCTCCACATTGCAACTACAAATTGCAATGATAATTGCATTATCTAAAAATGTCCAGCCTTTTCCAGGAAGGTGAGGCCTCAGCACATGTGGTGGCACCTTGGGAAGACAAATGTTATCATCACAAACATGCCTCCTTTCTCCTCCTTTCCCCCAGCATTTATTGCTAAGCACAAGGTCATAAAGTATTGGGTATCCACAAGGTCATAAAGTATTGGGTATCCACTGCATTCCCAGCTGTGTCCCTTCCCCACTCCTCACCCACCCACCACCTGCTCTCTGCAGGGACAAGTGAGAAGCAGAGAAGGATTTGTGCTGTTCAAGAACTGTTCAGAAATAACCAAAACAGCAGTATGTCATCAACATTATTTTAGTCACAAATGCAAAGCACAGCCTTGTATTAGCTGTTAAGAAGAAAGTTAGCTTCATAACTTCCTCTCAGCCAGAACCCAGTACAGCAGTAAGCCACTACTAGTCCTGCTTTCTACAGCTGAAAAGGGGTTTGCTTCAAAGGAATTACAGACATGTCCTTTCACCAAATAAATTGTCTCAACGAGAACAGTCTGCATAACTGATATTAGTTAATCTGCATATAGAGAAATATGTATTTCTTTGGTTCAAGGGATAAGGTAGGTTTCATCTTAACTGAGTTTTCCAAGATAAGTTTTTCAAATGCCATTGGGGAAAAAAAGTTCTGCCTAAAAAGGTTCTAAAAACCCTCAAGCTGAACAGAGAGTGGCTCAGTCATGGCAGCTGCAAAAGAAAACAAACAAAAAGTGAGCTGTTCCATAGCTGATCAACAAATGGGAGAAACATGACCGAAATTTTCCATGTTAATTCTGCCAGCTTCAGTTAGGGAGACAAGAATTTGTTTTTCTAAAAGACACCACTGTGGCCAGTTGCTTAGATACTAAAAATGTGTTCATTGTGCTCCTGAAATGTGTTGCTTTACTGAGAGATGGATGGTTGCTCCATTTCTATAGGCAGAGGCATGATCATGTGAGTGGAAGAGTGAAAATCCAGTGTTTATAATGCTCTTTTCAAAGAATCACTGTAAATTTGCCTCCCTTCCCTGACTCTGCAAGATGAACAGGCATCTGTTTGTAGGCAAGGAGCCAGTGTCTCTCATTAACTGAAGTGTTCTGGTCGGGATTAATGGCTGTATGAAGCTGGAGAGTCCACTTCTCCTGAAGCACATCTCCACAGACTTCTGAGGCAGCACAGTGGGGAAAGAAATGATCACAGACGATCAAGGGTGTTTCTGAGAGACAGAGAGGGGAGAGAGAGAGAGAGAGAAGAGAGAGAGAGATTCTTCTCAGGATTTATAGAATTAAAATAATTCGGTGACCAGGACAGCCCGTCTGAAAACTCATTCCACACACTATGAGACTCTGAATGGGTTTGCTCACCATTTTGAGAAATGTATTGCACTCCGTGGACTACTTTGTGTTCCAGCCATTTTCCTGGCCCATCAGTGAGAAAGAGTTAGTGGAAAGGAAAGAATTAAGAAAAACATGCTTAACATTTCTTAATTCAGTATTGAAGGACTTGCATGCAAAATTCCTTAAGGTGTCTTTCCTGAGTGACATGCAGGATTCATTCCCAGTTGAGAGGGTGGTAAACAATCAGGGCAGAAGTATGAAGTATTTTTGTCTTCTTATGTATGACTCTCTCCCCTTGACTAGGAACCTTGTCACACTTGTAGCCTGTGTCCCAGGCCTATGGGAATGCTTTGTCCCTTTATTCTTGCTTCCCTAAGCTGACTGAGTGTAGGCAGTGTTTCTCAGGGGGTCTTTCTGCTTTTGCAAAGGGCAAGTGTTTGACATATGGCATAAATTGTAAATGGGCAGTCACCAACAGAGCACAGCAAAAGCCCATGTTGTCAGAACATCAATTAAATAATGAGTCCCTGTAATTGTGTTCAGTATCATAAATATGAAATGCAATTCCTTGGTGGGTAGGCAGGTAAGGGAATCTCTGGCAAGCTCAGGTTATGGCTATAAGTAGTATAAGTGCTCTAAGTTTGATCTTTCAAATTCATCAATGTATGTCTTCATGTATATCTGCAGTATGTCTTCAAAATATAGCTCCCTTATTGTAATTGCTAGAGCTGAAAATTTGTAATTTTTCAGTTTATGTAAATCCAGTATAGCTCCATTGTTTTTTTAGTGAAGCAACTCAGTCTGAAAAGATATGACTCCAGAAGGAGCATTATCTGCTGGTACACTGATTACCTAAAAAATGAATTGATCTTTCAAGCAGACAATGAGGCAGCAGGCTTCTATGAATGGGTTGTTTATGCAGTCATTTGCAAATGTCCTACCTGAATAATTTTCTTCCACAAAAGGCCATTTCATCAGAATAAAAACTTCACCAAAATTTTCTGATGAAATTTCCTTGAAAAGAAAAGGATGGAGTACTGTTCTTTGATAAGGTCAGCCCTTTTAAGAGCAAGCTTTCAATTTTCTGTGATGTACCATTGGTCTTGTTTGTATTTTTGGTTTTTTATAACAGTAAATACAAGCAGTTCATATGGGAACGCAGCATTGTGATGATGCCATGGCATTTGACTTGTTCCAAGTTCCTTCTTTTCAACAAAATTTACTTCTAAGGAAGAACTAACAGGGTTGGTTTTCTTTTTTCCTACCTGCTTGTGATTTAAGAATCTGGTATTTCTAATCTCCTTCTTAAACACATAGCCAAATTATTAGTGGGTGGTCATGAGCAGTTTGAGTCCTGTCATTTCTTATTATTAATCCCTGCTAAATGTTGTAATGTTTCTAGGCGGTCACCAAGGGAAAACCTGTATTGTGACCTTTCAACTCAGACCAAAGTTTAAGATAATAATAATAAAAATAAAAATTAAAAAAATTACTAATACTAATACTAATACTAATACTAATACTAATAACAATAACAATAACAATAACAATAACAATAACAATATTATTATTATTATTAATAACTGGATTTAATAATTTCTGTCCCATGCCTGAAAGGGGCTTGCAGTTGAGTTGAAAGAAAAAGTCTCATCCTGCTGTCACTTGTTGCCGACTAGAACTGAACTCCAGAGAAGTCACTGGTTCTCTTTTTGAAGCCAGGAAATCAGTTAGGCATCTACTACGTGAGTTAATTTGCTTCAGGACACTGGACTGTTTGTGTCTTACTACATTGAAGAGAATTGCTGGGCAGACATGGGTGACCAGCAACATAGAAATGTTTCAGCCAGATTTGCAAAGTGAAGCTGGACTGTCCATTCCTAAGGAGGGCTGTCCAACTAAGCAAGCGTTTGCAGTGGAACCAGGAAATTTGGCGGATGTGTGGTAGTTTTTTGATCCTTATGATACAATGGGAGTTAGAAATCGGTCTTGTTTCAGATGTTTTCCAGTTTGTGATGCTTGATTTAGAAAACTCTCTTTAGTTTTAATATGTTTGTCTATCTTTAGGTAGGTATATGTAGGTGTATATCTAATTATGTGGAT
Source organism: Dicrurus megarhynchus (assembly GCA_013399195.1). Lineage (NCBI taxonomy): Eukaryota > Metazoa > Chordata > Aves > Passeriformes > Dicruridae > Dicrurus > Dicrurus megarhynchus. The sequence continues at coordinate 83,659 of VXAD01001914.1, read as the reverse complement.
TCTTTTAAATTATGCAGCAAATGAGAAGCCTTTCTATTTCATTTAAAGAATCAGAGTTCAACATTTGTATCTGAGCTGGCTCTCCTTTGGATGTTAAGAAGCATGTCCAAACCTGTCTTGAACAATTGTTTGATGAGGTAAATGTATATGATGGTCCTATCTTTTGCCTTTGTTTGAAGAAAGTCTTGATTAATTCACTCTCACACTTTAGACTTCTAGGTAGCTCATTTAGGGCATATGAATCTCCTTTCATTGCTTCCACAGTCAAAACAAAAATGTGTGAGTGCTAGTGAGAAATCTATTTCATGGCACTTAGCCATACGTTAAATATTCTGGCAGAAACATATGACAATTACTAGTTCATGTACAAAACTCATGAAATGTCATCTATTTCAGTGCCACAGTAGCTTTTTCCTCAAACAACTATCAATTTCTGTAATGACTGCAACAGAAAATCCTGACGTTAATCCCTTAAGAGAAACACAGCATATTGTCATAGATTAACAGGATGACTTCTCAAATCAGATTAAGCCTTCTGCTTCAGTCTCATAACTTAGTTGTAAGGTCATGGTTAATGACTTAGAAATTAGTACCATAAGGTATGTGAAGGTCTTTTGGAACTATATGCAGCTAATAATTCAGCTGTGCGTCTCCTATCCATTCAAACTCATCAGCCAAGTTTTGTGTGCCATAATTTAAGACTGAGGAGTTTTTCATGTTGTAAATCTGTATAATTCCTGGACACAGCTCCTGCTATCTCCACCAATTTGTTTTTTCCCACCTGCCCTACAGTAAGGATCTTGTAGGTACTTTTTTCAGGGCTGGGTGTGCATTGAACTCTCCCAGGTGCTAACATAAACCCATTCTCAGGGACTTCTTCCTTGGATTGGAAGACAGGCCTGCAGTTTCATAAATGAATATTGCATTAGTGTCTCTGTGGTAGACCCAATACCTTACTGGACCAGGTGCAATACAAATAGATGGTAAAACCACAGAACTTGTCCAAGAGGCTGTTATCTCATGTAGTCTAAAGTTCTTGCCATCAGCCTAAAGCTGAGAGTTTTCTTTCTTATATTTGATGTGATTTTTTTGATTCACTCCCTGGAAATGACACCATAGAGTCTCAGAATATCTTACATAAGATGCAGACCAATTGAAGCTGCATATGAGTCATCATCAGAATGATGGAGAAAAGCATTTCAACAAGGATGTATGATCTAATGAAATTTCCTGCGCTGTAGTTCTGTGGGCTTACCTATTCTTCGCACACAGGCTTTGGCAAATGTTGTAACAGGCCACCCTCCACATCTTCCCCACCCTCCCCAGCACCCATGACCCCATCCACTCAAACATGCATGTCTGAATGGTATCAGGTGTTGAGGGGGAGCCTGTAACACTGCCCAGCAGTGGAAGGGAGAGGCTTTACCTGCTGATAGAACCTCAGAAGCTCAAGCTCCTGAGAAACAGGACTTAAAACTGGTGCTGCACAGTCACTCTTGTCTCATTCCTATAGAATTCACAGTTCAGGCTGAGCTTCTGCAAAGAGGAAGCAGGAGAAATGCAGTGCCACTGGCAGCTCAAACAATTTACATATTGCAGGGGACCGATGCAAAATGTGAGACTTCTCAAAACTGTCTGACTAAGAACAAGTTTCCTCTGTTTCATGCTTCTTAGCACCCAGGCTGTTTAGTTTGGCTCTCTTAGGCTCTGTTTTGTGGATGCTGCAGGCTGTAAAGGCCTCCCCCACTCCTGCTCTCCTGATGTGTGACTTTCTTTTTTGACTTCTCTGTGTACGGGACAAAATGCAATAGCACTCACACTGTGGAGTCAGTGCTGCGTATTTATGCACATGTGTAAGCACAGTGTAGGAGGCTCAAGTGTGTATGCAATCGCATCTGGGGTTTGTGTAGCAAGCCTGCTAAAAAAGTTATTTACTTGTCTTCCACTTGTTTGTTTGGTTTCAGGTAGCATTTAGAAGGAAGATCAGCTGTTTGCAGTAATGAAAGGCACTGTCTCACTGTAGTTGGAGACAGGCTGTGCCAAGTCTGATTCTTGGGTTGAGAAGGCACAGCTGAATTTTTGAAAAGGATTAGAAGATAATCCCTTTCTATTAAAGTCATAGAATTTTAAAGGAAAATTTCATAAAAGAGAACCACTCAAAAAAAGAAGCACAGCTGTCAACCAGAGTTGTTTCCTTGTTAATGTTCTGACTCTAACCACTGCTATATTAGCGTGCTGTATGCATTTATATATAAATTCTGATGAATTAGCCATGAGATCTTTCTGAGATGCTGTAAGCAAATGCATCCTTTCCAGAAGACACTTCCTGCCTCATTGCAGCAAGGCTTATGTGCTGGACTATACCTTCTTCAGTTTAAGTTTACTTATGTGCTATTAAAGCACTGGAGATAAATGTTTCTTATTTCTTTTTTCTGACGTTCCAAATAATGAGGTTTTTATGTCAATGACCATACACAGGAAATACAGTATTCCTTATGTTTTGTTTTTGTGCCTCTCCCTATTTCTTTAAAGGTGTGTCTTGATCCTGGATCGACAGAAAACCGATGATGTGCATTAATCAGAGCAGAGGGCACCTCACAGTCTGAATTGTCATTATCTCTCCAGGATATTATCTGCTTGTTTTTTTCAAAAGACAAACAGAAAGGAGAAAAGTCTGAGTATGAGCTGTTTTGTTCTTCCCTCTTGCAAGATTGTTAAATTCTTTTCACAATTGGATTTGTGGTGGTATGTGGTCCCACTGGCTGTACTAGAGATTCTGTTTCATTAGGTGCCTCTGTTTTTGTAATGCCATTGCTACCTGACTGTTTTGAAAAAAGCATTGAAAAAAGCAATCTCAGAACATACAATCCTGCTCTCTGTGCTGGCACTCAATTCAGCCAGTTCCAGCTCTGGGTCATAACCCTGATTTTCAGAGCTCTGTGATGAAATGCACAGAGGATGGAGGTGGTCCTCTGTGATCTCCCAAGTGGACTTTTTGTGTAACACAGGAGAACGACTCACCTGACAATTCTTGCATCAGTCCTGGAAATGGTGGAAGAAATGGGACATGTTTTAGAAGGACCTTCAGCACAAATCCCATCTCTGTCAGAGTAAACATCCTCCTCCTCAGCCAGCACACTCTTTGACAGCTGGCTTCCAAGGGTGTTTCTCACAGTAAGTGAAGCTAGACACGCAAATGGCAGAGAGGATGGGTCAGAAGGGAAAGTGAGGACATTTCGTGAGAGCTAGACTGACTGTTAAAATCTTCTGCTGGGAGACATAAAAATAGCTTTCTCTGCAAATCCAGCTTTCCTCTTACACAAATGTTCTCCTTCTTCTTTTGAATAGAAAGAAAAAGTTAATAAATTAATAAAATCCCATTGCTCCTCTTTTGTGAAAGAGGAGAACAGTCATTTATTATGAAAGGGAAGCATCTTAGACAATTACCGTTGCAGACATAATTCTGGGATTAATGTTCACGCTGCAAACTTTTCTATGTTATGACTAAAATGGCTTCTGCTTAGTGGTTCATTGAAATAGAAACACACCAAATTCACTTCATTCAGTGGGACTGTGGAAACCTCATGCTGATTACTTATGCTTTGGCTTTTATTTTGATTATGCCAAATCTTATAATTTCTGCAAAATTTCCTATTGTAGGTATCATCACAAAGAATATGTAGACAGGAAGTCCCACTGACCTTGAACTTGTCTTGTGTTTGTTGTTTTGAGAAGGGTTTCCTCCATATAGCCTCTACTTTGACAAAGAGAACTTTTATGGGGGCCAATTGTTTCTCCCTATATTCCTTGACAACACCTCATTTACCAAAACAAAGACTGGAGCTCTTTCCTCTTTTGGCCTCATGACATTTTGTTTGGATTAGTGTTGCCATTCCACTGAAGGTAAACTTGCACATAATAATGAACCACATAAAAAATTGTCAACCTTGTCTTCTTGGAATAATCAAGTATCTGCCATTACAGGCCTTTCCTTGACCAGCTGTCACAGTTCAAGTCCTTCCCTTCTAAGCAGAGCTCTTCACAGATGATTATTGATTTGCTACACTGAACTAAAATAGATTAAACCACATTAAATTGTTTAGAGACCTTGTCTGCTGGGTTGACTTGTATATGGTATCCATCCGATGACATTGATATTGAAGTTCTTAATTTCTGCTCTAGAGGCCTACCTGAAAGTCACAGTTTATTTTCAAGTTTATTCAGGGGTTAGTTCCTCTCTCATACTGTTTTCTGCACTTGTTTGGAGACACGGGGCTTTTATCTTATTAAGCATTTCAGCAGTGCTCTGTGTGACAGTGCAGATCCTTGGCCAGTTGCAACACAAAAGTGATGGCTGCTGCCAGTTAACACCATGCTCACCCTGAGACAGGGGCACTTGGCAAAAGCAAGGCCTGTCTCCTCCTGTCCCTGAAGCCTCTGCTAAGGAATCATAGGCTCTCTCTACCATGCTGAGAGAAAGAGGGCTGCATATCACAGAATCACATAATCATTCAGGTTGGAAAAGACTCCCAGGATCCTCAATCCAGACTTTGAGTGAACACCTCCATGTGAACAAGTGCCATGTTGTCCAGTCATTCCTTGAACACTTCCAGGGATGGTGATCCATCTCCTCCCTGGGAATAGGGAGTGCTTTGTTGCTGCCCATCCATATTTGTCAGTTTGTGTCTGGAACATTACTGTGGGACACTCCAGAGCATGCACACCCAATTAGCACCAGCACATTGCTCCTGCTATGTGGCTGTGGGCAGAAACAACAAAACTGGTCGCCAGAATTACATCCCCAAAAACCCTGAAAACCGTGGGAGAAGAGAACAAGGCCCAAATAAAGCCCAGCACTATGCACAGAGTCCTCATCCAGAGCTGCTTCTTTAACCTCTGTTTGACGACTGAAAAAATCTGGGCTAAAACCTTTCACATCAAGCAGTCTGATGAAATGTGTGCGACTGCGTTCATCTTTGTTGGTTGCTTTATTTCAGTTTGGAACCACCTGAAGTCAACAACTAATCACAAAAGCTCTCAACCAGAGACTCAAGTTAGTCAGTGTTATTTGGATTTAGAAAAGTTCAGATGTGCTAGGTGCTAAGGATCTACATCATACAAGGCCACAAGGAGCTAAACTCCCTGTAGGAGTAGCCAGTGAACGCTGACCAAGTCTCTCAAAAAGCCCTAGTGTTTGGTAAGCTGACTGGAGACTGAAGAACTACCAGTTTTCTTCTTTTAAAGACTGACTCGACACTTGTGCTGGTAGTTAACACACAGGAATGGGACTTCCTATAGTGAATGCTTTTCAAGGGGGAACCAAGGTAAAATAGCTCATTGCTGTTTAATAACTGGGAAAAAGTAAAACATTTACTAGGTTTTTTGAAAAGCAATCCATAATTTTCATGAATAATCCTTCTTGTTGATGTATTAAGAGCACAGGAATGGCCAAATTCCACATGATAAATGCAAGAAGCCTAGCACACTGACTTTAGCAAGATCTACTGCTGGTTTTCAGGAAACAGGGTGAGAAAAGAGGCTTTTTACTGCTCGTAAAAGGACTGAATCCCTTTAGATGCTTTGTTAAGATCCCAGTCTTTCGGACTGTTTGTTAGAATGCTCAGTTTTGTTTATTCTGAAAGTTTTTTCCTGGCCATAAGGAAGTCAAAATTCCCTTGAAATACTGCAATAAACTTTTTGTGACAGATCTATCACCACACAGGAAAGCTGCACTGAAACGTGAAAAGAGTCTACTTGGCCTTGTTTAAGGCTTACATATAGATATAAAAATTTATATATTTTTTATATGAAAGGAGAGCACATGGGCAGTAAAGATAAAAACCAAAACTCTTGGGGTTTAGGTGTTATGCTATGCCTTTTTTTTTTTGTGCTGTTTTATTCTTCATCACTGCCAGCGTGCATTTTTCTTATTGTTATGTTTATTATTTATGTATTCATGGCAACGATGAGTCTTTGTCATGGAGCCATCCCTGTGTGTCTCCTTTTGAGAGGCTGTAATCCTAAAAACCATGCTATTTCTGCCTGAATGTTTCTTACATTGAACATGTCTTAAACCCTAAGTGTTCTGAAGTAACGAAGAAGCATTTTTGATTTTGTATATTTTTGGTGTTTAAAAAAAAACAACAGAGAAATTTGGGAACAGAGAGACGTAGGATTTTTTTTTCTTTGTGGATTTAATGCTCTGGAAATCCCATCAAGAGCACAGCAGTTCATATTGGTTATTTATGTTCACGTAAATAACCCTAATGTCTTAAAATCTGCAGTATTTCAGATAGGCTAGTATGTTTCTCCCTTTCTAGTATTTACACCGAAATTGTAGGCTGGCAACTGACAAAAAAACCGATCTGGTATAACCAAACAACCTTACAGACCATCTTTTTCCTACAGCATTAAAACGGATGTCAACCTACACGTTCCCTAAGACAGTGCTATAGAGGGCAAAACTCATTTCAGTGGAAAAAAAGTGAACAGAGTTATTTTATTTTGGTTTCATTTCTACCCTTGTGAAGTTTTGTGGATTTTAGTAAACAAAAGCGATTTATACAAATGCGCTTATCTGCCATTAAAATCTTTGTGATCTACAAATTGCGTTAAGAGGAAGGCAGGAATACTGGTAGGAAGTCCTTGTCTGTTTTGACCTCATCCCCACAGCACAGTGTACACTATCTGAGTTCTGCATAGCATGACATTGTGCTATAGGACTCCCTTAACAGCTCTTTAAACGGCCACAGACCTTTCTTGCAAGTTCTAATATATATGGACCAGGTTGCACTTCCTTTTTACCTGGCCCACTTCAACAGGAATCTTTGATAAGTGGCTTCTTGAGATTTTTAACTAAAGAATAGCTTCCCACACAAATGGGAAAGAACCATCCAAAATCTTAACATTATATCCCAATGCATCTGCCTTTCTTCTCCCCTATTTAATCATAAATTGCATTTCCTGTAATACTCAAAATACTGTTACATAGAAGAAAACTTTCTAGCATTATCACAGAAGGTAGTTATTTTCTATATTGTTATTATAAACAACTGAATCTTAAACTGGACCCCCAAAATTTTGCCCACTTATAGAATTTCTGGGGGATAATAAATGTACTTGTGAAATATTACGTGAAATGGGATACGTTTCCTTCATAAGTACACCAGGAAAACTTCTTGCTCCGGACAGTAAATTGCCCAGGTGAATACGTATCTAACACTCTCTTAGATTGTCTGTTCAACACTTGGAAGTATCAGGACATTAAGCTGTGATACGCCCAGCAAATTCAATGGAGTATGCTTCCTGCCTGCTGTGAGGTGTAGGTATAAAGAAAGGCCTTTAGCAGATCCCATGAGGTACTGATGGGCATTAGGTGTTTGTCAGGATGTGGTGGAAGACTCCATTCTGTGGGAAGTCAAAGACTGCGGAAGTAGGATTTGTGGAGATACTTTCAGAAAGCCTAGAGGACAAGGAGAGGGCAGGATCATGCAGCCAGCTCATGGCAGTTCAAGATACCAGGTAGTCTAAACACTGTTTCCTGCTGCCCAGCATGCCTAGAGTGCTGGGAGCCTAGTAAGTGGCTGTGCTCTGAGGTGCCTGCTTTTCCATGCAGTCTCAAGCAGTCTACTGGGATTTTGCACCCATGCTCTGGACAGGGTCAAGTTGTCTTTCCCTCCAGATCCAAAGCCCAAATGACAATTCTTGGCTACTTTTCACAGAATCACAGAGCCATAGAGTAAGCTGAGTTGGAAGGGACCCACAAGGACCAGCGAGTCCAGCTCTTATCCCTCCTATACAGGACATCCCCAAAAATCATGTCATGTGCCCAAGAGCATTGTCCAAATGCTTCTTGAACTCCTGCAGGGTTGGTGACCACTTCCCTGGGGAGCCTGTTCTAGTGCTCAACCACCTTCTGGGTGAAGAACCTTTTCCTAATATCTAACCTAAGGACATAGCAGTCTCTTTCAGCTCTACTGTGATCCTTGGAGCACCAGTATTGCTGTTTGGATGGCATCGCACTCCTTCTGAGTTAGTTGCAGGAGGAAACAATCACTGCCAAGTGTTTTCATGTTGCTTCATGCGCATTTGTGGAGGGATCCAGGTAACCAGAGGGCTTCTCTTCTGCTGCTGGAGAACCGTAATGGAGGTAGAAAACATCCTGCAGCCAATCTGGGAACACCTTTGTCATACTGGAAAGGAACTGATGTGGATCTACATTAACAGACTCCATGGAGTGTTTTCCTAGGAGGAGTAGCTCTGGACCTTGTGTTCTGAACTACTCTGAAATGACCATAATTTGCCCTGGCCAGGTACGTGAGCTGCTGAAGGGTGGGAGTTGAAAGAGAAAGGACCTCTCTGTGTTCATGCTTTGCATCCTATTCTCCTCATCGATAGCTACTGTTGAGGTGTTCTGGCCCCCCGGGGCCCCGCCCCAGCTCGGCAGCCAGGACAGGCGGACCCCGGACGGCAGAGTGGACCCCCAGGGTCCCCAGAAGCGGGAGCCGACTGACACGCAGTGGCAGAGCGGTCCCAGGCTCAGAAACTCCACTGTTTGACTGTCCCTCTCCTGCCTCCCTTTCCGATTGGTTGTCGGCTGCAATGGCCCCACCCCGCCCCCGCGGTGGGGGAAAAAGGGCTGCTGCAGCCAGCACGTGCTCAGAGGGAGCAGATGGCACCGAAGGAATAAACGGGCCACCACCCCCACGTGTTTGGTCTCCACGTCTCGCTATTTTCTCTGCTCCGGGAGGTCGAGGAGGTGTCCCGAGGGAGCCTCTGAGACTGTAGCTGTTCGCATAAAGAGCTGCAGGCGCGAGCAGCCGGGAATGAGGCACAGCAGGCTCAAAATGTATTCGCAAATGGCGAAAGCTGCGCAGCCACGGAGGTAGCTCCGAGCTCGCCAGCACCACGCCAGAGAGAAACAATAAGCTACGAATTACTTCTGTCGGATGCAAGATTAGCCTGAATGGACCACTGAACCAAACACAGATTTTCTCTCTGCGGATGAACAGATCTGAGGGTGCTCAACAAGCAGGCACAGTTCAGAGAAAACTACCAGATCTCCTGATAAATGGGTCCCCAAAGCATCTGTGCTGCAGCAAGGAGAACACTGTGCTTAGATACCTCCAGATAATTCACTGTGACAGAGGTGTGAGTGTCCTTGGCCACACCACAATTTAATGATTCACCTTGGAAGGAGAAGGATTTGTGAAATTGATTCAGATAGGATGCTGATGTACCTTTTACTCCCAGGCACACTCCCACTGTTGTCAGTGATGATTTTGGGAGGAATTGGCTACCACTGAATGCTTGAAACTTATACAGGAATTTTCGAAAGTCCACTGTTTGTGACCAAAGGACCACGGTGCCTTTCAATACTTCCCCAGGAGATGGTGACTTCTGATATTTTGTCTGCTGTCTACTCTCCCCTTGAAAGCTTAGCTTTGAAAGCCAGTCTGGGAGCAGAACTTCTTAAAAAATTTCTCTTCCCATTCTTCTCTAATTTGTGATGATGAGTGCCTTGGCTTTAAATTTTACAGTCATAAAGATTTTACTGACTTCTATTTCATGCTTAATGTGTACCCATTACTAGCTAATGACAAACTAAAGAGCGCCTCATGTAGTGGAATTTCTGCTTGGAGGTGAAGTTTAAAGATGCCTTTTGAATTAATAGTTTAATGATTGTGTTTGCATGTGAATGCAACCAACTTCGGCACATCTGGTTTGCTCTTCCCAGCAGACTGAAAGTGTAGCAGGAGCGAATTTAAAAAAATTGCTTTGCCTAAGGTGCAAGGAAAACCCAGCAAGAAATTAAAGCAGTGAATCTGTGATGAAGATGTTGTTGTCATACCCAGGCTTCTTCCTTGTTACATCTGTAAGCACTCTCCGGGTTACAGAGCTCAGGAGTGAGTGGCAGGCAATATGTGTTCCCTCATGTCTCTTTGGAACTAGTATTCAATCAAAACAGTGTGCTTTACCACCTACTCCCACCACATCTGTCTTGACTGCTTTTGCGGTTTTTTTGTTTGTTTGGTTGGTTGATTGGTTTTGTGAGAGGGAGATACAAGGGTTATAATAATTTGGTCTCTACTGCTGAAATACAGTGACTACTGGTAATGCTTGACTTCTCTGAATATCATTTCTTCTCCCTTTGGCAATACCTGCAGCTCCTCTCCCTCCCTGTCTGCCTGCCCCTCAGCTCTCCTTCAGTCTCCTTTCCACATATCACCTCAGTATCTCCTTGTAGCTCATTCATGTCTTCTCTTTATTAAGAAACGAGGCTGAAAAAGGAGCAGAGGGAAAGTGGAGAATACCATAGGGCAGAGCTGGACTTAAAATGATTTGTTGGTCTCTTTAAAATAGCAAACAGGTAAATTTCTGAATATATGTTAACATATGTCAAGATATTCCTTTTCAATCCCAGTATTTTTGTGTTTAGGCTTAAGGGTCCCAACTTTCTTTGCTAGTGTTGCTGTAATTTCACAGTTGTAAATTCACAATTTAATTGCATTCTAATCACAATTGTAAATGTATAGTCCAGTTCCAGTATAAATGTTTCTGGTGAGGCATCTCCTGAAGCATTTCTTCGCTTGTAGTATTTTGGTTCTGTTGGAGGATGACAATGCCCCTTGTGTTTTAGGAGATACTGTTACAATTTATTATGGCAATGAACCCATTCTTTTTCTAGTTCTTATTGGGAAAACTGGATGTCGGTATCAGCTGCCAGGGCAAACCTAGTGGACTGTGTGATCATCTCCTTATTTTAAATATAGTTTTGCTTTTTATATATGAAAAACATACAGTTTTTTTGATTTTCAGTCCTGATTCAATATTGCACACCACTGAACCAGATTTGTTCTGACTCACTATAAAGAATAGAAACACTTGACTTTTACCTCACACTTTGTGGGAGATGAAGTGTAATGCCATCAGATCTCACCCTCTAGCTGTCCTTCTTGAATTTTAGCCTCTTCAGTGTTGCATCTTTTGGCACATCTAAAACAATGACAGATGCGTTGATAATACTGACTTCTAATCAGAGTGTTGGCAGCAGCCAACTTAATCTGTTCATATACGATAAGTGTTTTTTTCATGTGCAGGTACCGGCCAAAGAGAGCTCCTAAGGGCTGTGAGATAGGCAATATTGATAGTAATTTTCTTGCCTTCCTGGCTGGTGATGGACTTGAGAAACTGTTGTGTATAAAGTGCTGTTCTGATACACCCGTGATATGTTCTAGTGATTTCTTTTCAGTCAAACATGCCATAACATACAAGGGAAGTTCTTGCTCTTCTATATGCATTCACAGTCACTTGGAGTTTGCAAAGTCTAGAGAGGCATCACGTATCTCAAAATGTATAGCAAAAATCTTTCCTTAATTTATAGTACTGCATAATACCCACCTCTTGCCTTCTGGTGCCAAGAATTTTTTATTCCTTCTCATTGTGTTTAATGCTCTGTCCTTTGGCACTGGCTCTGACTGGTCTAGAAATCTAGAGATTTAGATTTCTCTAAATGTGAACTCTTCCATTTTCTGTTGCTCTGTTGTAGGTAGGCACCCTTTGTTTCATTGTATGGTCTTTATTGTTTCCTGTATTCTTATTCACTCAATACTTATCTCAAGATATTTATGAATTCTCCCTGAAAAATACTTTCTTTTCATGCTAATATTTGTGTGAGGAAAGAAAATAGTTTATGCAACCTGCCTGAATCTCTTTTCTGCTTGCTTCCATGAAATGTCAACTGAGGTCTGTGGGGATTCATTGGCTATTTCTGTGTAAATACATACCAGAAAACAACCAGAAATTGGTATGGCAATTAAACCATTATTTTCCTCAGACCCTGCCAAGCTTGATTCCTGAGTTTTTTACAATACATCTGATTTCATATTCCAAAAGCAAGAGAATTTTTGTGGCAATCTTTATTTTGTCTGTTGAATGCCTAGTGTAACTCAAAAGCAATTCTTCAACCAGCACCTCATCAGAGAAACAAGACCCAGTATTTTTAATGACTTTCAGTGAGACACATGAAGATCCAACCATACATGGCTCAGGTTTTTAGGGTGTGCATGTCCAGAGTGAGAAAATTGCAAAAGAATTATGGAAGTCTAACATACATGTATAATGCAAGCAGCAGAAAGCAGAGTTAAAATTTCTACTTTTTTGTTTTTCTCACTTTTGGTCTGTGACTTATCTTTTTTAAATTTATTATGGTCAGTGTGATTCCCAGTGCAACAATAACCCTTTTGAGAGTAAAAGCCTCCATAGCAAGCAATAACTTTCTCCTAAAAATTATGATAAAAATAAATCTGCTAATGATGTTTTTATGAAAAAAAACATCCCAAAGGCTCTCATATTCACAAGAAGCTACATAAAGCAATTACTATGTTTTTTACAAAGCAAAACCCAAGTAGTCTGTTTGTATGCTAAAGGCAATTTCTAGAGAACAAAGCAATAATGAATGAAATGAGGGTACCAGCTCATCACAGCCAAACTTACTACAGTGATTGCATGAAACACCTTCAGAACAATGGGCTGTTCCTCACATGGCACAGAGCATTTACAGAGGGCTCTTACTCATGCACACCTCCTGTTTTGCCAGGTTTTAAATGCACACGGCAAAACTGGGCCTGCTTTAGTGGCTAGCTAAGATTCAGGACTAAGCTAATGGCATCACATTAGTGATGGGTAATTGTGAAATCCACCTTATGCCTAGTAGAAATCTTACAGACTCTATGTTAAAGTCAATGATTTTATTCTAGGCACTTAATCAGCATGCAAAGAAGACATTGCTTGCTACAGAAGCCTGTGAGCCAAACAGAAGCTACAAAGCACAGGGTGGAAAATGTGGAAGAAGAAGAGCATGGAGTACTTATCAGCATGATGGTAAGAAAATCATCTGGAGGGGTCCTTCCATGATTGGGCTCAGGAGACCATTGTGCATCAAAGAGTTAGTGATCCACAGTACAGCTAACCTGAGCATTCAGGAGCCACTCAATGCTGCACAGCCATGGGGTTCTCAGCATCTGAAGTGATGTAAGATTTACTTGCTATCTATATTTTTCCCTTTTTTCTAAAACAACTCTTTTATTAAGCCATTTTTTGTCAGACCTTTCTCACTGAGACCTGCACCACCTCACTCTCTTTCATCTCACCTCTTTTCAGCGTTCCTTCATCCTCTCACTCATGCAGAAAAGGCCAAAACCTGGGCTACAGAGGAGAAGGTTCCTTGGTTTTGGCTCACTGTGCCTAAATAATTGGATGGAATAGAGGGTGTAATAGAGATTTGTCTCTTGATAGGGGTGGTAGAAATGGAGAATGGAGAATCTGTCAAGTGAGGGAACCTGGAGCATGAGGCCATGCACAGGCAGATGGAAGAGCTATTGCAGAAGAGCAGCTCTCCAAAAGTTGCATTAAGTAGAATGGGGATGGGGTGTTATGGAGACACTGCTAGATATGGACCTCAGGTGTCAGCCCAGTCAGTTCTGTGCTATTATTTTTGGTAGCCTTAGTCGGAGGGGCTAGGGAGGACACCCTGGAAGTAAATCTTTCAACATTTTTTCAAAGACAGAAAAAGAAATAAACCAAGATAAAGTGTTTGTTGTGTGGATTTTATTCAACATTATCCCATGCTTCATTCTATTTAGCTGCTGAAAGACTTTTATTATGGAATGCCGTTTCTGGCAATCCTGTAAAGAGTATTAAAGAGAGAGAGTGGAAGGCAAGAAAAAGAGGATTGTTTAGTTGTCTGGAGGTGCTATTGTCAGTCATCTGTTTTCTTTCAGACATACCCACAAAATTGCAGAGAAACAGCAAAAATAACTGGGGCTTTGCCTGTGGTCATGACTTTATTTTGCAGCCTCACTGCTGTAGGTGAAGAGCTATTCCACGTGACCAGCCACTCTGGAAAGCAACACATCAATTGAATTGCCTTCTCCTGAAACATTTCTCTTGACTTACATTCAGATCACATTCTTAAAGCAGGGACAGAAAAGGTAAATTTACCAGGTCTAAATGGTAATGACCTTATGAATCAGAGACAAACAGAGGGAATGTGCCATAAGCAGTATTACAACACTGGAAATCTAAGGACCCCTCATATAACCACGATGAAGAATGGGAAGCATCATCTGCTTTCTTCTTGCTGATGGCCTGGAAATAGGGAGAAAATCTGTGTGGGAAGGGAAGAATGGAAGCAGGGACAACAAGCTCCTTGAAGAACCATTTCTCACTCACACACGAGCAAAGATTATGTTTTGTCAGCTGGTGGTGACTTTGAAAGTACGTATAAGATCACAGCCTCAGCTCGCTCTCTCTGTCTGCACAGCCCTCTGAGCACTGCTGAGCTGGAGCTAGAGCTTGGAAATGTCTTACTAGATTCTGCGTTCCCAAAGATCAGGGGGAAGCTCTTTCACATCCTCATTTAGGTTGTCTACTTCCCTCACAGGGCTAAGTCACCCCTGAGTGAACAGTGTTCAGGTGGCCTAGTGGCGTTTTCATGCATTTGCCAGCCCGAAACTCATTGGTTTTGCATTAGCTTCTCCTCTCAGCTGTTCTTCTCAGTTATCATTCCAATTCATGCCTTTACAGCAGCATCCGTAAGAATGCTTTTAGTGCATTAAACCTAAGCAGCTCCAGCTCTGGCCCAGGCATCCTGCCTCTAGCTTTTGTTGATCCTCACAAAGAACTTTGCAGAGCAGATTGAACAGAATTTCTGTTGCTATTGAAAATGTAAGGGGTGTGTCTTTGCACAGTAGAGACCAAATAGAGCTTTGGAGAGCAAAGTAAATTTCTTTACTAAACCTCTTTGCAATCTAAAGATTGCAAATAATGTTAAGACATTATTTGCTTTATAAAGGAGGTAGGAGTGGGTTTCTTCCTATGAGTTAGGAAGGAAATTAAGTGTGCATGTGAATATGCAGCAGCCTTTCTAATGGTGGTCCTACCACGGATCAAGGATGGAAAATGCCTGGTTGAAAACTAAGGTTAAAATAATGAAAAATATGGTTGCTATGTGCAACTTTATTTTACATTTGAATTCAAGCTACCTTCCTCTGATTGCAAATGAGAAACAAAAGCATCTGTCACTCTCTTAGATGTTGCCAGCCTGCCTAGCACAGGGGCATTATGGCAGAGGAAAGGAGCTGCCATATCTGGGGTTCTAGAAGTGATCACAGAGAGGTTTGGTCTCTGGTAGTTCCAGGGAGGTAGCAGGGCCTAGACCAGTAAAAGTCAGAGTGCTGCATAGCATGTTCAAGAAGACAAGGTCCTCAAGAAACAACTTTCTTCTGCAAGTGGGTATATCCATAAATAAGATTCCTCTGTGACTTTCCTAGGAGTCAGACAACTCAAAACTGCCTTCTACATTGCATGCAAGGAATGCTGGAATAAATTATTTTTGTAGTCAGACAGCAATAGTCATATAGGAGGTGTTTCTCAGCCTGCCACTCATTTCAGTCAAGTCACTTCATCTCACAGACCCGCAGTTTCTTGCTCTATAAACTGCATAAATTGTAAGGTCCCTCTGTGAGGTCCTTTCAGCTTTACCTGTATATAGCTTATAAAATAGTGATCCCTAATTATCCTTCCTTAAGGGATGGATTAGTGGGCTATTTCATTCATGTCAGGTCTGTTATTAAGGCAGAGGATTTATTTATCACAGGATGTCTGTTGGGAGCGAGCCTCAGGTAGAACCAGAAAGAGCTCTAGGACCTCTGACTCATTCTCAAAGAAGCCACTTTTTTTTGTGTTAACCTGTGAGGGGGGAGACTCTGGCTGTGAATCCATTCGCTCTTTCCATTTCCAGTTTTCTCAGGAACGGGTTCAGTTAGATGTCTGTCTTGATGCTGGATATGGCTTTCGAAACCTGTAAACTTAAAATTACTCTGAAAGTGAAACATGTTTTAAATGTGGTGGGATTTTTAACAGGCCTTGCTTTTTTTTTCCCCTTAAGCATACATTTCTCTGTAACAACCTTTTATTTTTATTATCAATCTTGAGTGTATTTTTAGCTGTCTATATATGCATGCAAGATCACGAATATCTTAAATGTCACATATAAATGGAGGAGTCATTTATCCCATCATACTGATAGCACAGCTGGTGGCAATCATTCCAACTTCAAGCTAACTAAGGTTGTCATATTTAAAATTCTACTGAGGATGAGTTTAATAAAGAAAGACTGTGGCAACAGCCAAAGCTTTGCAGAGACTACAGATCATTGGATGTCCTGTGAATTTTTTTTACTGGGATGAGTCTTCCTGTCTATTAATTCTGATTTTTGTATCAATTTCCTGTCTGTGATATTTTCTCATAGCCTATCCCCAAATTTTTCAATAATCCTGATAATTCTTTGCAAAGATATCTTGTTAACTGCACTAAATTAAAGTCAAATAATCTGTGGCAAGGAAGAGGAACATAGAAGAAGTTTAATAACGGTGTTCAATATTCACATTCATGTGTGTTTTTTTTCTGGTTTTATCTCTCCTTGTGAAATCCAATTTTTAATATCTCCTGAGGTGTTCTTCAGCATGATACAGCACAATATAATAGGACTTACTAGATGTAATTAAAATCTCACAATTCTGAAGTCAAACCTCTTGCAGAAAGATTGCCTCCCACTTCTAGACACTTTTTAAACATCCACAACAGCAAGCAGTCTGCTGGCTATTACAAATTGCTGTGGGAGAGCTCTAATCCTAAGCCTGCTACTGCCTCAGACCAAGGCTCATTAGCCTGTCAGGGACTTAGATGGCTTTGCTAACCTGATGCTTTCCCAGTTCACACACACACACACATGCACATTGGTGGATATGACAAGTACCATCATGGCCCCTCTGCCTACCCAGCACCCCTTCCCCAGCCTTGTGCCTCCTTTGCTGCCCTGGAGTCCCTGACTCACTACTGGTCCAGCTTGGTGCTCACTGCAGACACACAGCACTCATGTACTCATCCCACAAGCACACCACACTCTCAGGTTCCCCAAATCCCAGCATGGACTGTCCACACACCTGATACCCCAGCTCAGAACTGAGCCTGCCCTGCTCATCAGCTGGTATCAGCTTGAAGATTGCCGGTGAATACAAATACACACACTCTCTCCATGCGGAGCAGGTTTTAGGGAAGGTACAAACACTCACCCCTTCCAGCAGCTGGTGCCAGCCCAAGGGCTCTGTGTGACCTGTGCTCCAACTCCAGCTAATAGTGCTGAGCCATGCACTTGCACTGGTCACCCCAGAAGCTGCTTTTCAGGGTACAAACTGTTCCTGCCCCAGTGGCTGGAGGTTAAAGACCTCCCTCACTCACTCTGAAGTGACACACCTCTGGCCAGAGGCACCCACAGCCTGGTCTGGGTCCAGCAGCTGCTCCCCTGTCGGAACCCACGACATGTCTCTGTCTAATTTAGGGGACCTGACACCCCGAAATGGGGGTGCCCCAGAGGGCACTGCCTTTGATCTTTGTCCTTGGAGAACTTTACCAACTCTGAGAGGTGGATTGCAAGCCACAAGAGTCTAATATAAGCATTAATAGTCACTTTGCACCGGGTGAAATGTAGTATATAGAAGATCTGATAACATGTACCTGGGGGTACGACATGTACAGGGGGGTTAAGATGGAGTCTAAAGGGTGTGGTCACCTTCTCCTTCTTCTTCTTCACTGTCCTCCATATTCTTGGTGACGAGGACATGAATTGATTGGTAGAATAGAGATAAGACAGGAAATTGCATGTCTAGAACAGGTTAGAATTAATTGGTATAAATTTGTAAATAATGACACGTTTTGTCCACTGATTGGATTTGTAACGGGGTATAAAAATCTCGGTACGCCCATCTGGGGGGCAGTTCTACGCTACTTTCAGCTGCGGTGTGGGACATCGCAGCTATAGATAACATTACAATAAACAACCTTTACATGCCAGCTTTGTGACCTCTGACTGAGTTATGGGCAAAAGCGCTGAAACCTTCCTCGCTTGTGTGCCAAGGCCAACTGAGGCCGAGCACCGACACTCCCCCAGCCCCTGGCACTGAGTCCTGCAGCAGCCACGTGCCTGGGGTAGGGAGTGAGGTCGTGCAGAGAGGTGGCTGAGGACAGGCAGGACACACTGCAGTGGTCAGTGCAGGGCTCTGCCAGAAAAGCACCGAGCAGCCCCAGCTCACAGGCAACAGGCGCCTTCTGCACCCTTGTCTGCCCACCCCACCTCTTTGTTCCTCCCTGCTCCCTTTGTTCTTCCCTGCACATCTCCTCCTTGGCTGGCACAGTCCCACAGACCCACCCCAACACCCTGGATCCTCAACTTTACATCCTTATGCTTTGCCAATTTCCAGGTTTGCTTACATATTCTTACAGTTCATCAGCTGATGTCACTGACCAGGTTTGTTTCTGGTTATTGTTTTCAGCAAAGATAATTGCCCAGATTTGAGTCTGATTGTCTCTTTTCCTTTATTTATTGCCACAGCTGAGAAAATAAACATTCTCACACTCCACATATCCATGCATAGCCGTCTAATTTATAAGCTTTCCTGTCTACCCCCATATTCTGCCCCTTTCCCCTGCATGTCCCTTATGTGTCTGTACAGCTCTATTGATACTCTCCCCAACTGGTTGTCTAAGAATAGTTTGGGTTGGAAGGGACCTTAAAGATCACACAGCTCTAAGCCCTGTGCTGTGGACAAGGACACTTTCCACTACAGCAAGTTGCTCAAAGTTCCATCCAACCTGGCCTTGAACAATTCCAGGAATGAGGCATTCTCTAGGCAACCTGTTTCAGTGCCTCAACACCCTTACTGTGCTTTGCTGGTATAAAATCCTCAGCTCCACTTCTTTTCTTATCAATTAGTGCAACTTAGCAGGCCTCTTTTGGGCCTATGTCGTTGTTCACAGCAGCTGATCAGGACTTCAGGCCTGTGAGAAAACTGTTTGCTCTCTTTCCTGTCATCCCAAATTTGCAAAGCCCCTTGTTGGAAAATCTGCAAGGAATGAAGTTTCTCACACTTACTATGTTCTTTCAGTCTTTTGTAGCAGTTGTCTCCAATAGACTTGTCAAATAAATGGAAAAATTCAGGAGTAGGTATTCCAGCTATGCATCTGACCTGCCAGGTCAGGCCATCAGGTAGATTAGATTGATACTTAGCTTGCACAGCTCCCAGATTTCCAGTCTTCCCAGCTATCTGATAACTATCTGGATTTGTTTCCACAAATTAAATTATTAAACAAATTCAATCCCACTGCAAATATTGCTTATCTATATTTTCATTCCAGTTCAGGATAGAATAAATTGATGTTAGAAAACTTGGTGTTTTTTCCAGAGAATTGAAAAGCCCATTTTCTAGCCTTTTCTTGGTCTTGATCTCCTTCATAGAAACTTTGAAAAGTGCTAACTGCAGCATGCATAGTCACATACTAAGGAATTAATTACATTTTGTTGTATGCATTTTTATCACAGACAAAATCTCTCAGCCATCAGAAATCTCTGGAGTTTTCTGTGTAATCTTGCTGAAAATATGCAACTGAAAAATATTCAGGAAAATGTCAGTCAAGGAGAGGAAACTAGCTGTGTATTGTCACATCTGGCAGATTGATGGTTGAGGGAGGAATTAGGATTCTGAGCACCTTAATAAATTGAGCTGAATTAGATGAAAAATTCTTAATTGTTAGGCATCATGACATTTCTAATGCAGTGAAATATTAAGCACAGAAAAATAACTATCCATTCTGTATTCTTTTGTTACTTGTCAGGGTAATGATCAGAAACTCATTTTGAATAGTGGGAATGATCTTTTTAGCAGAAGAAATTACCAGGGGCCTTCTAGCATACATATTAATCTTCCTCTTCACAAAAAGCTCTGTATGAATTCAGCATACTATAATACCACAGCAGCTCTGGGGCAAGACCGTTTCTTTGCTGTAGGTGCTCCATAACTTGCATAGAATTTGGTTCATTAATGGCCACTCAATACATAATTTTCCTTTCTCCTCAGCATCCTACTCTTAATATGTAACTGCAGTATTCATACAGTTTTTACTGGGGGACACCCATGGGACAGCTTTTGTCAGGAACAGCATTTCCAATTTGTGTACAGTTGATCATTTCCAAAGGAACTCTGATGGGCTCAAAGGGCACTCCTTGCCGTTGGCTATCAGATTCTGTAAAACTAGACTGATAGGGATACCCAGCCGGAATTAATAGTTGAAGATTGCACCTGGCTCCCTTCACAGCATTTCTTCACAGCGTCTAGGGACCACATTTAGAGGGTCTCATGCGACCCCTCTGCCAATCCCATCTATGTATACAGAGATGCAAGTAGAGAACCTGGCTTCTCCTGTGAGCAAAGGTGAAGATGTAGTCATTCATTGAGCACAGTTGCCATGTGAACCCACAGCATATAATGTGGACTCAAATGACAAGGCTTTGGTTTGGGAAACTGCAAGAGCTCTGTATCCAAACACTTTGAATCAACCAAAGCCTTAGGGCAGAAGCAGATTCTAAACATTGAGGAACTAGTAGAGTCAAACTGCTTCTTTCTAACCTTCATAGTTCAGTAAATATTTTGTGGAAAATACAGATTTTTAAAATGAATTTCAGCAGAGCCTTTTCTTCAGCACAAGGCATCTGTATTTTGAAAGACCCTTTCATCTCAATTTGTCTTCTTTAAGCATAACTACAATGTCCAGTATAATAAAAATGTTGTCTCTTGGCCTCTGCATTCTCATTTGTCTCTCTCTGTTTATCTCACTGCAGATCTTCAGAGTGGATCTGGACAGCTTTTCACCAATCAAAAAATGGCTCATCCCTTTCCAAATATTCTCTTTCTTTCTTTCTTTCTTTCTTTCTTTCTTTCTTTCTTTCTTTCTTTCTCTCTCTCTTTCTTTCTTTCTTTTTTCTTTTTTTCCTTTCTTTTTCTTTTTCTTTTTCTTTTTCTTTTTCTTTTTCTTTTTCTTTTTCTTTTTCTTTTTTTCTTTTTCTTTTTCTTTTTCTTTTTCTTTTTCTTTTTCTTTTTCTTTTTCTTTTTCTTTTTCTTTTTCTTTTTTTCTTTTTCTTTTTCTTTTTCTTTTTTTCTTTTTCTTTTTCTTTTTCTTTTTCTGTTTCTGTTTCTGTTTCTGTTTCTGTTTCTGTTTCTTTTTCTTTTTCTTTTTCTTTCTCTTTCCTTTCTTTCCTTTTTCTTCTCTTCAGAGTAGCAAGATGAAAACTGTAGAAAACAGCAACAAAATTCCTGAAAAATGAAAATGCCACTGCTTTTCAAAGCTCCAAGTCAAAATCTCATTGAAACATCTGAAGGGTTTCACCGGAAAAATAAAGTTTCTATTTTTCATAGGTCTTTCAATCCAAAAGGAGCACTGGCAGGTAGGTGGGAATCTTTGTGTGTTGCACCATATATCTGATCCTCTGCATGCCTGACACACTTCAGGTGGTCCCCATTCTTGTTCTTTCTCTGTCCCTCTCATTTACATGCAGCACTGTTTTTATTGCTGTGGGATTTTTTGTCCAAGTCATGTTTTGGACCTTCCAAATCCATCAGCTTTTTTGCCTCCAGTCACTGACCTGCAGAGTGCTATCATTGTGTGTGTATCCTGGGACATCATTATGATTTCCAGTAGTTTACAGGCACTAGGCCAATTCAATCAGCTTTAGAACTGATTTTATTAAAATGCGTGGATACAGAGAAGTGTATTTAGATTCCCCAGTCATACCTACTTGAAGCCATGTGTGGTATCTGTCTGGTTCTGGTGTTTCCAGAACAGATTCTGTCAGTTTACACAGAACACCCTTTCATGTTATATTTCTGCCTTTTAATAACACTTAGATTTCTTTTTACAGCTTATTCATTTTCTAGACATTCCAGTTGTTCTGCCTTACATTTTAATGGATTAATGAAAATAACAGGACCTGGTGTCATTGTGCCCTCTACTTGTGAGCATTTCAAGTGTCCTTAGGGATTTCCTTCATGCAAATGACAATCTTTTTGACTTGGCTTTTATAGCTCAATTTCTCCCTAATGAGATGAAACTTTTTTATACTGCTTTGGGATACTTTTTAGCATTCTTGTCTCAAAGGTTATGATTCTGTGGCTGATTCAATTAAATGGAGGAAAAATTCAGAGAATCTAAAGAACAAGTATTTTGTTTCCTAAATGAGAACACAGATCTTTGTGACTTCAGCCTGTCTTGTACAGATTTCTGATGTTTCATAAGCATTTGAATTATGTAAGCCTTTCTATAAAGCATTATTTCTGCTATTAGTTGAAGTTAGGTAAAAAACGCCACACATAAATAAAGGAATATCTTTACCTGCACAAAGAAACAGGAAGACAGAAAAATATTTTTATTGACTGAAAACAAAATCTAGCTTAGAAAACATAACAGATGATTCTGCCCCTCTACTGAGTCTTAGTGAGTCACATCTGGAGAGATGTGTCCAGTTTTGGACTCCTCAGTACAAAAGAGACATGGAGCTTCTGGAACAAGTTCAGAAGAGGGCTACCAAGATGTTTGAGGGACTGCAGCATCTCTCCTACAAGGAAAGGCTGAGGGAGCTGGACCTGTTCAGCTGAAGAGACAATGGAGAGGGGACCTTAACAATGTCTATCAGTATCTGAGGGGAGGGTGTCAGAGGATGGATCCAGGCACTTCTTGGAGGTGTTGAACAACAGGACAAGAGGCAACGGGCAGAAACTGATGCACAGGAAGTTCTACTTGAACATGAGGAAGAACTTTACTGTGCAGGTGACCATGCACTGGAACAGATTGTCCAGAGATGTTGTGAAGTCTCCCTCACTGGAGATACTCAATAAACATCTGGATGAGATCCTGTGCAATGTGCAGGAAGATCCTGCTTGAAGTTGAGCAGGGAGGTTGGACCAGAAGGCCCACTCTGGTCCCTTTCAATCTTACCTATTCTGTGAGCCTGTGATACATGTATAAAAGAATTGTTTTTGACAAAAGCATTTGTTAAATTTACTTGCTTTTTGTCCCTTAAATCTAAACACATTCTCAGTTCATTCCTTATGCTTAGCCAAGTTCTAGTTACATTCTGTCCTTTGTATACTGTGGTATCTTTCTGCTCATGCATGCAGATTCCCAGAATATTCTTTACTCATATGAAGATGCATTTCCCATGTCTACCCTATGCAGTATGCTTTTCCCCTCAGTTTTTCATGTATTTGCAGTAGCCAGTTGTGAGAGAGCCATTCTTGGGCCATTGATGGAGAGCACTGGGATGGTTTTATGCAGTTATCCTGAGTTAGAGGGACTGAGAGACACAGTGTTTCCCTTCCTGCACGCAGTAAAGTAGTTCTCCAGCCAGAGATGGAGTTCTCTGTAGAGGGTAGAAAGTGTAGTCAGATGAGATTGGTAATGCACAAGCCTCCCAAGGTCTGAAAGAAGGAGTAAAGCTGCTGGGGAGACTCCAATCAGGGATAATTTCTCAAGGGAGGATACAAAAAAGCCCAACATGACGACAACATGACACAGAATCTTCAGATCCATCTCTGAGACATATTTGATTCACTCCAGGCAAATGATACAGCAGTAACCTGTGGTCCCAAGCTGTTTGAAAGGGAAGAATGGCTTCTCTAATTATCTTCAGAAGGAGCACACGTTTTCTGAGGATTACACAGAGCTGTGAAAGATTATGAAGAAGAGACATACCAGGATGCATCACAATTCCATGTTAACTGGGAAAAGAACTAAATTAAAAGAACTTGGGAATATTATTCCAGTACACGAGTGTTTGAAATGGTGATTGTTGCAAATGAGACACAGAAGATCATTGACTGAAGTATTACCTCAGGTTGTGGACCTCACCTGTCCTGGGAGCTGAGAGGTATATCTCTGTCTTTCATGTTGATGGGTATGAGCTAACATTTGTAACCCTTCTTGTGGTGGCATTGCTCCACTGTACAAAACTACCCCAAAGAAGTTGGAGCAGGAATCAGCAGGCACAATTGGCTCAGTGCAGCACCATGGACCAGGTTAAGTTTCGTACTAAGGACTCATGTCAGTACCATTTTTCTCCAAGGATGGGTGAATGATCAACCTTCTTACAGAAGACGCAATATTATTGACAACAAGCCCTGAAACTCTTTTGAAGTTCAGAGTAGGTAAAAATTGCCACTGTGATATTTTTTCTTTCTGTGCAACAAAACATTCTATTTTACTACCTTTATCCAAATGTTATATTTCAGCTCGAGCTGCATCTCTATGCAAGATGCTGTAACACCAGTACCTACACTGTGACTTTGTGCAGCATATGTCACATAAGAACAAAACTAAGCCTAACATGCAAAGTGTTTACTGTGAGTCTTATGAAGACTTAGCTAGAAATCATGGTAGCAAGAAATTATAATACACATTATTATCGGAATTCCAGCCATTCCTGGACTTCTTGCCAAGTCATCAAGACTCAAGTAGAATGTATGGTTATGAATAGATGAGACAAATTTTGTTTCAGACAGAAAAAAAAATCCACAGAACTGAAGAATTCTATGTTAGCCAACGAGAAGGAAATAAGGATGTGAAAATTTACAGGCTTACTCCACTAACTTCTGAGTTGGAAGGTGCCTCATTATCAGCAATTCCTACAGTTTTGAAAAATAGAACTAATATTCAGCTGCTGGGAGTCATTTCCCATACTTGCTCTCAGCATCAGAAAAGACTGGTTACATTTGGCATTCACTGTAGCTGCATATATTCTGCATAATGTTGATTAATTAGATTTCTGATAATAAAGGGTAGTATAAAACATGCACAAATACTGAACTCTACATGAAGGGCAACTGCTCTTGGTAAAAAAGTCCTCTTTTTTGCTCTGGCAAAGTCTTCAAAGTTGTTCAAAAGCCTTACAGTTCACAAGGGGAATATAAGATTTTTGTTTTCCATGACTGGTGATAGGCTGGGGGAAGAATTTAAAAAACAAGCAAGAAAACAAACCCACACAAACCCCCAAACAAACAAAAACTGAACAAAAACAAAACGTAGAGGCTTTCTGAGTATCCAGCTCTTCTTCCAAGGGAAACTTTGTCTGTGACCATGCTCAGCTCTAGGAAAACAAAAAAACAAAATTATGATATGTTATTAAAAGGAAAACAAATCCCAGAAAGATTAATTTTCTAACAGGAACAGAAGAAGGCAATCTCCCTGACCAACAGGTAGAGCGGCTTTGAAATGCCATTGAATTTCTTGCTTCTACAAAAAACACAATCCTTTATTGGAAGTTAAATGAAAGTGAAGCAGTGGAATTGTTTGCAGAAAAAGAAGTCATAAAAAGCACATGTGGAAGGAAGAAGGGCTAAGCCACGTGAACTTATTTGAAGTGTACTTGCCTTAGACAGACACAAAATGCATGTTGCTGATCGTGTGGCAAGCAAAGGGTACTGTTTTGGAGACTTCTTTATAGGACACGGCAAGACTCAGAGAGAGGAGGGGAGAGGGGTGCAGAATGCAGAGGCCTTCCAGGTGTCAGAAAAATGTCTTGTTTACTGAAGCTTGGAACCTAAAGACATCCTTAGTCTAGCTGCAAGACTAAAATGACCAATGATATTAAAAACATGTCCAAAGATGTACAATCAAGGGAAGCAGAAATCTTGTATTTTGTCAAGTCTTATACCTGTGGATTGTTATATGACTTCAGGCCAAGTGAGGACTGCAACGTCTTCTAATACCTGTTAAGTCATATTTACAGACAAGAACTAATCCAGACAATAATTCATTTTTCTCAAAATATAGTGGTCCATTCTGGACACAGTACTGCAGCTGAAACCTTTCCCCTCCCCTAGAGTGTTTATTCAATATTATTATTACACATCCCAAAAGAGGTGCCATGGAATCTTGCTGCACTTTGTGAGTTAGTTTCACCCTCAAACCCCTAACATTATAGTAGCCATCTGGTTGCCTTTTTCATATGTGACACTTGCTTTTTCCCCTCAAAATATATCACTTGTCTCTCTGGCATTTCATCTTGTTGACCCCAGGCCATCTGTCCAATTTGTAGAGATCGTTTTGAAATCTGTTCCAGTCCTCCTGAGTGCACCTTTCAGTTTGTGTCATCTGCAAATACTGTAAATGCACTTACTCTTCATCCTCCTAGTCATTAATGAAACAATTGAATACACAAGCCACAGGACAGACCCACCATGGGAACCAATTTGCATCTCTCCCCACAAATTACAGTGACTCTCCAATAACTGTTCTGACTGTCTTCTAAGAAACAAAGAGACCACCACCCAGCCAGCTCTCTGTTCCCTAGATAGCTCCCGAGATCCATAGGTTCATTGTGTGCTAAGAAGGAAGTGATGTGCAGGTTTACTGAAACTGATCTGTATTACAACCACTTGTACCCTTATAAGTGAGGCCAGTTACCCCATCCTTGACAAATGCCTTCTTCCTGTCTTTTTCTTCCGTTCCTCTACAGCAAGCTTTATTTAGTCCCAAATTCTGTTTCTTCAGCAGAACTTAGAGAGATTACCTCAAAGCTCTCAAAGGGTCAGTTTTTCCCTTTTACAAAAGTGGATGTATGTTTGCCCTGCACTTTCACAGGGCTTCACATTTCCTTTACTGCTTCTCAGAAACAGTAATTTTTATGATTGCTTTGGCTGTTTCCTTCACCTTTCTCCAAACTCGGCCAGATTTCACGGTATTTTTATCCCGTTCTTTTCCTTACTTTAGCCAGTGGTTTTTTTGCATTGTAATGTTGTCTCATGACAGTTTCATGAAGATTAGAGAGAGTAAAAAAAGAAGTGCAGTGTTTGTTTGTATCAGCCATTGTTTGCTCTCTTTTCCCATGTTGTAACAGATCTATACTTTGCTTTCAAATATTCTGTTGCTCTTAAAGAATATTTTTTCATGGCTTTCTCACGTGTCTCATACATATTGCTCCCTGTTTGTATCATGGTATTGAGGCTTTTGAGGCTCTAGGGTAACATTTGTAGTAAATGTTTGCACTTTTCTCCACAGCTGTGAAGACTTCCATCAGTGGAAAGGAAATTCTCCTGAAGATAAGATTACCAATAAAAATGCAGATCTGATGCTATAAAAATGCAAAATATGAGAAGCTGATGGGGCAAACATTAAGTGTGGTTGGTAAGGTCATAACAGACTAGTAGAACAGATCTCTGAGAGGTAAGATAAGAACATACCCTCACTATTTTGCATTCCCTTTGTGTTGCTGTATTACTTACTTTCCCCTTGTTAGAATGTGGGCTGATATGATCAAGAAATAGATAAGAAAACAAGAGAACCTAGAGAATTCAGACAGTACACTTATTTTTCTGCTCCTTTGGTATCATGTTTCTGGGCTACAGACTCAGCTCCAGTCGGCTCACTAGGAATAATCACATGTAGTTGCTCTCTAAAGACAGCTGAATATCTTAAATGGCTTGATGGCATAACCATTTTATGTCTCTCTCAATGTGATGTTTTAGGCTAACGCATATTGCAGACTGTGGAACTTCAAGTATAAATTGTTAATCAGAGTAACTGGAAGCAGTTTAGGACAATGACATTGATGGAGAAGTAATATTTGCAGTTTTTCAGACTAATGTAAGAAAATTAAAGACCAATCTTGTTGTTGGCCCAATCTTAAAAAGTAAACTCCCACAAAGTGACAGCACAGATGGCTTGCAAGTCTTGTATGAGAGAATTGGCATTAATTGCAAGGCTGAGCTGGAAAACAGTTTAAGATGCCTACTGTTCAACAGGTTTTCCTTACTGCAAGATTAGTCATTACATATCAAACTGGATGTGAAATAAATTTCCACTGGCTTGGTACCTAATGGGCAGAGGGATGAGTGGCAGTACCTGACCACTACAGTGCTCATTTTTCCTAGCTGCCATCGTGTCTGCAGATGCTACAGAATCATGAAACACCGGAAAACTATTTTTTTCTTAGTGAAGGTGACTGGCACAGCTTCTTGCGCCATGTGCTTCCCTGCTTAGGAATTCTGACCTAATGGCTCGGATCAGCACATACCACAGTGATGATCAGGAATGACTGCATGTGAGAAGACTTCTTCAATCAGGTCAGCTTCTGCTGATGTGAACAAGAGTACAGAGACAATGTGGTCATACTCAGCAGGGTCATGTCTGCCTGTCTAAAGAGCTGGTAAGGTGACCTTTTTGTTTCTTTGGAATAAGTACGGGGATTCATCCAGTTGGCCACCTTGCGGATATTTATCAAGATTCTGGTCATCAGACATCCAAGTTGAGTAGGCAATAGACAGCAGATCTATGTACATACTTAGCTGAATGGGGTTGTGTGGCCTGCTTGGTTTAAGCAAGTTTGGAGATATTATGTGGTTTTAATTTGGAAGCTACTTCTCTGTAGAATTTTTTTTTTTTAGATAAGACAAGAAAAGAGCAATAACAGACACTCAAGGAATGTTTAGATGTAAGTGTAACTGATCTACATTATGACAGAGATCTTTCTCCTACAATGCTACTTTCAGTGAAGCAGTATTATGTATAGGATATCTTTTGCTGTCATTGAAAACTATGAAGCATATACAGCATGCCTGCTTGGAAAAAATACTCTTAAGTCTGAATTAGAAGAGCCCTGTCCCCATTTTGCAGCATTGTGTTGAATATAAAGCAAACTGGTTCTTGTTTAAAGGGATCTGGATAGTGTGCACAGGAAGTTAGAGACAAGATGCAAAGTGTTTGACACTGTCCCACACAACATCCTTGTCTCCAAATCAGAGAGACATGGATTTGATGGATGGAGCACTTGGTGGATAAAGGACTGGCTGGATGGCCACATGCAAAGAGTTGTGGTCAACAGCTCATTGTCTGTGTGGAGACCAGTGACCAGTGGTGTCCCTCAGGGGTCAGTGCTGGGGCTGACACTCTTCAACATCTTGCCAGCAGTATGGACAGTGAGATCAAGGGGACCCTCAGCAAGTTTGCCACCAACACCAAGCTGTGTGGGGCAGTTGACACGCTGGAGGGAAGGGATGTCATCCAGAGGGACCTGGACANTGGAACACTGCATCCAGCTCTGGTGTCCCCAGCATAAAAAGGACATGGAACTGTTGGAGCAAGTCCAGAAGAGGGCCACAAATCTGCTAAGAGGGCTGGACCACCCTGCCTATGAAGACAGGCTGAGAAAGTTGGGGCTGTTAATCCTAGAGAAGAGAAAGTTGTGTGAAGACATCATAGCAACCTCCCAGTATCTGAAGAATCCTACAGGGATGCCAGAGAGAGACTCTTCATCAGGAACCACAGCGATAGGACAAGGAGTAATGGGTACAGACTAAAAGAGGGGAAATTTACATTAGATCTTGGGAAGACATTCGTCACTCTGAGGGTGGTGAGGCACTAGAACAGGTTGCCCAGGGAGGTTGTGGAGGTCCCAANCAGGCTGAGAAAGTTGGGGCTGTTAATCCTAGAGAAGAGAAAGTTGTGTGAAGACATCATAGCAACCTCCCAGTATCTGAAGAATCCTACAGGGATGCCAGAGAGAGACTCTTCATCAGGAACCACAGCGATAGGACAAGGAGTAATGGGTACAGACTAAAAGAGGGGAAATTTACATTAGATCTTGGGAAGACATTCGTCACTCTGAGGGTGGTGAGGCACTAGAACAGGTTGCCCAGGGAGGTTGTGGAGGTCCCAACCCTGGCAGTGTTGAAGGCCAGGCTGGATAAAGGTTTGAGCAACCTGACAGAGTGGCTTGTCTCTGCCCAAGGCAGCAGGGGTTGGAGCTAGATGATCTTTGAGGTCCCTTCCAACTCTTAACATTCTATGATTCTGTGAATCTAACCTATACAGCTTTGCCTCAGTTTTCTGTACAAAGCTTCATGTCTCCTGTCCTAGAACTTCTGTCCATTGGAATAGTCAGTCTGCAGTCCTGGGGCTTCTCTTTATTTCCTTCAGCACATCTCACCACTGATAGCTGGTGCCTCTGCTTTCAGCAAGTTCCAGATAGTTTGGTTTTAGTCTGGAGAGTACAATGAGAAATTATAACCTGTAAATTCTGGCTCTTCCTGCTCAACCAGTAGGCACTTCCTTTTCTGTCTTCTGTCAGAAAAAAAACAAAAGGAACCTGAGTCTCTGATCCTGACTTTTTCTTTGGGAAGTCTTAATTTTTCTGCAGTTTTGAAGGGTGAGACCAACAATAGAATGAAGCAAGACTAAGGAAAACATTTTTTTTTGCATGCTTGCTGCCTATAGGACTCTTCTCTTCCTCCACTCTGCAGCCCTGAAGGGTTCATGTTTTTCCCTTTCTTCTCCTTTCTTTTTATTCTGATTGTTCTCCTTTTCTTCCATCAAGCCCTTGGTTATTGCCAAGAATTTATGCGTTCATTCCCATTCACTCCAAAGCAACTCGATGGGAATGTGTCAAGAAGGAAAAACAGTTTTTGATGACAATATTATAATAGAATTATAATAGAAGAAAAAAGAGGTTATTCTGGAAATGTTCTCCTTTATTGTATTTCTTCATAACATCTGTGAAGACAGGCTTCATTCCAGGTTCCCTGAGGACAAATTTACCAAGCATGCTTCAACAAGAAGGGAGGAAATTGAGAAGTAAATTTTGGAGTTACAGAGAGCCCTGCCTTGCAGATTAGGTCCATGTGGGACTATTAGACTATCTTTAGCATCAAACTAAATGTGAGGTGTTCTGTTTATTACTGGTGAACAAAAAGTCTTATTGTAAGAAAAGTGTGGTTTCCAAGGAATAAAAACATCTTCATGCTTAATTGACAAATATCATTGTTTAGAAAAGAAAAAAAAGTCAAGGGAAAGGGTACATATGAGATTTGAAACATTAATTTTAAGCTGTGAGTTTTCTTTGAAGTTTGACTTTAATATCAGAAGATTGCGCAATCAAAGAGAGTATTAAAGTCATTTATTTGTTTGTCAGGCTCAACATGTCAAAAACCCAGACACCTTTGGTCATAAAAGGTAGAAAAATTAAGGGGGACAAAAATAGTCCTGCAGTTCTACGCTGTTTGCTTCTGCAACTGAATGTGGATCCGATGCTCGTGTGTAAAGGGAGGTTTGCATTTCTCTGGCTGAGAGCATTATACCATGTCCAGCACTCCCTGGTTGTGTATGCTTCACCTTTCACAACAAACAGGTTTACACAGTTTGGGACTGAGCTCAGATTATTCTGGACTATTTACATTTAGCACTGGGAAGGCTCTTCAGAGCACTCATGTGGTAAGCAGTGCTAATAATGCATAGAAAGGCAATGCAGAAAAGGCAATGCTGCAGATGTTTTCTAAGAAAGAAGGCAAAATGGCAGGACCCTAAGGACAGCTTTGGACAGGGATGAAGGAATTCACAGGGATAAAGGGCTGAGGAACGTCTTGGCACACCAAATTCTGAAGAGGACAGGGTAGAAGGATCAGTATTTGCTACAGAATGTGTTGACCTGGTCATGAAAGCTTCATTAATTTTACAGCTGCTTATTTTTTAGCACTAATGGAATGCATCCATAAATATATGAAGTTAAAAGAAAGTTTAGGGTTATCCTTAGGAAGATATGAACAAGAAGGTAAATAAACCATCTCTCACTCAACGCTCTTCTTCAGCTAACACGTAGAAAAAAATGGCATCACAGCTTTGCCATATAATGGGATGAAGCATCAATGTTTTCGAGATGGAAGAATTTGAAAACTTCAAACATTTTAGGAATTCAGTTTTGCAGCAGAAGTGGTTATATTTCCGAATGAAAATTGCTTCTGAATGAAAAACAGGTTTCTATTTATGGAAAATATTTCCTGTTAACAACTTCAGAAAATTTTATTCCTTTGCTAGGGGAAGAAATACACAGTGAAAAAATTCCCAACCAGGAGTAGTTAAAAAATAGTGAGATTGATTTCTTCTTCTCTTCCATACTGTTAGAACAAAATGCTATTCATGTAACTGTGTCTTTTGAACACAGTGCTCTCACTAACAGCATAAATCACCACATTTCCATGCCTCTTGAAGGTACAGAACTATGAAAATGAGAGGTCAGCCAGAGAGTGTGTTAAGTATAATCACATCAAGACATAGAAAACAAGCCTGCTTTCCTGCCAAAAAGAATTGGTCCAAGAGAGAGAAGAGTTCACATACCTTTAATCAGGGAACGATGCACAGTGCAAGTTAGGTAAAGTGGCTGGGATATATTGGCTTTGCAGTTGAGTCTTGCTATCTGATTGTGATAAAAAGGGCTAACAATTGTGCCAATTAGACAGCCATAAATCACCATTTGAAGCTAGATGTTGGTGGCAACAGTAGGAAATAACTGATCATGCCTGTGCAAGCAGTACTTTATTTCCTAGATGTGGGTGAATGAAAATGAACTTGGAGCTGGCTAGTCAAGTGTGTCTGTCAGGTGTGCTGTGGAACACTGCACCAGTTGTATTGTGTATCAAAACAGCTCTCCAGAAAAACTACAAATTGTTTTCCTTTCTCTCCTATATCTGCTGGCGTCTTCTCTCAAATGGGAGAAGGCAGGTCCTGGCCTCTGGACAATTAGCAGATGTTCTGAGGGTCATTTCTGTTTTGGTTTTGGTGTTTGTTCTTAGCATTCCCTGTTAATGGAGCTGCCTGGAATAAAAGACTATTTTCTTCTCAAAAGTAAAGAATTAAGTATTACATTGTTTGTGGTTTTTGCAGAATGTCTTGATGAAATTAGCATTTTCTTTCCCTGTCAGTTTCCAGAGGGGGATTTCATTTTGCTTGAATTTATGGGAAAAAGAACCTTTTGACTGGCAAGTTTCCTCACTAAAGAGGACACAATAAACCCTCAAATGGCATGAAATATTTACCAAAATAAAGCTGAAATATTTACCAAAAGACCAAGAAAGCTTTTGATGCTGCTACTGAAAAACTGCAACAAACACATTCCCTTTTCATGTTCTTTCATCTTGTCAGAAAACTCAGAAGAGAATAAGAAGTATTGTGGAAGCCTTCTCACTGCCTCCAATGAGATTCTTTCTACTTTAAAATCCAGAAGATTCTTTCATTCTAAAGGAACATTTTTAATGAGTTCAGAGCATTCCAAATACATTGATGTTTCTGGGATAAATCTGCTGACGTGAAAGGACCATCCCTGGCATTACTTTGTCGAGCTAACCAAACTACCTATGGTGCTAAACCAAACAATAGTGCATGCACTCAACAGTCTTGCATCTGAATTTTTGAAAGAGTGCAAGTCCCAGTTTATTTCAGGAGAATGAGTTCTGCTGAAAAAGGCCACAGTAGAGTTCCGGAAATAATCTCCGTGTACCTGCAGCTCCTCATGTGCTTCTTTGACTTGCTCCATCTTCATAGACACCAGTTGAAGGAGACCTGAAAGGTACTTAGATCAATATGCCTCTGCTACAAGGTGACTTCTCTTGTCCCCAAGTTCAAACTTCACTTAGGAAGGCGCTCTACCATGCTTTCATATCTTGAGAGAAACCTCCAGTGCCTTCCTTCTTGTGGTCAGCCTTGCACATGGTACATGCCCTTTTACTGGAGTCTGGGAGGAAGCCTATCCAGATGACTTTGCTGTTTCAGGTTTGTAAGGTCCAGTGGTACCCCATGCAGGAATCAGAGGCTAATTGCCCACTGCTTCTTCTTGCCTGCATGAAAATGAATGCCTAGAATAATGTCACTCAACATGGGATCACCAAAACCATCTTCTTCCACTATGGAATGGGGAAATGAAAACAGGCTACCCAGGAATGAAGGATTTCTTTTTTCTCCAAGCCACCTCTCCTTGCCCACAGATCTGCTTTAAGCAGAAGCTGCTGCAAGCAAGAAGCATGAACTGAAGCAATGGGAGACATATCAAAACCTTGAATTGGAGAGCAGACGTCCCACTTAGCCTGCAATGGCCTTGTTGAGCACAGCAGCATCCCTGAGGTAATTTATTATCCAGTACAACTGGGATTTACAAGGATAAATATCTGATGGAGTCTTTTTGTGTGAGCTAATGTCATTAATTCATTTGGTTCCCTATAAAGCTTGGCACAGGCCCTCTGAGACCAACATTTTTTGAGAACTTTTTCCTGTGAAATTCTGTGATGGTAAGTCATTAGGGAACCTATCAGGAACAGGTGGCAGCAGCAGTTTCTTCAGCTGTACTTCCAAAACGTTTGTGTTTAATATTACTTTGATGTAGCAGATTGTTTCTTTTTGTATACTAACTTTAGGAAATATACGGATCTTGATGAGTGCTCTCTAAAGTCTCATACCTGAGCTGTTCCAGTTCAGGAGCTGAAACTGAAGAAAGTACTTGGATTCATAAAACAGAAAAACCCTTTAGGCTATTGTCAGAACCTTACTGGGTGGTGACAGACTGACATGTACATACCCTTCGAAACAATAATATTGCAAGCAGAAAAGCGTCAAATTTCCCAAACTGACATGAAAATTATTAAGGCCCTACAGCCTGTAAAAGCTCAGTTTATAAGGGACTCCAACTTACAGTTTCCAGGGAACAAAGCAATTAATATTTGCTAAAGGAAGGGATCAGCCTTCTGCTGCAGCTGTACTTCCATGTACTGAAAGACCAGAGCAAGCCACAATGATTAATGTCAGCAAATGACCTCACTACTTAGTATAGACTCATGTTTCACTGCCTCTGCATGTAATGTGTAAGAGTCAAAGAATTAGCTGTATTTTGTACCAGATGAACTAAGAAATCGATTTTCCGTGAGTGCTTTTTAAGTACTAATTTTTATAAAAGCTGGTATCTTAAAATTATTTTTGCAATTTTATCTCCTATGTAGTAATGAATCTGCCTGCTTTGTAGCACTGTTAAAACCATGTACAAAACTATTGCATCAGGTTTTGGTTGTGATGTTATTCATGCTTGTTAGTCAAAAGGTTACCAAATTAATGAATGGGAATAAAGAATGGCAACAGAAGGACCAGAAAGTAACATCATCTGCCTGAAGAAGCAGGCTTAGTTAGTGGTCTGCCCTCAACTAAGATTAAGGATTTTTCCACCCCTGCCAGGTAGGAAAGTTCATGCTCTGTAATCCTGTTCACAGTATTATTCTGTGATGCCCAAATACAAGATAATCTTTGATTAGCAGCTGCACTATCAAACACGTACTTTGAAAATATTGTCAGAAGGAACTGGGCAAAGCTCATACACATCACAAGAAATGCCTTGATTTTCAGGCCACAGCACAAGAGCCCTTATCTTTGTCTAAATCTGAATCACATAACCATAACCATTTTTATTTTACCATCCACATAGATAATGCTCTGCCCAGAGTACTGGCCTAGAGAATATGTGAATGTCTTCTTTTTTTCTAGTTTCTGGGGCTGCTATGAGAAGAAATCCAGGAAGAGGTTTACCTTCAGTCGCTGCACAATGCAGTCAACTTTGGTCACAACCTTCTTACAGCCTGCCTGTTTGTAGTTTTACTTGTTAAGCTCCTGATGGGTAAAAAACATCTGTCTCTCCTAAGAAACTCCCAGTCTTACCGGAATGCAAGCACCAACACTAACAGGAAGAGAAGCAATTCAGAGACAACTTAGAAATGCACTGTGGTCGTCATGATGCCTGTCGCAAAAGGAACTATTGAAAAGGACTCAAAAAGGGAAAGAGTCAAGGAATTCTACAAGTGCAGAATTCAGCAGGAGTATAACGAAAGGCTCAAAGCCGAATTTTCTTCTCTCCTCACTGGTCCTTTGAATACTTCAGGTCTTCAAGAAAAATGTATTCATTTTGACAGAAACAGATTATTTATTGTTTCAATTTACCTATAAAGGCCACAGATAAATGCAAATTATAAAGAGACCACTAATGTGAAATGGCAACTTTGTGTTACCGTCTATAAAAATACCTGGAGGCAGTAAAACCCATTCTGAACAGCATTTCAAGGCTGTAATTTCCAAAGCTGTCTAAGAAATGCTGAAACTTTTTTCTTGATTACCTTGTCTGAAAATCTGTTAAGCCTTCATTCAAAATCTCAGTGCTACCACTCAGAGAAAAAGTATGAAACAAGACAGAAATTAAGCTAAACACTACTGTAAAATGGTGGATTTTCACTCTCTCTCCACATCTGCAGTGAAAGTGTGAGAGGATAAATACAAATTTCTTCTGGTTAAGGGAAGAAAGTAGAACAAGGAAATCCAAGGTAAAAAAATCTTTTTCACAAAACAATAGCTAGACCAGCTTTTTTACATGAAGTCCATGGAAAACATGGAAAAGTTAACAGAAATACAAAATGCACTAGTCGCCAGTTTCCAGAAGACAAGTGACTAATGACAGGGAACAGTTGTTCAGAGCTGTTGGACAGTTCACTCAGTACTGACGACAGAACTATTTACAAAACTCATTCTGGATTAGCTTTCATTTTTGGATCAAAGACCTGGCAAGAAAAGAACTATGTAGGTCTAAAAAAAGACCCTTTATCAGACAATGAAAATATCCTTCCCTTTGATGGTCTTAAGACACCTTAAGTTACTTTTAAGCTTTAACTTTTGCCTTACTATAGCTCAGTTGGAGGATTAACACGGTGCACATTCCATAAAACCATATATATTCTCTTCTAGGAGAATGCTGTCCCTGCTGTGCCTTCCATAGCCTGCTTTCTCCTGGCAGACCCATTCAGATGATTAATTGAAAATGAGTCATTCTAAAAATACATTGGTTTTTAAATCTCCTTGCAAATTCAAGAAGATTTAATAGTGCAAATATATCACTGTGACAAATTTAATTAAGAAAGAAAAAAAGGCAGATTAAACCAATGTCTTTCCTAAATGATATGAAGTTACTTTCAGCCAATTAAATGATGTCAGCTTTTGCTAAGCATTTTCTTGAGAAAAAGTACAATTAGAAAAAAGGCCCCCCCAAAGACAGCTGAGAACCTGCAGAAAATGTTCTCATCTGTGCTGAAACAGCACCCTCTAAACTCCAATTTAAAACTTTAGTTCTTAGAATACATGCATCTTTGTAGGATGACTGCTGCTGAAAGCCATTCATTCTAAGAAGCAAATGCTCAGCTGGAATTATTTTTCATGTGATAGGAGTGTACTGATTCATTGTATCCTCAGAAAGTTGTCTCAAATAGGTGAGATTAGCTTGGGAATGATGCTGACCCGAATTTGACAGCATACCATCTTAGTTTGCTTCACAAGAGCTTCCTCTTCTTCCTTTTGTTGTGGAATGAGAACTGAGCACAGGTACTGTTTGGGACAGAGCTGGCATAGTCTCCACTACTTAGCCTAGCATGAACACAAAGCAATGTTAAATCCCCTGCAAACTAGGACTGGAGGAGAGAAAGAACAGCAAATGACAGAAACTGGGTTTTAGTAAACCATCAGGCTTTATCCATGAGGAAGAAGGACTGAAAAAGGATTCAGAAAGAGCACATAGCAGACCTGAAGGCAGCAGGGTAAGGGTTGTTGAAGCAGGAGCTCAGAGTTTTAAAGACAAAGTAAGGGATGTAAGGTCAGTATCAATCCTCCACCTTTTTTTTTTTTTTTTTGCAGAGAGGCAGCTCTGAAAAGCAATGAACAATTAGAATTCTTAATTGATTAGAAGCTTAGAGCAAGCACTTAGCAGCAACGGGGCTTAATAGTGTTCTTAACCCCTGTAAACTTGTTCATGTTTTTAATTCAGTTAATGCACAAACACATGGAAAAACACTCTTCTACTAAACTCCTCCATGGAATCTGTTAACATCATAAGTCACGCTTAGAAAAGCTGTAGAAGGAAATTTATCCAAGGTTTACAAAGTTTGGAGATGGTTTCAGTTTTATATAATTTACCCTACCATATGCAGAAGTCTATAAATTATATCACCCCCAAAAATAATATCTGACACAAAAATTAAATACAAATCAATTAGTAAGAGGAAAATTTCAGTAAGTTACTGTCTCTCTGCATCATTAGAAATGCAAGACGTTTTCTATTTCCATTTTCTCACCCCATACTCTATAGCTCATTAACTCAAGATCCTCTCTTTGCTCTGCTGAAGTTAAGCTGTGTGACTCTATCTTTATTCTGGTATTCTCATCAATTTAAAATAGCGCTGTCATTTCTTAACATGCAGCACATTGAAATGCACAATAAGCATGTGGTTAAAACCCAGTATTGCCCAAGTTCTGTCAGAAAAACTTTTTACTGTCTGTGGATCTCTCTTTTTTTTTTTTTAAAGTCTTGATGGTTATTGATTATACATCTAAATTTCATGCTTATTCTTTTGTACAAGTCCCATCTTCCAGCATGCAACATAAAGATGAGAAACCATTTCTCTAGATGTGGGAGCATCCCCTTCAGCATTTTGATGGCTTTAAAAATTTGATACCCTCATATATTTTGCATTTATAATTCATGCAGATTTCAGTCTGAAACAGGCTCTTTCTGGTAGTTTTTGTGGAAGGAAATCTCCTTGGAGTCTCAGATGGTTGCTTTTTCCTTGCAAGAGGAATCTAATAATTAATCCATGACATAGGATATAAATACCCAGTCTCTATGGATTTCAATTTGTCTTATTTTTAAAGCAGGTTCATATCTGCCTCGGCAGTTTTCTTCAATGTAAATAAATATCTATCTCATGATATATATTCTAGGAGCGTCTCATAGTTCCAGACACCTGAAGCCACAGTGGCACACAGCACCTGAAAAAAACATCAATGCAAAACATCTAGATTCCAAGTGAAAGTAAACAAAAAGATGCAGAGAAGAGCCACCCTAGTGTGGTCTGGTGACCTAGCTCCTAGTCCACCTGTTTTTCTCAGCATGTTTTTCCAGCATTCTTTCTCTGGGATCCAGTTCACCACCACTGGAACAAGCCAGTTTTTGCCCAGGGCCTGAAGAAGAGAGTATTGTTCATCTGTCACTCCTGTACTCATTCAGTTTGGTTTTGCCTCAGCCACAGAGCATCCTAAGAGCAGGATGAGACACCAAATACTGAATCATCATCTTATTGTAATGATACCTTTTGCTAGCCAGGTCTCAAAGACAACAAAATGTTCAAGGAAAATTAGGCACTCGTGTCATGTTTGTCAATGAGAAAGGAGAATTTTGCTAGCAAGAACTCAGTGTTTGTGACATAACATAAGCAGGCTTTTTAGTGGGCTGGGAACCTCTCCTCTGTGGAGTCAAGTCTCGGTGGTGTACCATAGCCATTCATCTTCTGCCTTAATCTTTCACAAGAGCTCATGACACAGTCGGAATATGTTCACTGGCAACATGTCCTTGGCCCGCAATTTGTCTTCAGCACATAGACTGCAGAAGCTAGTAGTTTCCCAGTGCTGTCTGGTCCTCCCTTTTCTTGTCTAATCTCAGTGTTCTTTGTACCTCGTTGTGCCCACACTGCTGCCTTGCAGCCGGTAACCTTACAGCTTCTATTTGGCACAAGGGTATGCTACAGTCGCATGGCACCCATGGTCCTGCAGGAATGTGTTCCTCCATAACATCTGATCTCAGAGGGTGAGAGAGTAACATAGTCATGTTGAGATGATGCCTGCTCGCATGACTTCAGTGCCACTCAGAATCACTTTGAACCTAAAGACCTGGCTTTGGATGCAGTGCATTTTTTGTTTACACAGTTCAAAGTTTTAGGCATTGAAGGGTTTTGTCAGATCAGTATCTCTGATCCCCCTGGGAAATGGTAGGAAGTGTCCATTGTTTGATGAATCAATTAAAATTAATTTCTCAAAAGCCAAGCCATACTGGGCTTATTAATATGGGTAAATTTCTTGTTGATCTGTCATTTTTCATCACGTTAATACCATCCCAATAGCATGGAAAGCTTAGTATAGTTAATCCTCTTGAAGATGAGAGTTGTTTCTTTTTTTTCCCTCACTGAAACATGAAGGTCTTCCTTGGAGAACCATAAATAGAGTTTCTTCACTATCAGCTGCCAAAGCCCATTGGCATTAGCAAGGCAGTCTGTGAAAGATGTAAGCTTAAGTCTCCACCAATTAATGAACCAGAGCACTGTTAAATGCCTGCAGAGACTTAGGGTGGACCAGAGCCAGACATTCTCTGCCAAACAGCAACACACTGGGGAAAAGTGGATGTGCACTACCTTCAAATATGAGCTTACAGATGTTGCTGTTATTTTTCATATTTAAACATTGGTGACTGCACTTAAAAATGTTGCATGAGCTTGGGTGAAGCTCTCACTCTTGGGAAAGATATGAAACAAGCCTGGCAGAGAAATATGTTTCTTAAGCCTACCACTCACAGCAAACAAATCCTAGGTTCCTAGGCAAAAGGAACGTTCTCGCATTTTAACCCAAAAGAAAGGAAGCTCAGTGAGAGCTCAAGTGTCCTATTTGAGGGAAAGGATCTGCTTCAAATTCCCCTTTTCGGCCCACTAACACCCAGAAGTTGGAGAAGGCCCCAGGTTCTCAACAAACACATTGGTAACCAAATAATCAGGATGCCAGTAGGCAGAAGGAAAGAAGGATGGAAGCAGAAAGCAAAGTATGAAGATGCTATGTGCTGTCACTGACCTGTGCTCCAGTGACAGCTGGGGAACCGGCCTGCACAGTGTGCAGTTTCTGGGGTGGTTTCTCAGAACAAATGTGGACATCAGCTTGCCAAGCTGCCCTTGAAGGCTAGGCTGAACCATCTGCGCCACTGCCTGAAACTTAATCCTCACCAGCTTCTTTTCTGCCTGGGAAAAGTTTCTATCATGCCTGATATGGCTGGTATAAGGGACAAGGGAAAAAAGAAGCTGTTGGTGAGGGAGATTGGTGGTGGTGAGGGCAGAGGTCCCAGCTCCACATCCACAGACAGACACGGAAGCAATGAATCCTGCAAATGTGACAATGGAGATGTGAGTCATTTAATGCAAGGGCGGAGCTGGCTGAAAAAGGTTTTCATCTGTGAATATCTCATCCTTTCTCTTTCCAGGTAAAAAGGAGAGAGGTTTGGAAAGCCAGTTATGTGAGGTGTAGGTCATGTGTTGCTTTGTGGTCACTAGGCAGAGCAGGAAACAGCTTTCTCTGCTAGGCAAGGAAGGCAAATGTGTTTTCTGTTGAACAGAAAACACATTGACATAGTTGACATGAGAGATCAACAGACAATGCTGCAGCTCTAGGAAGGTCTTCCAATATTTCCATAGCCAAGCCCTGAGTTTCCCAGGTTTATGAAACCTTTCCCCTGGCAACTGCAAGTCCTTCACTGTCAGCAAACAGGAGCACTGCCAAGAGTGACTGTGCAGAGACACACAAACTGCAGAAAGGAGAGATAGGTACCTCAGTCTTGTCTCTCCAGAACATTTCAAGGGTCCCTCAGCCTTGCTGAGCAGCCATTCCCTATTCCATGACATGCCACATCACTTTTAGCATGTGTTTGTACCCTTCCTCACAACTTTTGCTTTTATTATATATAAAATCTGTGTACTCTGGAGAGAAGTAAGCCAGGAATTTACAAGCCAGGGAAGTCAGGGCTGAAGAGGTCTTTTATGATCATCAGTGCAGAAATGTGTTTTAGCACAGTAAATCACTTTCTCAATGGAGTGCTCTCTCTCTCTCTCTCACTCATATCTGCCCTCTTGACCAGACAATAGTGTTCTGGCACAGGAGATCTGCTGGGCAGTAGGCTCCTTCTGGCAGGCCTATTCCTCTATTGCAACAGCAGCTGGTACCTGATATCCGATACCCTGGATGCAGCTCAGCCTGCTTCCATGGGGAACTGGTCTTCACTGGAAATTTCTGTCACCTGTCTGACAGTGACCATGACCAGTCATGGGACTGTGGAACATCACTCACAGTGAACCTGGCTTTTGTTCAGCCCTAAGCATTGTTTTCCATGCTGACTACAGCCTCCCTTGGGCCCTCACTCAGAGCTACTAATGGCAAAGAGACAGGAAGGGGTCTTGCAAAAGTTCTGCTCTTCATTATCTCTTAAATTATTTACTAATATGTAAAGTCTTTAGAGTTTTATTTTTTATCTGCTTTGACTGAAAAAAACTTTTTAAAAGCCAAGAACTTTGTCTTGATTGCTCTTCCTGGAAGATCCTTGGCCCTGACCTAGAAGAAGAACTCATGGAGAAGTACTTGATATTCTACTTCTGCTGAGACTTAATTTAATTTAACAACCATGCAATATCTGCTGAATTCCTTGAGTGATGCAGGACTGCCTCTTCTCAACCTTTAAAAGAGGAAATGAGCAATGAAAGAAATTTTTTGAGTGGAAAACACTTGTAGTCCCTGAGAAATAAAAAAACTTCTAAGTGAAAGATGGTCACTCTCTGGTCACCTTTAAAGAGGCTTAGATCAGCTCATGCAGAGGGGAAAAAAGTCACCAAGAGGTAAGTTTTACCATCAGTAAACATTTAATTGTATTGAACTGACTGTGTCTCCCCTGTTTGCTAAGCTTCTTTAAGGGGGCATTCCATGTGCTCCACTACATAATTATGTAGTAGAATTTACAGCAGGTAAAAAAATTTCCATTTGAAAATACATGTATTTAAATACCTGACTATCAGCTAGGTTGCTCTAACTAATTTTTTTGGTATTATAACCTGCAGCAACATTTTGTAAGTCATGTCTTTTTAATCTGTTTCATCTCATCATTCCCAGGAGTCTTTCTGACATACATTCCTTCGATATTGTTGACATCTGTTTCAAGAGTCCTCAGAGAAGGCTGCTTATGTAAAGGACAATGTGTCTTGCTGGAATAGCTCAGAGATGGTTCAGTATTATTATTCTCATGTCACCAGTGGGTGAAACTTATTAGCTCTGTTGCTCTAGCTTCCCCTACTCAGGCAAGTGAACTAGACAATGGGCAATGTTCTCTCTTGTTGCTTTGCATGGGGGTGGATCTCCACAAACTGTTCTTGTGCACGGTTTTAGTGTTCATGCTGAGCTATCCTTCATAACCACAGTGAATAAGAGAACTTGCATAGTCTGCCTAGTAAATTTCCATTAAAATATTCTACTCTCATTTTTCTCTCCCAAATGTAGCACAGAGCTGTGTTGAGTTGACCAAAAAAAACCCAAACCCATGAGCAATCACCATCTGCTTGCCCATTCTTTTAAACCTGTTGTGGGCATTTTATTTTTCCTCTCTTTGTCATAGCCTATTAAGTTAGTTTGGCTCATGTCCACACTAAAAAAGGAATGATTTTATTT
Source organism: Dicrurus megarhynchus (assembly GCA_013399195.1). Classification (NCBI taxonomy): domain Eukaryota; kingdom Metazoa; phylum Chordata; class Aves; order Passeriformes; family Dicruridae; genus Dicrurus; species Dicrurus megarhynchus. Next base: position 40,639 of record VXAD01001914.1, on the reverse strand, counting down.
TTTAGGTAAAAACATGAGATCATTAGGAGCTTCCCAACAATATACTATAACAAAATGTGAAAAATCTCCAAATGCCGTGCATCTCATTCCCACTTAGCACTGAAACAAAATTCTTTATTTAATCATCTAAATGAGAAGGGTTTTCAATCTGTAATTTGATTGTCTGCTAACAGTTGGCAATATATGTGTTAGAATTTCTTCAAATATTACTTTGAAAGAGATAATAATGGGTTTTGTCCCCAAGTGTCCCTGATGAGTTTCAGTAGCAAGATATTTTTTCAGATAATCAATGTCTATTAATCTATTTATTTCTAAGCTCATTCACTCTAAAATGTTCAGGTTTAGTCTGAGATTCCCACAGCATTCTCCCAGTGAAACCATGTTTCCATGGTGCGGGCGGATGCACTGTTTACTGGGTAGAAAACTGTCTGGATGGCCAGGCCCAGAGAGTGGTGGTGAATGGAGTTACATCCAGCTGGGCACCACTCACAAGTGGGGTTTCTCAGGGTTCAGTTTTGGGGCTGGTCCTCTTCATCAACCACCTGGATGAGCAGCTCCAGAGTAGGGCAGCCCTTGGAGGGTGTGGAGCTGTGTCCCATGAGGAGCGGGTGAGGGAGCTGGGGGGGTTTAGCCTGGAGAAAAGAAGGCTCAGGGGAGACCCTATCACCCTCTACAACGACCTCAAAGGAGGGTGTACCCAGGTAGGGGATGGTCTCTTCTCCCAGGCAGCAAGCGACAGGGTGAGACAAAATGGTCTCTAGTTGCCCCAGGGAAGGTCTAGACTAGATATTAGGATTTTTTTTTTTTTTTTACAGAAAGAATTGTATGACATTAGAACAGACCGGAACAGAAAAGTAGTGGGTGGAGTCACCATTCCTAAAAGTGTTCCAAAAAATGCCTGGATATGGCCCTTGAGGACATGGTCTAATGGTAAACATTAAACAGAGGTGGAGCTACATTGATGGCTGGGCTTGAAGATCTTAAAAGTCTTTTCCTTCTATGATTCTATGATTTGCCATGCTCAGTCTTCACAAAAAGGAGGTTTCTTTGTGGCCGACGGGTGAATATCTGAAGAGCATCTACTCAGATCTTGATAAGATATGGAAACAAGAATAGGTGTCTCAATTTCAATAATTTAAAAGCAAGCTGCTATATACTGGGTTCACATATGCAGAAAATTCACAACTTGTCCAGCTATGAAACTGATAGTCCCGTATCAGCCATGCACCAGCTTCAGGTTGATGACATACATAAACAAATTTGAAGCGATTGTACACATACTTTGGCTATTTTCAGCAAAAGTAAAGTGAAAACTGAAACAGAATATGAAGTATTAATACCTTAATTATATTTCAGTACAAATCCTCCCTTTTTGTGCAGACTGGCCTTTTCTTGGGTTTGACTTTTTTGACCAGCAGCTAACAAATTGGAAAGATATGTTCTGTTATGTGTAAATTTAAAAATACCTTTCCTTAAAAATTTAATAGAATTTAACTATATTTTCAGTCAGACAGTTGTTGTTTGCGATGGTCTAAGCCTGTCATAGCCCAGCTGAAATGTTCACCACACAGGTTTTAAATAAATCATTTTCTAATCCAAAATATGCTCAGCTGCTGCAGCTTCAGCTTCCCAAATACAGTGTTATATCTGACCCTCTCACACAAAAATAGGTTTTCTGAGAAAAGCAAATCTCAGATGAAAAAATTGTTTCCATCTCACAGCACTAGCAGAATTCAGCTTCTCAATACCAAAAGCTCAGGAAAGCATGGGTGTTTGACATCACATGGTCCAGCCATTTGTCTTTTTCAGATGTACTTTTACCACCTATCTCAAACTCCCTGTAAAATCACAGGTGACAGGCTGTAGCAGAGTTATCTTCAACAAGGAATACCCCAATGCAGTGTGGGGTTTTTGCTGGGTTTTTTGCTGGTGGTGGTGGTGGTTTTTTGTTGGGATTTATTGTTGTTTGTTTGGGTTTTGTTTTGGTTTGTTTGTTTGTTTGTTTTTTAACTGAAAAGGGGAGGGTCAGTTACAGAAGAAATAAAAGTCTCAGTTGGGATTTTTAACTGGGGATGCTTATGGTTGCCACAAACCTCCTGGGATGCCAATACACAAAATAGCATTGTGCCAGCATTGTTCAGAAGCCTCCATTCAAATCACATTTTCAAAGAGAACTTCATGGAGCCTAGATCATCCATGGCACTTCAGGAAGAAAATGAAATGAAGTCATTAAAATGGACTTAATCAGGACCATGGTGAGTATCTTTGCACCCAGATTTTCATTTGGAAGTTTAATATCTGCCCCGAGTATATAGTCTGTGCTGCCACTGCTGCCAGTGAAGAGTGGGAGCTCGCAGTAGGGCTAATCACTGCATCCCAAGATCATTGTCTGAGAAATAAATCAGAAATGCATCTTCATAACTGGAGTAATTTTTCACTCCAGAAGCACTCATGATGTGTCTGCTGGTTTCTTTTTCTGTTCTCCTCTGGAGAGGATTTTACCTGACAAAGTGTACTTTCAAAATGGGAAAAGGTAGATTACACCAGCCTAACCACTGGAATTTATCCTTCTACATTTTTTTTTTAATAAGAAAGCAGAAGCTGTTTAAAAAGAATAATTTATCTCCATTGCTAAATGAAGTCTGCCAAAATCATCTGCTTTCCTTCTTCAGTATTTGGAGCTTGTCCCCAACACTTCTCTGATATGATAATTCTGGTTCCCTTAAGCTGTCTGTTTCTTGGGGAAAACAGTGAAAAATATTTTCTTGCCCTGTTATCTTCCTCAAACTTTGCCTGGAACCTGAAGGTACATAGAGAGCCTGCCCTTGAACTCAAGTCTGCAGCAGCATTAGCATGTGTTAGTTTTAGCAGTGTTGGGCTCAAATTCTGAGCAGGTGTTCTGGCATGTAAGTAATATGGGTTGATTCTATGTGACAGTCCTGTGGCTGCTTCTGCTAGTAAAAAACCCAAAAAAACCTGAATGATCACACAATGGTCCTAAGGAAGGGTTGGCAAAAGGGTATCAGCTTTTCCTATGAGACATATGGTAATATCTTTTTCTAACATGATGCAACGCTTTCATGCTGAATATAACAACTAATGATTTGTACCTGAGCAAGTAAAATGAGGCTTAGCTGTGTGGAACTTGCCATCCAAAGAGTTTTGTATATACCACTAATTCTGGATCCTGAGATGCATTTTGTGTCATTGCACATCAGTGTTTTATGTATTTTGTCTTAAGAGCCAAACATATTCTCACTAAACCATGGCTAAATGTCTGTGTTTCTTTCAAAGGAGTGTTGTTCTGCTCTTCCTAAGGAAAATTAATTCCTGGTAGCAAACTTATTTAAAATTTGATAATCACCTGCACACATTAAACCTCATCAGTGTTTTTGACAAATGAAAAAATGAGCATATTTATTCAAATAACATCCAAGTTGCTCCTCAATTCTGTTACCATTCTATTTGTATATGAGCAACCATACTTTGATTTCCAAGTGTAGCCTGGAAGGAATTTCACAGGAAAGCATTGCAAACAATTTATGAAATCACTCGGGTTTTTTATTGGCTGTGATTCCATTTTAAAAGAACATCATACCATTTACCCACATCATGCAGGAAAAAATACCAGGAAAATAACAAATTAAAATCACATTCACAATGTCTCTACTTTAAATCATCCTCAAGTACTGCATGCATCTGAAAGAAAGCTGGGGAGCATTTCTACTAGAAAATGCATGGCTAAGTTAAATTTTGCTCTGTGTGTGTGAAAGAGAAAGAGAGAAAACAGGCAATTTTTTTTAATGACAGTACTGAAACATTTTACTAACTCAGTGCATGAAGAAACAGTTATCTTGATAACATATATTTAGAACAAATACAGACAACTTTCAGATACGTAAGACATTACATTTAGATCACAACAGCTAATTTCTAACAATGCTTGTTCTAGCACAAAAAGCTTGGCAAAAAGATGTATTCAGCAGCACTGGTATGGTCTTTCTTGATGAAGGAGAGAGGCTGGGAGGGATCAAGCCAATGTATGATACTAGAAACATAGAGGAACTCCAAAATGATTAAGCACATGATCTTATATTTTGTTTTATTAACTTTAAACACAAGAGTAGCATTGATAATTAATATTGCAGTCTGATTTCATATGGCTTTCTCTACATATAAATGTGAGTTCACAAGGTCAATGGCAAACTAAATCATTTACCCTCCAAATGTGAAGGCCCTTTGACAATTTTTTTACCAACCAGTAAGGTCTTGGAGCTGTGAGGGAAAATGACTGCAGTCTCTAGCCAACAACCTTTCTGTGTAAATAAAAACCAGTTATAAAACTAAAATACCTCATTTACCTGAGATTGAACAGACCAGTGATGCAAATAAAACAAAGTCATGAAAGACAAAAAGATATTCAGAATCCAAACAATGAACCATGCTTCTCTTTGGTCTCTTGTTTAAGTGCTTCATCACCTGCTTGAGTGCCTAGGGGGAAATTGTGTGAGACAACACTTTTAACCTCCATATGTGAGTCAAAGGTGTCTGTGTCCCTTGTTACCAATTCTGGGTGGGAAGGGAAATAGATGGGCAGAAGAGAAGGGAGAGTGCCTTGCTCTTGAGTCTGTTCAGCATGGCTTAGGCACTTTGGGACCGTGGAATGACTTGAGGAGTGCCAAAAGTTATGTGAGGCAAAACCAAGCAAAACCTATCCAGTACCTGTGGTAGATCTTCTGACATGTTTCTTATGGCAAGAAAAGGAAAATGGGAACTTCCAGCTCACACCTGGATTAACTCTCTGCTGTCAATGGAGGAAGGGCTGCTGCAGGTGTGGCGAATTGAGACACAGAAGTGATGAGATGGTTGAGCTGGGAAGCTCCCACAATGAAAAACACTAAGTAAACATTATTTAATAAAACACCCTCCCTTTCCTCCTGCTTTGTGAGCCTGGAATGAGGCCTACCAGACTCAGCATCGAGATCCTATGGCCCTCTTCAGGGGTTCAGTCCAGATGTTCACACAGCTCAGGAGCTCAGCTCACAAGGGCAGTATTTTTAGTGCTCTAAGCCCAGGGATAGCAGTACCTGCTTAAGAAATTTCAGTACAGGCTACACAGGATCCTGACTTAGACCAGTCATTCAATGCCACAGCTGCTGAGGCACAGTTATCACGAACAGTACCAGTCTTCCTTTCTCTCTCTCTCTTCTCCCTTTCTTCTCCAATTTCCTCACCTTCCACAGATGGGTGCACAGACCTGCACATCAAGCTGCCAGAGAGACTGTGAAAACAATCAGTACTAACATTCTGCAAGGAGGATGCTAGGCAGAAAATTCTGATCTTATATCAGGAACAGTATTTGGTCGGATGAGGAAGGGAGGCAGTGATGGGGGTTAGGGAAAGGTCAGCAAACAAGTGGTAGAGAAAAGCCAAAGTAAAGTGGAATAAGCTTATCTTCCCATTTGTTTGTTTGTTTGCAGAGCTCTGCAGCACAAGGCCAGGGGAATATACAAATGGACACGTTCATTTTAGCACAGGCACACTTCTGCTGGTCCTGCTTATGTATTAGAGGATGCAAACAGAGATTAATCAGGGCATTTCAAAGGTATTGATGTCTGTATGTCAGTGATCTAGGATAGGAGATCTAGCTACCAATGAGTGGTTGAAGTGAAGAGCAAGGTTCTGCCTTTTAGCTTTCGGGCGTATTGGATACTCTGTGGCAGAGCATCAAAACGGGCTGCTCCTTTTGTGTCAGAAAGAGAGTTTTCAATTCTGTGAGATTTCCTTAAATAGGCTCGAATTACTAGTTGCTGAATTTGCATGGGGTGAGTAGGACACTCTTCCTAGAAAATGGTGAATTGTTCAACAGTACCATGCTATACCCAAGCATTGATTCATAGAGTGTTCTGGGTCATTAAAAGTCTTAGGAGGGAGACACTCATCTTGCTTTAAATGAAAGTTAGGGGGGGAAAAATTTCCCCTGACATTATCCAAATGACTAAAACCTGCCTTCTCTTTCCTCTGAGTAGCCCTTGGCAGCTTGTACTAGAACAAACAAGTCCTGTTCATAGATCCAGCCTGAAACAAGTTGTATATTTATCAACTTGTTCTGACTTGTAGATCAGTCAAACCTCTTCAGCCTCCACCTTGGACTCAATAGCAAGGTGTGTTTGAAATTACTTGAGAAGACGCGAGGACTGTAACACCTGAATAAAAATGGTGTGAGGAGAGCATACTATATTTATTCTCTTTCAAAATACTTTTTCCCTATTGCAACAGATTCTCCTGGAAGGTACAGAGCTCTCATACCCAATTCCTTAACCATGGTACAGATTCCTTCTGCTTACCTGAAAAGGTGATAAATGTCTTCTAAAATATCTTATTCAGGAAAATACTGAAATGTTTGCCTAAACTCAGTTACACTGAACCAGTGCAAAGAAGGTCCATTGAAATAAAATGCTTAATTTAGGTACATTATGAAGTGTCTGAGATTATCCTCCCTTTCTTTGACAGCAGAAAGAGTGTATTTGCTTTCAAACCTCATCCATGTACTTAGGAATTTTTTTTTTTTCTCCCAGGACAGGGACAAGCAATGCTAGGTCTTCCAGATAAACCCTGATTTTCCTGACAAGACTATGAGACTGAGATGGCATGATGGTCTCACAGCATCAACTACAGAGACCTAGCCAGACGCACAATTTCAGTATTAACTCTTCAGATGACAAGCCAGATACCTGATCATGAGGACTTGTGTTCAAAATAGGTCTATGTATGTACTGAATCTATGTTTGTATTAGCAAGTCAACATCTCCCATAGAATTTGGATTTTCTTATGCAGTTATGTGATATCTACAAAGTTTCATTGAGGAGACCTCTGTACCTGTGTCTGCAAAAGGCCACAAAGATAATGGTGAGAAAAAAATTTTCTCCCACCCTGCTAGCATCAAGGGATACCACACACTGCTGTAATATTCATTAGCTCCTGCACAGCACTAGAGAAGCATCCTCACTTCATGCCTTTATCATAGGTAGAGACCGAAACCTACATTTTACAGGTGTAGAAACTCTGTGGGGCAGAAAATAAGTGACCTCCCCAAGGCAATGCAGTAATTTAGCACAATAAACATCATGGATATTTTTATAGATCTGCCATGATTCACATTCAGGCCACCACACACTCCCACACACTGCAGGAAAAGGGTGGGCAGGACACAGCTACTACAATATGCTGGAACCCAAATGTCCAGCCCACAAGCACTGCTGGGAATGGGATGGTTGAACATGGCAGAAAGATTGGTTAAACAGAGCAGCAAATACACTTGTCATTGGCTTCAGAGGGGTTGGGGAGGTCCTCTACCAGAGCACTATGCACTCTTCTATGGTTTCAGCTCTCTAGATGGCAAGTGCCTGACCAATTTGCTCATTCAAGGTAAATGTATGGCTAAATCCCAAAGTAACATGACTCTTGCTTAGATTCTGAGGCATTTAACTTCTACAGCATCTGAGGGCAGATGACTCATATCTTCCACAGTTCTGAGTGATGTCAGCTGTGTAAGTCATGCATGATTTACTTTCCAAACGATCTTTTATTTATGTCATGGATGGAATTAAAACAGAAAAGCTCTGCTTCCATGGGAGAATTGAGATATCCCTTCCAAGAGCAGATGTGCTCAACAAAAAATGGCTAATGTGACCCAATCAATAGGAACATTATAATAATGACTAATTATTATCAATAATAAAAATAAGATCATTTTAAAAAATTAAAGAGGCCACTGTTCATACTTAGTGAACACTCCTTCTTGCATTGGATGGAAATGAGATTGTTCCTTTTCTATGCCTGATGTGCAGTTGCCTTATTTAACATACATAGTACTATGGCTTATAATAAAAGTTGTGTAGTCTGCAGCTTTTTAATCTTTACATCCATTCAGAGGCATCTACTGGATGTGACTATATACAAAATTAAGGAATGGATGAGTCTGGGGGTGGAGGAAAGGGAAAGAGGCAGTCAGAAGGGAATGGGAAGCAAAGGGACTCCTAGTGAGCAGTAGAGGACAGAGGTGGGGAGGACTGCGGGATGAATGGCAAGATTGTAAATCCCCATTGGGCAAAAGAGAAATCCTTTGCAGTACTGTTTATGCCCATCTAACAGTCTGCAGCTATTACTTCTTGAACATGTCCTGCAGGGGCCCTGGTAAGTATTTGATGACTGTGTCTAGGATGCTCTCTTCTTCCTCCTCCTCCTCATCCCCACAGCCAGGAGGGATCGCCTTCTTTGGGCGTGTCAGACTCCCTTCAGCATTAGCTTCCAGTGCGGCCTGCGCCTCTGCTTCCTTTTCTTCCTTCTTCTTTATCCCATACTGCAGGGGAGAGATAGCACATTGTCTGAATCATAATATGAGAAATAACACATCTGCTGAACAGGATGGCTGATGAATCCAGCCATTGCATGTGGTGCCTCAAATTCTGCAGTAAGAACATCCCATATTCTCATTTTGCTCTTTTACACAGACACCAAAAATATCCATCCCAACAACCCTCCACTAAGCATAGCCCAGTGGATGGACGGCCTTCACAAGACAAGATGCTCAGATCACTCAGAAAAAGCACAGGGGAGAAAATGGGACTATGCGGCTGTGGGTCTCTAGTAAAGAGAACATAAGCTCTGTGTTAGTGAAGTGTTAGGGTGGCATTCTACTGATGTTGATCCTCCTTTTCCCGGTTTGAGACTATCATACAGTCACCTCAGGACACTCCTCTTTTCTGTTAGCAAGTGTCATGCTCAAGTCCATCATCCACAATGATTTTGAGATTCCATCTGCAGCATTTTATAGTTAAGGTTTACAGATGTGGCAAAACTTCAGGGAAAAACTGGTTAACAACAAAAGAAAGTAATCAAGTCAGGACAGACAGGACGGCAGTGAAGACAACAATTTTATGTATTCTTATGTGGGACATATCCTGTACCATTCATCCACGTTCTCATTGTGTAAGTGGGACAGAAAGAGCTCTGTGAAAATAAACCTTCATGAGAAAATCAGCTGACTCATACTATTTGAAGAGAAACACTCTTAACCATGTGAGTAGAATGGGTACTTGAAATTTGCTACTTCCACTAAGAATTAGAGGCATGCCACTAAGACACTACATGAGTAACCAGAATTTTATTTTATGATACTATATACAAGAAGCTAGATTTAATAGAGGACAAAACATATGCATATGCTGCTCTTTCCATAAGTGTTTGTACTGTTTCAGAGATTCATGTGATACACAACAACAGCAAAAAAATAAACTCAAAACTGTCACATGCAAATCTAGAGCAAAAAGTACACCTGCAAGCCACCCTCTGTATTATCAAATCATAGAATGGTTTGGGCTGGAAAGTACATTCCAAGGCCATCTAGTCAAAGCAATGAGTAGGAACATTTTCAGCTAGGTCAGGTTGCTCAGAGACCTGCTCTGTTTATTCAGACCAATTCAAATTTCCCAGACTGTTTCCACTTTTTCTGATGATAAATGGAGGTTAAATTTTCTTAGTACTGTGATCATGATGCAAACTCAGGAAGTGTCCCATTTCTCAGTGTCCAGCTGTGCTTCAAAGAGGCCAGCTGGACATTTCAAGGATGCTTGTGGTCCCCAGGCTCACAGCTCCCTATCTGGCAGCAACATTCTTCTGCTTATCCTTTTTACCTTTTGAAAAGCCACCTTCATGGCTGCTCACTATCAGCTCCTCAGCCACCAGTAACCTCACAAGCACCTGCACAATTGCTTATAATTCATTCTGCATGAATATGCTTGAAAAGAACATTGAAAAGAAAATTAAATATGATTTCAAAAACAACAAAGAATTATATTGGTACCATGCTCTCAGTATTTTCAAGTATCAATAAAACCTTATTGCTGAATAGACATGAATTAGATGTTATTTTCATTCTTTTTTCTTTTCATTTCTTTCCACTAAGATTAGTACAAAGTGTTAACCAGTAAAACCAAAAGTGCACTGCCGCTTCCATGACTTTCTGATTTCAGAGGGCTGTTGGCTTTGACTTTTTCTCCTAAACATTTCTGAGCAAAGGCATTATTTTTGATTCCTTTCTTCATCATCTTTTATATTTAGGATGACAGCCTGCAAAGCCAAAAGCAGTGGCTTCGAAACACTCTAGTTCTCTAAATCAATTCTCTCATGCCAAAATGTTCATTAAGGACATTTGTCTTTCGATTTTTATACCCACTGGGTGCTGGTCACACCTGATTTCATGGGAAAGATATTAAAGACAAATGATGTCTCCATTCACATGTGAGACAAAGAAAGAATTTGATCAACTTATACTTACAGGGCTGTACACCACAAAGGAGATTCAACACAGGACCAGCTACCACACAGATGGAATGACATGCAATGCTAGACAGTGGTCAGTCTGTAGGGCTGCACTAACCCCATTCTCCCTCTCAGGCCACAGGCAGGTATCTCTACGTGACTCCCAGTGTAATTTATGTGCAGACTGTGGCTTCCTTTGCCAGCTAGAGGAGAACAGAAGTGGAGACAACACAAATCATAGTAACACACGGGTACCCTGCATGCTTTCAAATCCTCCATCACAAAACAATGTGTTGCTCCTCTAGCTCAGGAATGTGCCGAACAAACATCCAGCTCACAGGAAAGAGTAGAACAAAATCAACCAGTTATGAGAACTCAGTATTATCATTTAAATTTGGTGGTATTTTGTAATGCTTTGCATTAATAAAATGTAAGCTGTGAAGATTCATAGGTGAATAAAACTGCATACTTTAGGTTTCAAACTGTTCCAGAGGAAATAAAAATATAGAAAGGAAAGTCTTAATATAAAGAAAATTTTCAAATAGTGTCTTCACATGAAATCATTTGGGTGAAGTCAACAATTAATTTTTAAAAATATGACTAAAAATAATCTTTCTGGTGCTCTGGTTTTCCTGGGAATAGGAAATATTGCATTGCTTCAAAAAAAATTTGAAGGATGAGAATAGTTTCATTTTTATTCAAGGTTCAATCCCACAAAATTTAATATCAGAAGTTTTATCATTACCTACTCGGCCTTCAGTCACACATTCATGTCTTCTACTATATGCAGAATTATGGACCTAACACAGGAAGATTCTGAAACATTTTTAGTATGTGTACCATCTGCTACTCCTAGAGTTATTACTCTGCTGCCACATGAGGATTGTTGTCACCGGGTCATGTTAGCGAAACACCATCAGGCTGGAGTCCTCAGTCATCAAGTGGGAAGAGTAGGGAATAAATACCATGGCCCTTGGCTTAACCCACACTCACCAACTGCATGTCAGGAAAAGACCAGACTCACATACTAACATACAACATCAGCTTCCTCCCCATCTCTTTTCTTCCCTATTCCTCCAGTTTTTCACATGTCAAAGTAGGAGCATGAACTAGAAACATTCTGGGAATTTGATCTAATGACAGTAAGAGTGTCAGGGAGCAGAGGACTGTTGAGCCAATGGGATCTGCACTCTAAAATGTGAACCTACCATAAATATAGTTACAATTTCTTAAGACAGGCCAATTGACAGTTGCTGCTAAAAATGAACGTATTTATCTAGCAAATACCTAGGCCATGGAATGAATAAACAGTAATATCGTAGTTAAGACACTTGCAGAAGTAACTGTGTATCTTTGGGTCAGGTGTGGAACTGACTGTGCAGGAAGACAGCTGCAATCAACGTGCAAGTGAGTGGTTTTCCTTGAACCAGATTTGGAACTGCCTCCTTAGAAACAACAAGTGATTTATCTGAAGAAGCTAAAGAAATAAAAAGGGAGTTCTGCAAGGGATAAAACGACAACTTGAGGACTGTTTGGTGGGACCATAGAACTCAGGAAACAACTCTTCCTCCCAAGGTGCTCTGAGAGCTTGAAACTGGCCCTCAGTCCAAATATTACTGCATGTGAAATAATACTGCATGAAATAATACTGCATATCATGTAACGCTGAGCTTTAGTTTCTGGGAGAATGTTGGCATGTGAATTATACTTGTTACATCTCTCTTCAGGAATCTTACTTCTCAGTGGTTTTGTGTAGCTGCAGGTAGTATGGAAACTATGTCTGAGCAGCTGTGGCAGATAAAGCCATCTTTGGAATTACTATTTTATTTACTAGCTAAGGTTTGAAAAGCTACTGAGAGATTTAAATGCTTATTCCTTATCTTGCTTCATATAAAAGTTATGGGAGCCTATACTAACAGTTCTGTTTGTTAAATTTCATTAATATGAACCTCAATACAAAAAAAGAAAATAATTTTCAGCCAGACTTGAAAGCATATGGTTGGAAAAGACACTGGGAGGGCAACAAGCACATCATTTTATCTCAGGAGTTAACTTGTCCTGAACAAGTCTTTTTCTTAGAGACCTCAACTATTGAAAACGTCTTACCTGTTCTGGAACTTAACTATCCTTTGCAATAAAATATTTCTCCTCATGTCTAGCCTGATTCTTCATGAAATGCCTTCAAAAAAAATCTGGAAAACTGAAAATATGCAGCTACTTCAAAAAGATTTATCTTTCATCTGTCCTTTTGGACTTTATTTATCAATTGTGCAAATTTCTTTGTTTCTCTTCCATTACCAAAGAGAACATCAGCCCAGTTTAGATCTTTCCATCATTAATGCATGGAATTTTCTGCCAGGAGTATATGTAGGACTGAAACAAATCGAGAGCAATAGGCAGAGTTCAGCACTGACCTTTAGTTTCACAACTGCGAGAGTCCAGGATACAGAAAAAGACTCCGCTTTTACTTGATTTATACAAACTCGAAGTCTTTCTACATGACTTCTTTCCTCTCTCTGTGAGTGAACAGGCTATCAAACATGGGGGTGAGCGTGCTGAAACCCAGAGCCCTGAGTACGCTGTCGTCACCACTGTTTAAAGCACAGAACCCACTCTGATGTAGATCTGGTCCAACAACGTGTGCTAGCTTTTCTTTCACCTCAAATCTGCTGACTTCATTTCATGTTAAATTTGGCTCTTTTTGCTTGTTTGTTTTTGTTGGTCTACTTGTTTTTCTAATCAGTTCATTTATTCCGAGCTTGATAGAGAGGATTAGTCCCCAGAAAACTTGTGGGGAAGCCTTTTAACACACATGAAAGAAGGACACTGTCTGTGTCTCTCAATTTAGCCATTTAAGTGCAAGGTCTGCCACACACTGTTAGAATTACACAGACTGTTTCAGGCAACTCAGACATGCTGACCCTAGAAAACCTCTGTGCTTTGTGAGGAGAAATAAACAAAGAATCACAACCTTCCACATGGGCAAACCATGCAAATTTCAAGCTGTGGCAAGGGATGAAAGGTGTGAGAGAGAATGCTGGGTGTCTCAGTCTGTGCCACACCAGCGGGGTGTGCATGGGGTCTGCATGGGGGGTCTGTGTGGAGTGAGTGTAGGTGTGGGTGTTTTCTTGTGTCTACATGCTGCTGCACAGCTCTGCTGACCCTGTCAATGTGCTAGTGGAAGACAGCTGATTAATAATGGAAAAGAACAAGGCAAAGTCTGGAAACTGCAGTCCTAAATTACATTGTTCAATTGCGTGTGAGCCAGACAGGAGCACAGCTCAGGAGAGAGGTGGCAGAGAGAAAGGAAGGAGGACAATTAAACTTTAGGTAGAGGACACTTGAGATGCAAAGGCAGGGCCTCATTTCTCCTGGACAGGATGTTCCAAAACCATCTCCATGGGGGGCCTCAGAGTTTTTCAGGCAGTTTTCCAGCAGCAGTTATTTGTAAACCTGGCTCATGTCCTTTGAATCCTTTACCTCATCTGAAGTTCCATCTCCCCATAAGTTCCCTGTGGCTACACATGCCTTGCTACTCTGTGCTACCTCAGGCTTTCAGCTCTGTCAAAACCACAGCAATTCTTCATGCATGACCTGTCTTGTTTCAGGTCTTCCAGTATGCTCTTCAGTTTTATCCCCCTGTTTCTCTCAGGGGGCTCCCACAGCAAACACAGAGGCCTACAGGTTTTCTCTTCTACCACAAATACAGATCAGATGCAGCAGCAGATTTCAAAGGACTCATCTGATCTTCATCTGCCACCCATCAGCATCCTCTTCTGGTGACACTGGGTGAATCTAGCACTCATTTCCTTCTCCCCCATGGCAATATTGCTGGCTGAGAACCACACTCCTGGTTTCCATTCCAGTCAGCTGTGGGACTGCAAAGCATTCCTATGGGAATACCGAGTACCCCAAGCATCCAAGAGTAGTGCTACCCTAAACTAGGTATGAAATTTAATTTTCTGCTGCTCCACAACAGATGGAGTGCAAGATAAAGCACTGCTCTCCGGAGGAGATCAGATCTGTACTCAACAAGCCTTGTTTCTTTACTTTGATTGAAAACAACATCACATCTGTCCAATGTTTGCTGTTTAAGTGAAAAACAGAACTGTATCAGGTTCCTGGTTGCAGAATCCATCTCTGAATTTTCTATAAATTCAGATCAAGGGGAATCTTTTTACTGGTTTCAGTGAAAACCAGCCCAGACAAACCTAGTTAAAAGAAAGGGACCATAGGATTATAGAATGGCTTGGGCTGGAATAGACCTTAAAAATATCTCCAAATCATCCCAAACCCCCTATAGGTAGGGACACCTTCCAGTAGGTCACTTTGCTTAGAGTCCCATCCAGTCATGGGAGAGAGGAGAGGTGCTCCAGCCCTCTGATCATCTTTGTGACCCTCCTCTGGACTTGCTCCAACAGGTCCACGACCTTCTTATGTTGAGGGCCCCAGAGTTGGACACAGTGCTTGAGACAGTTCTCATGAAAGCACAACAGAAGGATAGAATCACTTCACTAGATCTGCTGGCCACGCTGCTTTTAATGCAGCCCAGGATAGGGTGATTCTCTGGACTGCAAGTGCATATTGCCAAGCCATGTCAAAGTTCTCATCCACCCTCAAGTCCTTCTCCTCAGGGCTGCTCTCATTCCATTCTCTGCCCAGCCTGTATTTGTGCTTGCGATTGCCCGGGCCCAGGTCCTCGCACTTGGCCTTTTTGACCTTCATGGGGTTTGCACAGCCCCACCTCTCCAGCCTGTCCAGGTCCCTCTGGATGACATCCCTTTCCTTCAGCGTGTCGACTGCCCAACACAGCTTGGTGTTGGTGGCAAACTTGCTGAGGGTGCCCTCGATCCCACTGTCCGTGTCACTGACACAGATGCCTAACAGTGCCAGTTCAACACCGAACCCTGAGGATACCACTCATCTCTGGTGTCCACTTGGACACTGAGCCTTTAACCACATGTAGAATCCAAGGAGACAAGGGGCCTCATGTGTATGTCTCAAACACTGATAGCCCAATAGCTGTGGAGCCAACCATGAATTGTTAGTAAAAACAGCCAAGAATTATTGGTAATAACATGCCAGGGGAAAGAACAAGACATGGCTTGAGATGAGGGGCCATGTGGAGGTAAGGGCAGAGCTTTTCCAGGACAAACATCCTTGTTCTAGCTCCTGTAGATAAACCCAGCACAATACAAGCACAAGAATGAGATTAAGAAGTGGGCATGGACTGTAAGGGGGGATCAAGACCACCCAAGACCCCTGACACTGGAACCAATCCCTGGCGATTCCTTCCTTCCTTCCTTCCTTCCTTCCTTCCTTCCTTCCTTCCTTCCTTCCTTCCTTCCTTCTCTCACTTCCTCTCTAATTCATCTCTTCCCTTCTCTCTTCCTTTTCATCTTAACCCTTTACCCAAAATCCCCTGCTGTGGGCTTATATAGTAGGTCAGGGACTAACTAATACCATTTTCCATGCCAAGCGTGTAATTTACTAATAAAACTTTGTGAGTTTTTGTGGCCCCTCTGACTTTTGTTGTTACTTTTGACCACAAGCATTTCTGAATCTTGCATGCTCCCTTCCCCTTAAGGATGGGATGTTCCACCACAGCTCTTTGTGTCCATCCAGCCAATTCCTTAACCACCAAGTGGTCCAGCCATCAAATCCATGTCTCTCCAGTTTAGAGGATCTGCTCCATGATCCTGCTGGACACCTTTGTTGGGATTGATTGCTCCTGAGTTTGGAGGCGGAGATCCTTGTATATTGAACAGCTTTTCTGGGCTCCTATTCGCTCCAGGACTTTATCCCATGGCATTCTACCACGCAGATCTCTGAGAAGCCTGAAGTCTGCTCTCCTCATAGTCAGTTATGGAAGCCATCCACCACATCTCTGTGATGCCAACAGGATCCTGGCCCTGCAGGCATGAGCGCGTCTCTAACTCCCCTTGTTTTGTTCCCATGCTGGGTGTATTTGCATAGAGGCAGATGGGAAACACGTTTTGGCTTAATCTACTATGCATGCTGACTCTGCTGAAGCAAACTGGCCATTCTGCTCATTGCTGATGTCGCAGGATGCTAAATTTTCCTAGGAAAATGGCTTTTTTCCCCATTACTACATACAGGTGGTGTGAACTACAAGTTGTGAACAAATCTGGAACAAAGAGTCAAAGACAAGAGTCTTTAGAAACACAGACTCTGAGAAAGAACGGACACAGGTATCACATACCATGAATTTTTAAGAATACTCAGCAGAAAATATATTTTCATTTTCTCTGTGTTTGCAAATATGTTTATTTTCTTCCGTTTGTGTATGAAGCATCCATATT
Organism: Dicrurus megarhynchus; assembly: GCA_013399195.1. NCBI lineage: Eukaryota > Metazoa > Chordata > Aves > Passeriformes > Dicruridae > Dicrurus > Dicrurus megarhynchus. The sequence goes on along the minus strand of VXAD01001914.1, from coordinate 23,992 downwards.
AAAACAATGCCTTTCTGCAATATGGTCAGCCTCAGTGAAAGGGAATGAGGTCTTGAAAGCTTCAGGAATGGAGATAATTAACTTACTGCTGGCTAGCAAAGTCTTCCATCTCGTAATCAGAGAAGAAATCTCCAGAGTAAGCAGAGAATATCTGACTCATGAAGAAAAGCATAGGATCAGAGGCTCCAAAATACTGATTTTAGGTACCTGGAGGGTTGACTGAAATCAGTGCACTGACTAATGACCACAGGGCCCAAGATAAGTACAGTACATACTATACTCCTAAGCCTGTTGGGTCCTGTGGAAAATCTCTCCCCCAGAATCCAACTTGCAGGTTCAGTTAAGAAAATCTGGGTCAATTCTGTTCTTCAAAGCAGTTAAACAGGATAAGAAGAAAGAAAAGTTACATATTCCACAGTAACAACTGCAGCTTAATTGCTCATAGGTCACAGTGAAAGTTTAGTTTTGCTCCATGATCACCAGGATGGGGTCAAGCTGCAGAAGGTTCCCATGAGAACAGAGGCATTTTCCAGAGAAGCAGAGCAGGTGTGCTCCTAGCCAAAGCAGGTCATGATTTCTTGTGTTTCTGAAGTCTAAATTTAATTCTCTAGAAGAAAAACTTCCCAGAAGCCAGTGGCAGGGTCCTGGAAATGGATAAATGCAGTTGCTTGTATGAGTTTAGCAGAATTTATGTTACAGCTATGTATCTGATAGCATAAATAAATCCATAGGATATATCTTTATGTGTGCACTGTGTAAGATCAGAACATGGAGTATAAGCTGCTCATCCTTCTTCCTGCCTCCTGCATTTATTTCCTTTGCCAAATGAAAGCCTTTCTTTTAGTGCAAGGCTGGTAAAATTATTTCCCCAGGATACTGAAGCAATTTAGATTAGACACAACTATTTCTTTTCCATAGCCTGTGTTTACCACATGTGACAGCTCATTTTTTGGTTTTGTTCTTGTTTGGTTTAGAGTTTTTTGGGTTTGTTTTTATTTTTGCATTATTAGATCTTATTTTAAAAGCTCTAGTCCAGTCAGTGTGTTTTTACGAGAATGTAATACAAGTGCTCCAGAGGATTAGGAGTGGTTCACCATAGGATGAGGAGTAGTATTTTTTCTTGGAGTAAAAAGCATGATGAAGATCTAGATAACTGCCAAAAGAAATATAGTTTGTACTTTCCAGGGCAATACAGAACTCATTGTTTACTCATGAGGCTTAGAAATTTATTATTATCCTGCCTTGCTAGGTTTGTTCTTGGTGGGGTTCAGCATGCCATTGCCTTATTGACCACAACATTTTGGCAGATTGGAGCTTGAATCCAGATGAAAATTCAGAGGTTGAACCCTAAATGGCTGATTCATTTAAAGTCCAGCTTTCAGTAGGTAAACTGCAGGAGGTCTCTGTGTCTCAGCTCTGCAAATCTCTGGGAAGCCATGAAAGGCAGATTTTTTAAAAAACAGTTTCTGACTGTCAGCTTTGTTTCTAGCATATTGCTAGAACATTTCTCTGTGTACATATCAGCCCTAGCTATTACAAAACTTTAGACACTCCTTGGCATTTTGTTGTACACTAAAAAGTGCCCATGAACATGTAGGACTGTGTTATCAGCAAAGAGCTTATCACAGCAGGGAAAGAAGGAACTTAGAAAGGATTCTGGAAGTGGTACCCTCGTACATGATTGAAAGTATGCTCCAGGTAAATTTTTGTTCCCTAGTGTAGTTCAGCACGGAGGGACAGTTGCATTTCATTGTAGCCTTCTATTAGACAGTAGGTTTGAGAGAAGTGAAAAAGATTAATTTCTACCTTAAAAAATTCAACACATCATAAACATAGCTTATTACACACAAAAAAAAAAACCCAAAAAGACCCCAAAAAAATTAAAATTAGAAAAAATGTTAGAATAGAGCTAACTAATAGGCCCAGATATACAAATAGCACTCATATCACTACTGCCGAGAATTCCACGGACTAACCTGGAAGGAAAAGAGTTCCTTAGACCAACATTTAGGTACGCATCTGTAATTTTTCTCAGCTTTCCGTGTGACCATATGGGAGACAATTCATCTCTTCTTGGTGAACAGAGAACTTAAATGAGATTTACCCTTCTAAAGGGGCTGCATTGAGTCTGCCCTGAAACACAGTCATTGCTGAAATGATGCCACACTGAAATATAAGAAGCTGCTTCTGTGCCATTTTCATATGTTATACTGTCCTCAGTAACTCCCCTGAGTTGATAGGATGAATTTGACAGACAATAAATGGCCGCAAACTTTTCAGTAAGATTTTTTTTTTCAGTAACCTACACCACAGCTGTAAATGCTGACTTTGTTGACAGCACAAGATAATGTAATTCAGCAATAGTAAGAGATCAGGGAAGATTAGTTAGATGATTATCTTTAGTCCTTGCTTTGAGACTATTTAATTGTTGTCATCAATTCCTTGGAGATTCTTCTGTGTGGAATAAATCCTGCCATTGCACCCAGGATCTAATTAGCACAGCCACCCTGCCAGTACATTTGTGGAGACCAAGGCATTGTCACAAACTCTGAGCCAAGACTCAGTAAAATCAAAGGTGGTTAATCCATTAATTTCAAACCTTTGACACATTCTTCCCTCTGAAGTACAAAGAGTATTTCTCAATCTCATTAACTGGCAACAGAGGTGAGAACTCTGACATCAAAATGCTTTAAAAAGAGGAAGAAAACTTTTGATATCCAAAAGAGTGAGTGTTTATTCATATGCTGTAGTTTTTCAGAGGGACATGCAAAAATGAAGGGCAAGTCACTTCTTTTTCTCTAGCCCTTTTTGAACAGGCACACCGCGTCTTTCTTACATAATTCAAGGTAGTTTTCTTGCTTCCCAAGAGACCAGTGAAGACATGCTTGTAGTGAAATTTGGTAAGGGAAAATACCTGGTTCATCTTAACAATCCAGCAAAACAGCGATAATGGTGTTGAAGTGAGAGACCTACTCAGTCCGTATAGCGTTGCAAGGCTGGGTTGCTATGACAAACCTGGCGAACAGTTTTCATCTGTAAACACCCATGGCATAAAAAAATCTCAGACCATTGCAACAGCAAGCAACCAACTTGGGCCAATAGCTCAAAACCCGTTCTAGAGATGAGGTGCATGCTTCTCATTTCCTCTATGTGGAATCAGCTGTTGAGTTTGCTCATCCTTTCTCTTGGGTGGCCATGGTCAGAGAACAAATGTTTTGTGTTGTCAGGGGTATGTGAGCAGGGGCAGATCCATGGAGCTCACAGCCCACATCAAGCTAAGAGCTGTACAGCAAAAGGGAGAGATGAACCTTACGGAGAGGAGCTTCCTGTCTCTACTGTACATTTCTCCCAGGCATACCTTTGTTTTATGGCAACAAGACAAAGGCATTTCATCTCCTACCAGCTTCAATTCACTAAAGTAACAAAAGGAGCCTTTTCAAAGGCTCTTTAATAATTTTAATAAATTTCAAAAATTCTTGAGGTCTTGGTTGGGGTCTCCAGTTTTTCTTGCCCTCTCCATATATGCAGGACCTCATAGCAATTCAGACAGGAGGGTATGGAACTGCTGAAGTGTTAACCTCTTGCTGTATGGAAGCATTCATCCTCCAGACAGTGAGTCAAGACAAGAGTAAAAAGCCCATTTTCTTTCTCTCTCTTGATCTAATTGGGTGGGTTTTTTCTGACACAGTAATGAATGGCATGCATTCAGCATGTTGGCATTTTGTTGTGCCCATGTCAAAAAGCAGCAGCTCAAAGAACTTACTGACAGGGTAGTTGATACCCAACCATGCTCATCCTCCTCAAGCTAGGCAAAGGGAAGCTGGCTCTCTATTTTATTTTCATATTGTCTGAGCACTTTGACATCATTGATGAGACTTCCAGTAGCTGGATGTACAGTGTGGGAGGCAGTGGAAGAGGACAGAGAGAGACCTTAAATCACACCTTGGATGACATCAAGGGGCAAGGAGTGTCGTAAGGAAACACATCAGTAACTGACCCTGCACAGAAATGGGAACATGCAGATCACCAACATGCTCAGCTGATTATGCTGTTCTATATCCTGACCACTATTTAGTACCTTCCCATCATAAAAGATCTGTGCATGCCTAGCAAAGCCATGGACCAGTAGGAATCCCATTACTTAAGAAAATTACATTGCTTCAGGCCATTAATGAACAATTATTCTCCATATGTAAAAAAGAAGTAATTAAAAAGATCAAGTAAGAATATACTTGAACAGCTTTTTTGGGACAACATGAGCTTTTTTAGATCAGCTGGTTGGGGTTTTTGGCCAAAGCCTCAGCATATTTGGTAATGGCCCTAGTTATCCAAATTGCTGCTAAAACCTGGTAACAGTTTTTGTTGAGCTGAGAGGAAAGCCCTTTCAAATCTCAGTGTTTGCTGCCCCAAGAGAAGTGGTATGTTAGTGGAAGCATGCCTTCTACTAACAGTAGTGCTCTTCAAAAATTACTACCATAAAAGAACACATAGAATAAGCCAGCTCAAACTCAGTGACAAACCCAGGAACTCTGATACTGAGAGAAGGAACACTGGGGCCTTTGAGAAGCACCTCAAAGATAGGGCTCTATGTGTGCAGAACAGAGAAGCCACCAATAAGCTCAGCCCAGAGTACAGCCTGGGCAGAACAAATACAAAAAGTAGAAACACTTCTCTGCGTCTGAGCTGGCTGGGCTGCAGGAGTGAAAAGAGGTGTTGTTTCACGCCCACTGATGGACAGGTCCTGGCACCACGACAACAGGTCAAGCAAGTATATATACCCTGTGACTACCTTTCAGATCTTGCTTAGCAGATGCTGAAGTGTGTGTGTTCAGGTACTTATTGTTCTTGACCTTATGTGCTTCGAGGGTGGAAATCCATCATCTGCAGGGTTTTTGTCAAAGAGATTTGTAGAGTGTGGGAGGGTAGGAAGTTTGCACATTGGCAAAAAGCTAGTGTGCAGATTTTTAAGTTGGGCACAAGCTTCTAATTCTGGAGTTCTTTCAAGGAGAGTGGGAAACATGGTGTGTATCTCTTTGCTGATAGAAGATCTCCCTTTTATTTATATATTCATGCATTCTCGTCATCCTTACTGGTAACAGCTTGCCTGTCACTTTCCCAATGTGGCAGGTTCCTCAGCCCCAGTTCCTGCTCTTGTTTGACTTCATTCTCACCAAAGAAAGAAGCTAGCCCCTCCCACCTATGTGCCAGGAGAAAAAAAGCCTAAGTCTTAGAGACACACAGTCTCTGTCTGAAAACAAGCACAACTCACTGACATAGCATGATCATAGGGGGCTCTAAAAGCACCTGCTTGCTCTCTAGACTGCCCATTCCATCTCTCACCTGCTTCCCAGTGCAGCCACTGCAAGCCGGAGGACTCTGTGTTATTACTCAGTAATGCTGTGTGAAAATATTATTTGTCTGGTTATTCAGGCCTGTGTTTGGGAATGACTTTTCTGGGGCACTAACTTCATCAGCCTTTAGCAGAGCAAGTGTGTGGCTCCCAGGAGAAGAAGGTACCAGCTCATGCTGGAGGAGAGACAGAAACACCATAGACAATGGAAAACATAGGAAGCAGATGATTTGCTTCAATGAATTTAATTAGAAGACATTAACAATATTTTTCCACTTTGCCCTGTGGCTTTTTCTGCTTTGATATCATCTGAAAAGTATGTTCAAAACAAAAAGCAAAACTTCAGACACTAGAACAATGATCCTCTGAACCTTACCTTAGAAATGCAGGGCATTTCTACAGCAGAAGAGACAAAGTCTGAGAAGCTACACAGCATTGGGTTCATGTGTCCAGGTGCTGATAGCAGGAGTCTTACAGGGGTGGCCTCTGTGACAAGAATTCAGGGGCTGCCCTTTGCCAGACACAGCCATCTCCAGCTCCAGAGAGAGAAATGGACTGCAAACTGGTTTAAGTCCATGATTAACTAAGCTGATTATTTAGCATGATGTTCTCCCACTTTGGGCACTCCTCTACACAGGGGCTTTGCAATGATTACATAGAACTAATAGAAGAGGAGGCTCTCCTGAGTGAGCATTTGCTCAATAGTTTGTTAGCTACAAGTTAAGCATCTGTTCTAAGCTGTTCTAGTCAGTGGGGAGAGGCCACTGTGGACAGCAATACATCCCATTCTAAGGCATGCGCCTGGGACATCATGCTCTGAGGTATGCATTCTCCCTGCTGAGTACCAAGGAAGAGATAACTGCCAGCTCAGGTGGAGACAATGAGCATTTGAGAGTTAAAGCTTGGTAAGGCAAACTCACAGGTGAACCTGGTTATCCCTATAATGATACCAAACATTCCCAAACCTTTCTCCTCCCTTGAACTCATCTCTTTCTCATTCTGATCTCTGTAGATGCCCATTGTGAAGTCCTTTAATTTTTTTAAAAAGAGATACTTAATTACCCATTCTCATTCTGACTGATTCACTAAAACTAGAAAGCATTGAGGTTCTTCTTCCCTCTCCCTCCCTCTCTCTCTCTTCCCCCACCCAACCCTGCCTTCTCTTAGGCATAATCCATTCCTTCAACAGAAATGGAAACAACCATAAATTTGGGTTCAGCTAATGAAAGCTGGCAATAGCTGTGAGATAGTCTTCCTGCAATCCTCATTTCCCTAGAAGATGTTTTTGTTGCATATCAGACACTTAGCTCTTTTTAAATGTAGTGCCTATCACTTTGAGCAGACCAAAGATCAGTTTCACTAGCTCTGATGACTAATATGAAAGACCTCCCACAAAGTTAATGGGTTTCCAGTCAGGATGATAATATTCACTACCTGCCCAAAATTATAATTTCAGCAGGGGAATGTACAGTAGGAATAGATGAGCTCCAGCAACGTTAAGGCTTGACGCCCCACCTCCCTAACTATCCCCGTTTCCCCCTGTAATCTGCGGACCTTTCTCAGTGATGCTGCTAAGCTGGATAACTCCTTCCAGGAAAAGGTCAAGGAATGAGCCTGGAATGTTTTTCTCTGCACATCCTGAGCCACAGTGCAGTAAGAGTCATCTCCCAGCACCTCTTCTCTTTGGGTTCTGGCCTGCCACCACTGATCTCCAACAATCTGAGGCCCTCGCAGACTGCCTCCTTTAAGGGAGCAGGTGGGTCTTTAGATTTGCATGGCTACAGGGTATTTGAATCTCATTGGCTAGTCATAGTTTTGGAGAAAATTTTCTTTTTCTGATGAGAATTAAGATTTTAAGAAACCTCCAAGAATGAGGTTTCATCAGGTGTCACTTTATGACAATCTGAAGAAATGATGCCAGTAGATGTGTGTTGGGACAATCTGTGAAACTGAACACCAGGTATGTTTCTTGCAGCGGAGGGCGGATAAGACTGAAAGAGAAAGGAGCCTTGGGCAGAGTGTGTGAAGGTCCATAGTTGTCAGAGTCAATGCAGAAGGATAGAGCATAATGCTGTGTAAAAATATTATCCCCCTAGTATTTTTCTGGTATGTATTATTTAGAAGACTACAGTGCCTTTGTCTTCCAGCCATTACACTAAAATTTTATAGCCCTATCCAAGCATCCCAAGTTCTTTCCAGTCCTGGCACTCCTGTAGCAGCTGTTTCCTTCACTGCAGAAGATTAAAATCATAACATAGTCTTCTGCTGGGCTTTGAGCAGAGCAGTTGTGCTGTGGTTTGAACAATGGACCCCATTCAGGTTCGTTTCTACCTTACAGTATGACATAAGACTCAGATATATTCCTTGGATTCAGGTTGAATCAGGAGGAAATTTGAAGTAGAAAATACAGATTTATGGTAGAGTGATTTCGGTGCCCACGAAAAGTGGAGGGGAGGGGAGACACAGTCAACAGTGTTAACAGCCCACACTTGCTCTAGTCTTTATATGCAGTAGAAATAAATCACTGTCTGGACTTAGAAGGAAAAGGAACGAGAAAGAACCCACCACAGCTGAAAATGTGTAGCAGGAATGCAATGGCACGGGGAAAATGTAAATACTATGTTACAACAAGGGTCCAGTTAGACAGCCAGAAGTTGCTGCTCTGAGATTACAAGAATTAGGGTAATATTAAATGATTCTGTCTCTGGTAGCAACTACTTTCAACCATCAACAGTTTAGGGACATCATGAAACCAAGCTTGCTTTTGGGTTGTCATATTTAGCTCTTCTCCATGAATGGATGTAGTATTTTTATTTTTTTTAAATCTTCTTATATTTCTCATTTTCAATTCTACTCAAAGACTTCAGACATAACGTTTGAGAACAGATGCAACCTGAACACAGAACCACTGCAACACACCTGAAACTGTGACAAGGATTTCGTAAGAATCTGCAAAGCCTTACATCCCTCCTCCTCTGATGAGCTGCTAGGGTAACTTGCCAAATCCCACTCCTACTGGGCTTCTCGGAGAATTGGCTGAGATGGGTGCAAATGTCATACCTTCTTCTGAGCTTTCATTTTGCAGCATCACCCCTCAGGTGCTCTTTCAACAACAGCTAGAGACTGAACTACTGCATTAAGTTTAAATTTCAGAGAGCAGGAAAGAGAGTGAGTGTCGTGGGTGGATGTGAATCTGAAGGAGCATTTGTTCACTAAAAAGGTTATTATTCAACCAAATGTAGCACAGTTAAATACTCTGTTAATAGTTCATTTTATATATTCAAAGATATATACATAGGGCTAACTCTACAGCCACATGGAAATCTGAGTTCTACTTTTATTCAGGCTCAGCAGAGATTGAGTTCTGGAGGACATGCTTTCTACCTGGTTTCTCTCATTCAAAGCTGTAGAGCAGAGTTGGGACATATGCTTAGAGAAATACTTTGGTGCACAATCATCCCATTCTGTGTATTTTAAATTTTTTAAGCTTTTTAAATAATCAAGGGACTCTTCAGTATTTAGTGAAATCGGTTCTTTCCAATTCCTCATTTGTCATCTCCGTCTCTTTTCTAGGCAAAACTGAAATGGTTTTCTAGTGTGTGCCTATCATGAATACTGGTAATTTACAATTGGTAAAAAAAAAAAGCTCAGAAATACATCAGCTCTTTGCTATGTTTTGGAAGTGTATAATTAGAAAGAAAAAAAAGCCTTTGACATTTCACTAAATACATACCAAATAAGCATAAAATCTATCCTATACATTTACCACGCTGTTCTTTATAACTGAGTTAAGCGTTGTCATAGTAAGACTTCACTGAGCTTACTTAATACTGGTCTGAACACACAGACACAGGTCAGAAATTACTTTCTAATTTTCCAGATGTATTTATTTCTAATTGCTGTGCTTACTCTTTTCTGAGGTAACCACATCCATATCCTTTAACAATTTACATTTTATAAATATTAAAGACATTGGGGCCATATTTTATTTATTACTTTGTGTCCTCTGATCTTCATACAAACTTTCATTTCTTAATATATTTCTTAATATAAGATTGTATTTTCAGCCGTGGTTTCAAGCTAACTTAATGCTCCAAAAAAGATCCATCCATTCCAATTAACATTAATTAAAGTCTCTCCGTGATTTCTCCGAGCAGGGGATCAGTCTTGGGACTCTCCTATTTCTTCTTCTCATCTCTATTAAGTTGAATAATTTTTACAAATATTACTCTGCTAATCTCTTCAGAGCACTTGCACAAGACAGTCTGTTTTGCCTCGTCTGCCAAGATCTAATGTACATGAGTGCTTTGCCTTTCTCCACACCACATGAATAGTGTCTCAATCAGATTCCTTCTTTTCTTGCAGTATTGGAAATCAGTGGGATTACCTACTCATGCTGAAAAGCCATACAGTTAAGCAGGCATGGTGTTCAAGGAACATGGAGTTTTTCCAGCTTTGCCACTAAATTGCTGTGTCATCTCAATGATGTCACTTAATTCATTTTGCCTCCGCGTTCTTTGTCTTTTCTCAGCTATCCTGAGTTCCTTACGAACAATTTTTTTGACATTCCCTAACACCAAGGAAGTCAATGGTAGTTTTGGTTTACCTTTGGCTTTAACAAAATCCTCAAACTTTTGCTGTTTTGAAAAAAACTTTCCACGTTTGATTTTTTTCTTCCTCAGAGGCTGAATTTATTTGTTTTAGTAAAATCAAGGCATTCCACTGACACAGATCTTTTTACTTGCCATCAACAAGTCCTAATTTGAAGAGCTACTTCAGCGTTGAAGAAAACTGTTTACTAAGACGGGGATTTATCATCAGGCCACAAGCATTTGGTTCTTCTGCTGCTAGATGAAATCTCTTTCAAACTGATGTATTTTCTTCAAGGGTCTTCAACATCAGTGTTTTCAGCAACATTTTCTTCTCTGGCAAGGAGCTGATGGGACTTCAGAGCTACCCACTGCATACATTCTTTTTGTTGAACAGTGATTTTGCTTTACGTCTCCAATGCTCCTCTGACCAAAGCAGAGATACACTTTAGGCAGTCAGTTTAAATTTGTCTAAAATTCATCCTGCACCTCTCTGTTCCTCTGGGAGAGGCAAAGAATTCAGTCCAATGAGGCTGCAAGTTTCTACTTCTTTCCCTCTCCTCACTCATACCAGGAAAGGGGAAAAGCAACCTGAAACCCATTCATATTTCAGAAAGGTTGGTGATTCAATTCTGCTAGCATCAATGGTTTAGGGGTAACTAAGTGAAGAGAAGTCATTAGCAAGCAGAGCAGCTCTCCTATCCTAACATCATCCAAAACATAATTAAGTGTTTCATTCTTTCCTTTATTTGTCTGAGAGAATGCAAGGCAATTTGCAACTGTAGGAAACATTTTTATCATTAAATGCCTTTTCCCCCTTCTTCTTTCTTTTTAAGATAATACATAATTTTAATGAGATTCAGCGATGGTTCTCAGTAAAGCTGCAATTTTTGAAAGAATTGGATCTGCCTTTATTTCCATCACTGAACCGCAGGCTTGACGGCTGAAATGAAATCCACAGCCATTTTTATGTCACATGATGACTCACATGAATTTTTCATGGGACGTAATTGCTCTTAATCTGTCCTGCAGAAAAGGAAAAAGATTTTCTGCTCTTTCTATACACAACTGTCTATCTCCTTAATAAAAACATTCAGCCAAGGACTAATCATCCACAAGACTTAAAAGCTACCTATTTGAAAAGGATTCTGTTGGCAAAACCTTTATTCCTTTGGTAAGTACTTCAGGCTAACGATTCGGAAGAGATAATACACCAAGCCTAAGAATGTCCTATTATATTACGAACTGAACTTCTAACCTCATACAAGAATCAGTTCTTCTAATCTCATATTGTGAAATGCAGGCTTACTGGCTCCATGTATTTGTATTTCTGTTCCTGATGTAGCCATCCAGGTGGCCTGATATCTAGTATCTACAGTCTTAGTCATCCAAGTTTCCTCTTTTCACATCAGCACTGTTATCTAGCATCATCTTTGGCTGTGAATGGCTTTTTAAAATTTTCATATCACATGCATTGTTTGTGTCTTCTGTATCTGGAAAAAACCTTCCAGCATTATTAGCAGTTGTGCAAAATTCATTTAATAACCAATTAATATCATTGGAACTATTCTTTTTTGGGACTGGTTTGTTGTTTTTTTTTTTTTTTAATAAACATCTTATTGACTTTAATTCTGCCAGTTCTATAGTTCTGCTTCTGCTCTTATTCTTCCATTACAAATTCTGGTACATTTTTATAACAATCTTGATGGTATTATTATTCCACATTTTCTTCATTCCAGTGTATTTTCTATTTTTAATGCTGAATTTTTTTTCCCTCCAAGACTGTCAGGATTTTTGTATGATGTGGGCATGCACATGAGAAAATGTCTTCAACAGTTTCAAATTATTAATTATATTTTCCTAGTTAAATATGATGTTCTAGCTCATTTAGCTCATTATTGTTTTGAATGTTCTAAAGCCACCCACCAGAATATTTAAACTTAGCCTTGCAAACACATTCAGGCCATAATCAGTTGAATCTGAGATTAATCCACCCTTAAGTATTAAGATGGGTTCCTACTTAACTGTCAGGATGAGGCCTTAAGATAGAATTTCCTTGTGACTGGCAGCTGCCCAATTGGCGTCTGGAGCAAGTGGCAGAGACCTACCACCATTTGCACACACGTTGAAGTTCCTTGCATGAGTTATTGACACAAGTAAAGCAAAATTCATCAGGACTTAAAAGAGTTGAAGGACAGAGAAAATATTGGCAACTCTTTTTCATATATAGTGAACATCTCCAATCATGTAAGATTATATTACATATAATATCAGGTTATGACATTTTATTATCAGTTGACAGTGATACTGTTTCAAGAAAGTAGAATCACCTACAGGCTGAAAAGCAATCATGGAGCAGAAAGACTGATACCTTGTGTCAGACAAACCATAAAAAAACATCCCATGAACAGGTACACCTACAAAACATGTTTAACTATCCACACAGAAAGCATTGGAAAGCTTCTTCCTTTGCACTATGTGCAGTACACAAGGCAAAACAACCCTGCACTTTTTCCCAAAGAATACACTGGTTTAGAACAAAGAATCAGAACACAGCAGTTCTTATAGATTTAAAAGATATGAAAAAACAGCCTGCAAGTGGAAAAGACAAAAAATATTTGGATTAGCATAACAATACAATTGTTACTGTATTGATGTATAAATTGTACATACATATGTACAATGTATTGATGTATAAATTGTACATGTATAAATGTATTGATCTATAAATTTGCCTTTAAACAAGTTAAATACTGTAGGACATTTCTCTGCAGTTTCTAAATAAAATTATAAATAAAACTGTCAGATATTTTGAATTGTAGATCACATTTTGGGTTTTCTAAGTGGAATAATATCCATGCATTTATTATCTTGTTTAAGCTTATAATCAGCAACCTACTGTGACTTTGAATTAATTGGCATACTTTACTTTTTTTTCCTGCTCTGGGGGTGGTGTGGAATCCAAATTTGATAAGGGTCATAGACTCAAAAGAAATTTTTACCTGTTCCTGTTACGCTCTGTGATGGTCTCCACACTGGGATGTCTTCTTAAATGAAAGGTGTAGCACAAGGGATAGGAAGCATGACAGATTTAAGTTCTGCTGTCATTATCAGGATAGCACTCTAAAGCAGAATGATTAACACTTCTCTATCACAGTATGTTTCTTTCTCTTAGCTGCAGTATCATCTTCCTAAAATGTTCTGCCTCCCAGCTCAAGGCAACCAGCTGACTAAAGGAGCCAGAGAAGGACCTGCACCGTCACAAACCAGTTGTTCAAGTAGGATGGAAGAAATCACCAATCTGTAGCTCAAGCCCTGTCAGGTACCTAGACCACCCCACACCCCCTCTCTGCATCTGCTTTTCCTGTCACTTTTCCCAGCTCTCTAGCAAGTGCCCACAAGACAGGGGGAACCTTGACAAGAAGCATATGCTGCCCTTCCCCTGCAGAATTGTGGAGACCACATCAACAATCTTATAGCTTTATCTCAGACAAGAGATGGAAACAGGAGCCAGTCTGAGATCACAGAATCACAGAGTCATCATTAACGTTGGAAAAGACCTCCCAGATCAACAATCCACCCATTTATCTAGCACCACGGTCTTCACCTAAACCATATCCCCAGATGCCACATCCACACATCTGTTTAACACTTACAGGGATTCTCTTCTCCAGGCTACACTGGAGGTGAATGTTTCATAAATGTTACTTCACCTGTCACCCTGTCACAGCCACCTGAGGCTGCCTACTGGGGTGGAATTTACTGCAATTCTCAGATTATAAAGCCACTGAAATTCCCAAATTTTCGCAAGCACTACCCATAACTACAAATGAGGTTCTTGCCTGTAAGTTTCTACTTTTGTAAACCAGAAACCATCAGAAGTTTTAGCCACTGTGATTAGGACTATATTGCATGCAAGACTGGAGGTCTTTAAAGGAGCTAAGCTGCATTAAATAGTGTAATTGCTAGAAGATGCATAGACTACTCTTTTAATTAGACTTGTGGTAACAGTTTTGGGTTCTGTTATAAAAACCATGGTAAAACAGTCCAACATAGCCTTTTGTTAGTTCTGCACCAACTTACAAATTAGTCTACTTCACAGGCGTCATGTTGTGCAGCTTCCAGTTTGATTTTTCATTCATATTGTGATGTTGTTCACTGTGCCCTTGAGAACAGTAAAGCCAGGGAGACCTGGCATCTCCTAGCAAGACCCAGGTGCTTTAATAACTATTACTGCACTTAGCAAACACTTCAGAGCTTTCAGGTTTGATTTTAATTAGAGGAGCTGTGACAATTTTAGTATCTTTTAAGCTACTTCCTTACTTCACAATCATGATGCTCTGATTACAGAAGACTCAGCAAACAGGCACTGTGCAATGCTGTTGTAAGATAACTGCAGTAGGAAGAGCCATAGTTTTGTCCTATGAGGCTTTTACCAAACTCCTTCGAAGCTGTACTTACCTAGAGTTAAGCTTTGAACTTTTTATTTTGGATTTCTTTGTCAGAACTGTGTACAAAGTTATATGTGCACAACAGTGCAAAGCTTACCACATTGCTTCTGAGTCATCACTGAGCAAATGTCAAGAAATTCTCCTAAAAAAAGTAGAGCTATATTTTTTCTTAAAAGCTTGCAGGCTGTATGAGTGAGGTAACAGAATGGATTTCATGCTCTTTGGTGCCATCAGGACAGACAAAGCACCTACAGTGGTTTCTCTGCATCTCAACTACCTTCACCCTCTGTAAATCAATATCTGGTTCCTCAACTCCATATCACATCAGATTTTGGTGGAATTGAAGAATTTTTACGTTTAGATTTTGAACCAAAAATTCAAATTTATTTCTAAACTACTTTCCACAACTAGAGGTAAACAGTCCATGTCAGCCAAATGAATAACTTCACTAAACTTGAGGTATACCTTTCTCATTCCTCAACATCCTGGACTAAAAGCAGATGACAAATCAAAGACAGTCCTTCACAGAGCTATTGTGGTTATGCCAGTGCTCTTATTTACACTGTTCTGTGGTGAAGACACTTGCCAAGATACATGTTGTAGAATTAGACATGGAAGGGCTTCATGCTATCATCCCCTACCAGGATTTCAAATACTGGTTTCGTCTGCCTCAATAGTATGTATAAATAATACAGGAAAAACAAAAGGGGTGCCCAAAGCACCGGGACTGGAAAACAAGTTGTCTCAAAACTGCCCAAATGGTGACACACCTTCAAAAACCTGTCACTGAGCTTAAAACCTTTCACTGAAGAAGATTTATTAAAGGTTTCATAATTGTCTTAAACAGATTTATTTTAATGGGTTCAAACTCCATGTTACTGTCAGCTATATGCTCTTGTTACCTGTTACGTGGCATCTCTAACATATGTGCATTCATGTATGGATCATTAAACTAAACAAAACAAAGAGTTTAGACAGGTCAGTTCCCAGTTACACCACAGTGTGGGAGTGCAGAATCTAAGGCCTGCCTTCTGTCCCTTTCCTGATGTCTGTGTAAGCACTCTCAGTATTCAAAAGTCCCAGGTTTGCCCTTGAGAAACAGCTGTATTTTGCAGAGAGAAGATGCCTGTTGGAAACTCAGAACCATTCAGTAGAAGGAAAGGAACACAGTCTTGTTTGTTTCAAAATCTGATTTTGCATTTGTGAGGCAAGAAGAGATAAGCAGCAGAGCTAGAGACATGAACCGACCATTTTATTTGAACTCACAAGTGAACAGCCAGAAGGCAGAAAAAAATCAATACAAATGTTGGTCTGTTGAGTTTTCTCATAATCTGTAATTTCTTTTGCCCTATTACTGTAATGGCTTCTGCCAACCAAATTCACTCACAGATTCTTGTAAAAAATATTGCTGATCAGACCTGTGACCCCAGTTTCTGGAAGGGCCCAGAGGATACAAAATGCCTTTTACACAGGCCTGTGACATGTCAGAATGAGAGGCAGATTATGAGTAGCGTGACAGGCCTTTCTCCTTGACACTCACTGAGCCTTGTCAAACAAGGCAGAGTGCTAAATCTCCAAGAAAATCGAAGCTTAAACAAGGAACTGCACACACTTGTCAAGGGAAAGAGCCTTCAGAGCAGTCCTGAACCTCCTGAGGTTCCTGTTCCTTCCCTCACAGTGTCAGATGCCCCGCAGGAACAGGGATATCCTTATCTCTGGGCATAGTTTGCCAGCTTCTTATTTTGACATTCTCCCACTACTTTCAAAGGGAAGCCCAGAAGGGAAGCCCTTACCTCTCTCCACCTCCAAATCTACACCTAAAGCATATGGCACCACAAAATTTGACTTAAACCACTTGCCAGTCAGAATGACAGAAGAGTGGACTTTCATCCAAAAGTGGACCAGTGCTTTTCCATTTGTTTCTGTTTGCAGATCACCTTTCCCTAGCAAATATCTTGGAGGAGGAAAGGACACTTTCACCATGCACTGAAATTTGACAACAGCACATTGCTTTCCTTTGCAAAAACCTGTAAAAAATAAAACATATTTTTACACTAACCCCACATTTAAAGCCATTCTCTTGGGATGGGATGATCACTTTTCAAACACCTGTAGAGAGCTGTACAGCCTTCTCACTGTCCAAGTCACACTCCTCTAGCAAGAGTTTAACAAAAAGTCCCCCTTGCAGCTCTCAGCTTGATCCGTAGTCCTCAATTTCTCCTCTGGAATCTGTCTTCTTTCTTTCTAAGGCAAGGAAGAAAGGCAAATGAAGAGCAAAAGCACACATCAAGACTGAGAGACTGTTTCAGGACCACATACAGGTTATTGCCTTTTTTATTGAAAGTTAGGATGAAAACTGACTCTCTGTAATAGAAAGGACAGATTTGAAAAGTCTGGAAGACCAGATGGCACATGGATAGGAGGCAGTGGTGACGTACTCCCTAATTTACAAAGTACCATCAAACTTTTAGGAGTTAACTAAAATGGTTTTGTTAAGCAGCATCAGACTGACAGGGCCCTGTGGGAAGTCAAGGAACTGTTCTCTCACATTTCCAGAAGGCTCTGTGTCATGTCCAAGGCTTTGAATCTCCACTCAAGCATGCCTCAAAAATATCTTTCTCTGTTTGTTCTTTATCACTTTCCATTAATCTCTCATATCAGAGCTGACCAGAAGCAAAAACACTGCAGAGAAGAGTTGTAGTATTAGCAATGAGGTATGGATGGAGACTGTCTCAGAAGACTTGGTCTCCTAGAACTTGCAGCGTCACTTCCGGGTGAAAAGTCAGCTAAATTTAAGCCAAAATTTGAATTCCCGACTTGAGCTAAACCCCCATGTTATTGGAAAATAACTCAAAGTGGACAGGGGCAGAAATGTCTTCCTTATCATTCAACCAGAGATTTTCTGCAGAAATTGGAAGTGCTGCCCTTACTTCATAGAAGGCAGCTTACTAGATCCTTCCCTTACAAACAAACCTAATCATCCCTGCAAATTACAGTGCATGGAAAGCTGTGATTACAACACCAGAAGGTAGGAAGCGAGAATTTTCTAGCCAGATGTGCAGCTGTATCAAGCACACAGACACGTTGAAGATGATCCTCTGCTTCTCCGCATCACTGTTTTTCCACTTTTGCCTTTGCAGGCCAGGTTTATAGTTTAAATTGGTAGGTTCTGCCTATAGCATCTTAGTCACTCATTAAACAGAAGAAAGAAATGCATTCAGCACCATCCACAAGTCAGCACCCAGGGATTCATCAGAAACCTCAGAATGTGAGAGAACAATTGAGGGATTTTCAAGAAATATACCCTGGGATGCCTCTATCCCCAAAACAACTTGGCAGCAGCTGGAATAAACTTTCAATCAGGCATGCAAGTCCTGATTACAAAACACCTAGAAACCCCATTGTGTTTTTTGCATTATCCAAGGGGCACTTTATCAGCTGCTTTCCTCACATCAGGCCTTGGACTATTTCTGTTTCTGGCTGAAGAATCCCTCCTCTAATTTACAGTCAGCCTGTTAAACAAGGAGAGAGAATTTACATCCCTACAACTGAGCATGACAGAAATAATCCAGCAGCTGTAAAATTAATAGTGAGAGCCTACAGAACTATATGGTGCCAGTTTTAAAAGTAAACTCAGCCCTGTTATGACCCTAAATTTCTAAGGGGCTGCTGGGAGGTCTGGCTTGGAACCAAGAGCATAAAAGCACTGTACATACTCCATAGTACTCGGTTTAGGCTGAGTCTTGTAAAGACCATGTCAACAGTTTCAGGAAATTATGGGAAAATTGAATGTGGTGGCCTGGAGCTGAAAGGCTGCATTCTTTGTCCCTCCATCCTAACCAAGGAAAAGAAATTCCTCCATGTAGCCTTCCTCTCAAATAAATGACCTGAGTCAGTGCTTCCCAACAGGAGAGATGTAGAGACGGGATTCAAGACTGTATTGAAAGGGAAAGGAGAGAATCCTAGAAAACCACAGACAATGGAAATTATGAAAGAGCAAATGTTTCCCCAAAATTCTCTGCTTCTCTCCCAGCAGCAGGCAGTCTGTCTTCCCCAAACTCTCACATGATCAGAGGAAGGCTGCAGCCTTTCTCCTGCATCAGCAAGAGGACTGTCCTGGCCTGGAGCCCCAGAGAAGGCACTTTGCCCTGGAGTCCGGCAAGGTTAAGTTGGCTCTATTCACGACAGTCTCAAAATTGGCCAGTGAGGAAGAGAACCCTTGAGACCCACAGGAAGGCTATATGAATTGCCAGTCACTATGAATCGGGCATGCAAACTGTCCTTTCCTTTCCCAGCTTAACCATAAGCAACAAGCATCTGTGGGGAATGTAGACATGAAGCAGGCAAGGCCGCACAACTTTTACAAGTAAAGCATGGTTCAAGAATTATCACCATGTCCCACTCATGAATTCAGACCTGGCCTTGGATGAGCCCACCTCTTTCAGGCAAGGGCTGACTAATTCTCTCGGACAGTCTTAAATCCCAGGCTGATAAAACTGAAAACACTGCCAGAAGAGATGCAGAACTTCATGGTGATGCCAGGACAAAGTCACATCTTGCTCTAAAGAAGCACCAGCATTTCAAATGCTGAGCCTGGCTCTGATGACTTTCATCAGAAAAGAATGATGCATCCCTTAGCTGAGCCATGAAGGTGCCAGGCTGCATTCTCAAGCAGGCATAACTCCACTGGTCTCATTAATTCCTGGTGAGTTATCAGATCATTCAGGACTCAGATAACAAACTGCCAAAAGAAGAGACATAATGTGGCTATTGCCTAATTTGAAGCAGTAATGGGAACTCTTTGGCTGCAACAAAAATGGAACAGACCTTTTAATCTTGTTTGGTGACCTTCACAGTCCCTGAATTAGCTTGTCAGAAAAAAGAATCAACAACTGTACAACACTTCCCCTTGCATCAGATTTGTAAGCTAGGAAAAAGAAAGTTACATGAAAAAAATGGTGCAGCTGTACTTATTAGAGGCAGTAGTACTAATCAAATTACTGTCTTGTAATTGTCTGCATTTCGAGGCTGACACAAGTAGTATGATCCAGAAGGATCCAAAGGACAGAGCTGTCTACTTTTAAAGATGAACTGAAAGATTTGAAGTGTCTGTGTAGGAAAAAACTCAAAACTCCTCCAGCCACTTAGTCAAATTTTATACCATCCTAAGTTTTTTTCCATCAAGGAAACAATATTTTATTCCCCAAAGCAGCAGAGCAGCAAATAAGCTCCTCTGCTTTTTGATGTTTTTCCTTGTTGGGTTTTAACCATGAAAAGATTCCATGTAGTCTTAGCTCTACTGGCTAAAGGAAGTCCAAGTGGACAGGAGTGGGGATGGCAACCAATTCTAGACACCAGTGGCAACAGGAACATGGGTCACACAGACTCTGGGATGGCCTTCATTTTTCAGTTCTTCTGTCTGCTCCCTGTGGAGATCTCCATGTTTTCAGGAGGAGAAGAAACCCCATTTCCACAAGGGTTAGACTATATCCCTAGGCCTTCAGCACAGAAATGTGATTCCCTACTCAACCGCTGCATGATTTTGGGCAAACTGCCCAATTTCTCCATCTGTAAATCACATACAATAATGCTAAGTAAAAATTAATAATAATCACATTATTAATTAAATTAATAATTACTATTTAATACAGTCTATATTGCATTATACATTATATAATCTATATAATTTAGATACAAAGAATATAAATAATTAAACTAATTAATAATAATTTAAAAATTAGATTTTGGAGATCTCTTGAGATAAAAGCCCTTCCTCTGCCACTGGGTCTTACTGGCTGACGTGAATAAGATTCAGCCACATTTACAATCACAAAGAGGCATCAAAAAGTCAGAAACAGAGCCAAATGGTATTTCAGAGGTGAATGCAGAGTTGCACTGGTACTGGAAAAGCACTTGCAAATGACCATTTGTTGAGGTACGTATTTTGCGTCTTTCCAAGCACCTGAGCCAAATGCTTGGAGTTTCAATGAGTCACACCCAGGAAGGTTTGAGACACCTTTTAGATACCCTTCCTAGTTAAATCAAGCACTAATAACTGCATGTCATACATTTGGGTTTATTTTGAACCCATTCCTGAGTGTTTGAACCTCTCAGTACCATGTCAGCAACGTGCACAGGTTTTGCCAGCCATTAAGACAAAAGTTGTTTAAGTGAGGATTTCAGCTGAATCACTGTGCAGGCCACCCTAGTCAGTGAGTAACAGTAAAATAGGCTGCATTTCAAGAGACGTTTCAGTAACTTCAGAAGCATCACCCAGTGGGATTTCGTTAGCAAGTATCCAAAGTGACATCTACTGGTGCAGATCTGGACTAACGCAAAACACAGAAATCAAGTTAGAGCAAGGCAGAGCTGCACAAAGAAGCAGACTAATGAGCCCCAAATGTGCCGGTGGGGTAGTCAGCACCTGCTGGGTTCTGCTGAACAATTGAACCTCTAACTATTATGGAAACAGATGGAAACGATGCCAGATTTCTTCTGAGCTCCAATGGTTTGCTAAAGGTGCCTTTCCACTATGAATTTTAAAAAATGGCCTACAGCTACAGCACAGGAAGGAATGCGTGCAGCTTTTTCCATAAGGGAAGTTCTCTTAGTTTAAAGCCAAGAGATAAGGCCTGGCACAGACATTTTCATTCAGACCCCCTATGGAATTCTATAGATCTACATGGTTGGATTCACTAAGACCAAGACATGGTGCATATCCTGGAACTTCTAAGGCAATATAAAGATGAAACTTCTCAATTTAGGTAGGAACATATTCTCTAAAATCACTCAGAAGAAGACTGTGTTCAATAATGGAGGTCCTTGGAGGTCCTTGTCAGGAACATCAATCCCTGTTCTGTGCTGAAATGCCCATCTGTGAAGGCACCATTTCTCTCTCAATTTGAAAAAGAGACTGCTAAACTTGGGCACATCCAGATAACTTTATTAATTTTTCAATTTGTGATTGTATTTTCTCTTACTGGAGTAGGCCAGTTTGTTCACCCTTTCACAAAAAAAACAGTCACTGCCTTACAGACAAAGGGATGGTCTTGGAGATACAAACCAGAAAATTAAATTTTGTCTGGAATTTCCAAAGGTTGAAAGTGCTAGAGAAGTGGGTGACTTAGTAAAATTGCAAAGGCCAGCAGTTTTGAAACAAGTTTGATGCTAAAAATCTGTACTCAAAGCTACGGAAAAAAACGATAACAGAAACTCCAGAATCTGACTCAGAGGCAACATAGGCCAGTCAGGACATCCTTGCATACAACTGGTTGGGGGTAAAAGTTCTGGCAGAAGGTCAGAAGTCTAGTCCAGGTCAAATCACTGTATCCCCTTGGAAGCCTCTGAACACCAATACGAAATTATCTGCAGGGTTATAATGCTCTTGAATCACAATGCAAATGTGTTTCTTTCTTCCAAATCTGCCTGGACTTCTACAGCCTGTCCTCAATAACCAAAGTAACAAATGTGGGCAGAACACAAAGGATGTTGCCCTTGCAGTGTTCTTCTTCCAGAAGGGCCTGTGATTTAAATGCTGCTAAGAGTGCAATTGTTATCAGTTTTCACTGTTGGTGCTGTTATGACTGTTCCCACTCATCCCACTCATCCATTTCACTCCATGGAAGGCACAATGTAATCCCTGTCTTGCAAAGAATCACACTGGGAGTGTCATAGCCAAGTCTTTTGCTTTCTCATAGCCAGAGGACCTGTCACCTAGTTTTAAACACTTCTGCCTATACCACAAAGAGAATCTGCACTGAACTAAATTAAGCAAAATATTTTCATTTTGTTTTTTATCCTGCATTATAAAAATCCACTATAGAAGAAGAAGAGTCCAGTTAATGATACCTCTCCATCTGCACAATACATACAGGTCTCTGAAAACCTATCTTAAGGCCCCAGTACTGAACGGTAGACTCATCTTCATTACATCACAAGGGCTGGATAAAAATTTACATCACTGTTTTAATATCAATGATTTAAAAGGGACAAGATCAGACAGAATCTTCATGTTCATCGTAATATTTTTATCTTTTGAATTACAGAACATGTGTCATTGCTGAGGAAAATATTTTCTTTGAGATCTTTCATATCTTGGCATGCAAATAATACAATTTCTATACTTTTTTAGTTGCCAATAGTCTCCAATGATAAATGTACTGTATATTTCTTCCTCACAAGGCAAAACTGCACTATCAAAATTACACTTTCAAGCAGTGAAATTTCAATCCTTTGTAAAGGGATTTTTAAAGCCCTTGGCAATATCTGCATCTGAAGTTATACAAGAATGAAACACCACATAATGTTGAAGAGTTTAGCTAACTGTGTGAAGCTATTTTATATCAACAAAGTTTTATCAAAATTAAGTTTGCACTCCTGAGCTAGGAGTTTAGTTTCAAATCTCTGATATTGCTGAAGAACGGACCCAATTCACATTCTGCTATTTTTCCTGCCCTAAAACAGGATTTTAGCAGCTATGCACCAGTTACATAAGGAAATAGACTAATGAAATATTAAAATGAAATAATTATATTATGTTGCCTCTTGATTATCTGACATAAAAATCTAGGACTGCAGCTATAAATCCTGATTGCCTTTTTGTCTGAGTGATTTAGTGCTATAAGTAAGTTCAACAATCAGATTAAAAAAAAAAAAAAGAAAAGAGGAAAAAAAAAAAGGGTTTATTATGAGAACACTTTCCCACTGGAAAAACTAAAGACATTAACTTAGGACAGTTCTTGTTGCCAGCAACCCAAATGTTCCTACATTCCTAAAAAAGGTGAATTCCAGTATCATCTACCTTGAGCCATGGAAGACCAGAAAATTGCATGTCTTAAATATCCACAAGGAACTGAATAGTTTTCATGGTTTTTCTGGGACACAGAGTGCCGTGTCCAGCTCTGGATGCTTCTCAGGACACGGACCTGCTGAAGCGAGTCCAGAGGAGAGTCACAAAGGGCTAAGGAACCTCTCCTAGGAAGACAGTCTGGGATCGTTGGTGTTCCTCAGCCTAGAGAAGAGAACACTTCAGGGACACTTAGAGCATCCTTCCAGTACTGAAAGGGGGCTACAAGAAGTCTGGAAAGGGACATATACAAGGCCTTGGAATGATAGAAGGGGGAATGGCTTTAAATGGAAAAAGGGCAGGTTTATATTAGAGGTAGAAATTCTGTGCTGTGTGGGTGGTGAGGCACTGGCACAGGTTGCCCAGAGAAGTTGTGGATGCCCCGTCCCTGGCTGTAATCAATGTCAGGTTAGATGGGGCTTTGAGAGCAACCTGGTCTAGAGGGAGGTGTCCCTGCCCATGAGAGGGGGGAGTTGGAACCTGATGGTCTTTAAGGTGCCTTCCAACCCAAACCTTTCTATGACTCTTTGGCCAATTCCAAATACTGCAGAGAATCTTACTGCCTAATCACTGAGAGCATTAAATGGCCCAAAAAGAAATACAGGAAAAGTTAGTGGCACACACCCAGAGACAGCAGGGACTCAAACAGAGCAAGGACTGCACATTCTCATGCTGTGTGATATGCTGCCTGCAGGAACAAACCTCAAACCTAGATTTTGCCATTCCTTTATTGCCTGTGTTATATATATATGTTTTA
>VXAD01001913.1:750922-851157 GCA_013399195.1 Dicrurus megarhynchus | reverse complement strand
TCCCTTTCCAGCTTCCCTGTAGCTCCTTTAGATCCTGGAAGCTGCTCTGAGGTCTCCACACAACTTTCTCTTCTCCAGCTCTCCCAGCCTGCCTCCACAGGGAAGGTTCTCCAGTCCTCTTATCCACTCCGTGGCCTCCACTGGGCTTGCTCCAACAGTTCCACGTCATTTTTATGTTGCAGGCACTGGAACTGTCCACGATATTCCAGGATTTGGCTGCTCAGGGCCAACGGGGACGTCACAAACACAGGACCCAGTGTGTTCCCTGTTTTAGCAGTGCCCTGTGTGCCTGTGGGTCACCAGCCCTCATTCCTGGGCCTTCCAGGAGAAAGGGATAAGCAAAAGGCACAAAAGGATTGCTGGAAAAAGAAGGAAAAGACTTCCCCTCTGGGCTGTCCTGTTTGGGGAATGGTGTTCCTATCCAGTGATATTCACTAGGAGGGGCCTAAAATCACAATCCAATAAATTTAATAAATTAAACACTCAAGCCTGAAAGAACTCGCCTTCAGGCAGAGTTATAAAACAAAGCCTACACGGACACACACACAAAGTAGAAGCTTTATTTTTTATTTTCCAGGATAAAGAGTCAGTCATGGAGCCCTCTCTCCAGCCGCTGTGGTTGCAGAGGGAAGAGCCAAAAAGGCCTGGAAAGCAGATTTATCTCACGTTACTGACGGGGGGTTGGCCTGCCTGGAGGAAGCTCAGTCCCCCCGAAGGGATGAGTGCAGGAATGTGGCCTCCCTGCGTGCTGCTCTGTTTTCCAGAGCCACTGGCAGTGGGGAAGCTGAGGGAAAGGCATTCCAGTCCCGTGGTGGTCGCTGCTTCGGCTCGGATTGGGTACAGCAGGTACAGCCCGGATGTGGGAACGCTGCACGAGGGCTTCACCTCCCACCCAGTTCCTGTGCTTCTCCACACAATTCCTCACAAATCATTTCGGAGCTCTGGACAGATCGTTTTGGGCTCTTCAGGCCACTTGCAGAGCTCTGGAGAGGTGAGATGTTCTTATCTGAATCTTATCACTTGCTTGGTTTGATGGGTATCCGCATGGCCGTGGAACACGGAGCAGAACATCTGCGCTGGTCCCATTGATCCATGGCTCTCTTTTTAGGAATTGCTTTCATTGTATAAAAGAAAAAAGCAAAATAATCTGAATTTTGAATGAATTTTGGCTTTTGAAAAGCTCAATCTGTTGTCAAAACCAGAGAAAGCTGTTTCTAGCTAAAAGTGGAAATGTTTTCCTGCAAGTGTCTTCTCCAAAGGCGCTCATTTGATTTTAATTTCGAACAGAAATAAAAACAAGTTCAGAGGCTGTTGTGGGTCCGGTCATGTGAGAATCAGTGACAATGAGGTGCTTGAATTCAGCATAAAATGAGAGTAGGGTGAAGTGGATCGGCTCCAAGCAAAATCCATTAGCACTGTAACCTGTTTGGGATCACGGCCAGCAGGATTCTGCATGGAATTCTCCAAGAAAACCCGAAGCACGGAGGGATCACAGTCCCTGGGCTTCTGACAAGAAATAGCTTTGGGGGAAATCCTAAAATGCAAATGATTTAATATAAAGCTGGCTCCATCCCACTTGGCACAGGAAAAAATCCCGAGTATGTGGGTGATTGCTCCATGTGCTGCTCAAAGCCCTGTTATTCAGGGATCCTCTGGAAAAAGGCAGACATCGATGAAAAACAAACAGGCAGAGCCAAACAATTTCTGTTAAGAGACACGAGGAAGGGAAAAATCAGAATTATTATTGCTGGCAAGAGACTTAATCAGTCCTGAGTGATGAAACAGATGAAGCTTGGTTTCCTAGAGCACAAGATCTCTCTCAAGGTTAAATTCTGGTGTGCCTATGTTTGGATTAAAGGAAATCTGAAATTAGGGGTTTTGTATGATCTCCTGCCTCTGTAGACCCCTAAGTGCTTAATATGGGCAAGTCCGAGTTTTATCTTGGTACAAAAATCACAGATTCTCTTTCCCAACCACACTTTTCCTTCGTAACTGTAGGAAGCTGGAAGTTAAACTGTTAAACTTGACAGTAGTTGAGCAAAGGATTCAAAAATATAGAAGAATTCATCATCATTGTAGCCTGCACGGACGTGGCACCATCCATACAAATTCCTCAAGATTCCTGAGATAACATTTCTGTGATTCCGAAGTCCTGTAGTTCCAACTTTATGCCATCCACTCTTCCTTGCACAGGGAATTTTGATTTCAAATCTCTTCACTGCACATGGAATTTTGATTCCACAACTCTTTCTTGCACAGGGAATTTTGATTCCACAACTCTTCCTTGTACAGGGAATTTTGATTCCACAACTCTTTGTTGCACAAGGGATTTTTGATTCCAAAACTCTTCGTTCCACAGGGAACTTTAATTCCAATACTCTTCATTGCATAGTGAATTTTGATTCCAAAACTCTTTGTTGCACAGGGAATTTTGATTTCAAAACTTTTCCTTGCCCACCTGGCAAAAAGAAAAAGCCAGAAGTGCAAAGCTCTACGATATTTGAGCATCCTGTAACTTCCCCAGGAGATTCCTTCCAGGGATTTTTGGCAGGTTTGATTCTACCAGACATTGCCAGGACTGTGCAGGCTGAGCCAGCTGAGAATTGGACCTGGGATAATTCCTCCATCCTAAAATTCTTCCCAAATTTACCTTGTGGTGTGGTCACAGTAGCAGCACTCAGGGGGCTCCTGAGGGTTCTTCAGCGCTTCCTTGAACGAGGCCAGCCCTGACAAATCCGACTATAAACCATTCCTACACTCCATATAACCTTTTAAAGACAGACACACATCACCAAAAATCCTCCAGCCTCTGCAAAGGAGCTTTGGAGCAGGTGGAAGATCTTCATCTGGAATAAAAATACCGGGACAAGCTTTAGCATAGGAATCGTTTCCACAAGCAGCTTCCCATTTCCTTGTTTGACGTGGGATTTGACAGCTGATTTTTGCAGGGACACTTCCCCCATAAAGCACCTCCAGGCTTTGAAAGGTCTCTTGGCAGAATTTATAATCCAGATGTGACTTCAGGTACTTAGACCCAGACCAGGCTGGGTTATGGTGCTGAGAAACATCTGCACAAGGAGTTTTGATGAGGAAAAAGCTGTTCCAGCTCCAGGACTAGTGTTTTATCCTGTCTTATCCTGTGCTCTGCCTCCTGCATGTTAATAACCCTTTTAATGTGCCTTTCTGGTGGAATAACCGGGCCATTAAGGGATGAAAGGATTTAAAGTTATTATCATTAGCCTGGAACTCTGGCAGAAAGGAAAGATGAGACTTTCTTCGGCTGTATTTTAGAACAGATTGAAATTCAGAGTGCTCCTGGGAGTTGCTGCCTTGGAGATTCCCTGTCCTGTCCTGTCTAGAAGATTTTGGTGCTTCCATGCAGGATCAAATCTTCCTTGGACCTCTCATAAGGCAGATGGGAAAAAGGAGGCTGGCCCTGATGGCTCCAGAATGCTCCCCAGAGGATGTGAAAAAACTTGAACAGCATTTTAAGAGGATCCTGAAGTAGTCCCAGTTTGGTCACCTTGAGGTTTGACTCCAGAGCATAAATGTGGATGGACAGTCCAGCAAATTCTGGAATCCCTCCCATGGTTTTGCACATCTGTCTAATTGTTTGGGATTTTTTCCCCATAGATATTTCTCAGCACTGGTAAAATTTTCAGTTGTGTTAATGTAGTTCCTGCTTGAATCAAGACTCGAGAAATCGAATCTTATCCAAATATTTGGGAATGATTTCTTTGTCTGTTCGCAAGCCATTCCTGGTTTCTTCTGCAAGTGCTTTGGGGTGGCAGATTTTAAGGAAGATCCCAGTGCTAATGGAATACAGGAGCAGGGAAAAGACAGTGGAATTTTTGGTGCTCTACCTCTTCTGGTTAATGGACCTCTCAAGGTTTTCATGGGGACTCAACCTCCCTAATCCTTCGGTGAACCTAAAATATTTTTGAGGCTTTTGCCTCAATTTGTTCCTTGACTTTTCCGGATCAGAACCCATCACAGGTGGACAAGCCCAGCTTTGGAAAGGTTAAAAGAGTCTTCTTGACTTTGATCCAGAGCTCTTTGGCCTCAGCTGTGAGAGTCACCAACTCAAGTGAGGGCTTTGGATCAGCCCTTGACAGCTCTGGAGCTTTCATCATTCCACATCCCATCTCTCCCGCTTCTCTCCCGTCTGTTGTTCCTTCTTTCCACCCTGGCAGATGTTTTCCAGGATCTTGCTTCACTGGGAGCCAGAGCCAAGCTCTGCTGGTCCTGCACTGGTTAATTCCAGTGGGAGAGGCGCCTCTGGACAATCCCCAGTGCAGAAGGAAGCCCCTTCCTGCCCCTGCTGCCACTTCTCCTGGGTGACTCGCCCCATAAATGTTGCTATTGTCCAGTCCCAGGGGGACACGTGGAATAATTTCCCATTGCAGGACTCTGCCTCCGAAGACAGACCTAAGGCAGAGGCTGCAGTGTAGCCCAGCCCTTGCATGTCACTCACGCCACGTCGGCCCTCTTATCACAGAAGTTTCAAGCCCTAACAGGCTAGCGTGGTTTGAAATACCCTCCAGCTGTTTTGTTATTTGTTAGTTTGGTGTTGTTCCTCCCCTGGGGGGGTCCTCATTGGTTTACCACTGTGTATCTTCCTTCTATGGTTGGTCAATTCTGTTATCTCTACCTCACGATGTAACCCCTTAAAACTGACTGCCAGAGAGCAAACGGGGTCTCTCTGCTTAGCTTCCCTTCGAGCTAACTACCTCTTGCCCCCCCAGGGCAGGAGGGAAATAAACTTGGACTGTAGCTAACAGAGTTTCCAACTCTTTCTCCTTGCCTTCTGCTACTGGCTTGAACAGCACACCTACATGCTGTTGAGGAGGCGTTGGGCTGCACTGGTAAACTGAGGCACGCTAACCTCAGTTACCATCCTTCAGTCGCTAGCTCTCCCGGGCTACGGACCACGTTTACCTGTGGACCAGGCTGGGAACAGCCTGGCCGGAGGGGAACGGAACACATAAATAACAAAAGAGAAAAGAAACCAGACAAACCCAAAAGCAGGAAGAGAGAGACTCAGTTTTATCCATATCAACGTCCAGATTATCTCAATGAACCACCATGGGAATGAAATGAAGGATGTGCTCTTTTAGGGTGGGCCTCGTTATTCTTTCTGCTTATTTACCCCCTAATTGGAGCTTATTTCTCAGTGATTTTTATCCCAGCTACTCATGCTCTGCTTCTGGGTGGGATTTCTTTGCCTGATCCCAAAGATCTGGGCTGCAGCAGAGCAAGACCTCCCCCACATCTTCTGGGACCATTAAATGCGCTGTAAAAGAACAATACTGGATACACTAATAAAATTATGGATATATTACTCAAGCCATGTAATTATTGCTCAAGCTATTACCATAACTTTCCACCAGCATTTTATATCTTCTTATTTCTTATCCGCCTCCCCTCCACCCAAGACTGAACAGTTTTCTTGAAGGGAATTTTTTTATCAAATTACATCCTCTATTTCAGCTAAATAACTCTGTTTTTTCCTATTCTTCCTTGTTTTTTGCTTCAATTTTCCTCACAGAGAAACTCCAAGAAATTTTCTAAGCACCGCTTGCCGCTGGCTGGTCACTTAAAAAGGAACCTGGAAAAATTGCAAAATAAAAGCTTGATATTTCAAAAAAATTATTTATTTAAGCATCCAACTTCTTTTATCTCAAAAGATGAGAGGGTTTTTTTGCATTTTCTTTGTGTTTTAACAGAGAAATCTTCATCTATCTCACTCAGTGGAGCTGATTTGTCCATCCTGCAGGAGAACCATGATCTTTGTTAAAGAGCCAATATTTCCTCTCAGACTGGGAAAGAGATTAATGGAATCATCCCTCCTGGTCTCAATTTATCTCCCAGAAATGTCCTGGTGCTTTCCAGTGTTCCAGGGTCGGGAATACAGCAGAGTGGACTCCACCACAGGCCCTCTCTCACCTCTGAGTCACAGCTAGAACTGGACCAAGCCAAAATATCAAAGGAATACCAAGGAAATTTGGGATAAAACCACCAATCCTAAAGTCAACAGCTCAAAACCAAGCAGTGGGTTCATACTCAGGACCTGACACTCCACAGCATCAAGCAACTCTTCTGCCGAGCCAGTTGCTCCCAGCCAAGGAGGTCTTAAACCCAGTTCTACAGACCAGGATTAAATTTCATATCCAGTCACAAACTCATTTCTGTAGACCAGGATTAAATTCCATATCCAGTCACTGTTTGT
The DNA here is from genome assembly GCA_013399195.1 of Dicrurus megarhynchus. Classification (NCBI taxonomy): domain Eukaryota; kingdom Metazoa; phylum Chordata; class Aves; order Passeriformes; family Dicruridae; genus Dicrurus; species Dicrurus megarhynchus. The sequence continues at coordinate 844,928 of VXAD01001913.1, read as the reverse complement.
ATCTGGTTGATGCTAAGCAGGAACTGTAATTTAAATTCTATGATAAAAAATTCCTTTTTTTCCCACTTAAAAAGGAAGTTCAATACTTCTCTCTAAGTTATTTTTAGGGGATGAAAATGATTTATGTCAGGGTTTGGAAAAGCTTTGAAATAATCATGGAATCATGGAATGGGTTTGGTTGGAAGGGACTTTATGGATGATCCAGCTCCATCACTTCCAGGGGCAGGGACACCTTCCACTACCCCAGGGGGATCCAAGCCCTGTCCAGCCTGGCCTTGGGCACTTCCAGGGACCCAGGGGCAGCCACAGCTTCCCTGGGCAACCTTTTAAAAATTGTATTTGAAACCCTTTATAAAACAGATTAAACATTTTCAATTCTTAATTTCGTTTCTTCCCTCTTTTTTTTAGAAGAGGGTAAAAAAAAGGATAATAAATTTTAAAAGACCCCCAACTTCACACCAAAATGATTTATTTTACTTCCATATATTTGAAAATCTGAAAGAAATACATTTATTACTAATTTAAATGTTTTAATTTGTGGGAAGCCTCTGTCAGAACAAGTCCACTGCTTTCAAAGAGTCTCAGGCACCTTCTTTTAAGAGAACCTTTCTGTTATTTCCTTGGGCTTTAGCTCAAATTCCACAGATTTCACCCAAAGTCTTTTGGGATCCTAGAAAGAATCCTATGGACTTTGATGGACTCTGGACCCCAACTTCCATGAACAACAAAAAACTCTTCCAGATGAGAATTTCAGCCCAAATATCCAAACTGGGAAAACTGCTGGAACGTTGCTTGAGGCAAATCAAGTAAGAAAAGAAATTACCAAGCCTCAATCCAAATTAAAATTCCCTTTGGAAAACAACAAATAAACTTTGCCATCTGGGACTGTCTTGATTTCCACAACATTTTTATTAAAAGCAGCTGGGTTCTCCCCCTGCCTTTGACTGGTTTAAAGAAGGAGAAGATGTTTATTCAAGGAGAAGATGTTTATTTAAGGTTCCTAATTTGTTTAGAGCTGGCAAATTAAAGCCCTGGTTGTGCTTGAGTTCTGAGCTCGTTTAAAGAATTGCTCTGTTTAAAGGAGTTTTTGACTTGGATCCATCCGAGTGTGTCCCAAAATGGGAATCATATGCCCGGAGAAACCAGAACTTGGCCCTTCCCCACACTGGGATTTGGGAGCACAGAGCTGAAACTCTCCAAACTAAAAGAAAAAGGCGGGGGGGGGGAAGAGATTTTGCAGCGTTTTCGGAGAAATTCTTCACTTGGTTGTCGATTAATGCCATAAAAAGTCACCAATTAGCTGAGATTTGCGTTAATCACGGGGTGTTAATAATTTTTAGCCACTTGAAGGATCATTACAGGAAACCAACTGTTAATTTTGGGTAGGAGAGGCCAAGGAAAGCCTGTAAAAAGCAGGGAATTGGCCAAAGTCGCTCCTGTCACTTCTGTTCCTAGAGAAAAGCAGGAATAATTCCTTGGCTTTGCCCCCAGACAGCTGCAGGCACCAGGCTCTGGCTGTGGGCGCATTCCTGAAAATTCCCAACATTCCCAACAATCCCTGCTCCTGTAGGTGCCCAGGGAAGGCGATTGACGCTTCCACGTCTCAGTCTGTGCTCTGTGGGATTTCCAGCATCTTCCAGCTCCTTGAACCAGATGCTCTGGTGGGATTCATTCCCCTGGAATTAATCTGGGAAGCAGAGCAACGATCCTGACGGATCCGCCACTCCACCCGGGGGAAATGCAGGAATGACCCAAATTAACGAGGATGCAGGGAGAAACACGATCCTTGATAAAGTCCTAATCAGCAGCTAAATGTGCAGAATTCCCAGGGATGGAATAACTCTCCCATAGGATTCATCTCCCACATCCAGGATGATTCCTTCCTCAATTTTTCCCCTCAACATTCCTTTCTCCATCTGACCAGACTCATGATTTAGCTGCTCTTAAAAGTTTTCTTCGAGGCTCTGACACCACCCTAAATTGTTATTCCATAGGGATTTCCAGTCATCCTTACTTCCCAAGAAAGCAGTAGGGTCCCTACAGGTTCCTGGTGGGAATATCCCGTGCTTTAAATGGCTTTTTTTGGGTTAAGCACCTCCCTTCCTCACTCATTTTTCTTTATTCAACTAATTTGAATCAGCCCTAAGTTTTCCGAGATTTTCTAGACCAGATTCTTGTAAACATTCTGCTCTCAGTTACATGAGGGGAAAACTAAAATATCCCAGGAATACGAGTGGAGTTATCCTCAGCTTTTCCCTGCATGTGAAGGCGGCTGGGTTTTGGTGACATCAGAGTCAATTCTTAATTTTATTGCTTTATTTTGCAGTGACATTTTTGAAGCAGATTGATTCCCTTTTAACCTCATTTATTCCCTTCCTCTTCTGAGTATTTCTTTGTCATTTGGCCATTAAATTTCACCAAATTAATTAAGAGAAATGAAAGCTCTGTCTTAGTTCTTAAAGCTGAACTGAACAGAACCTGTTTTGTTTTTCCAAAATGCAGAGAGAACATTTTTATCAACTATTTTCCTTCAATTTTTGTTGCATTGTAGGTCAAAATTTACATAATATTTGTATTTATTATATACCTCTCATCCTCATCAGAGTTAAATGGCAAATCAATATGAGGATCAATATGATTTTTGAAGAAGTGACCCCAAAATCTTGCCAAATATTCTCTCCCAGACCTTCTGTGTCTTCAGTGTTATTACAGGGGAGATCTTTGCACCTCCCCATTCCCAATTTCTCTGTAATTCTTTATTTTATTATTCCTTAATCCAAGATTAAATGAGAAGTCCTTGCTTTAATATTTTTGGTTTTTTTCCTTGTGCAGTTATTTCCTCGAGCAGCCATCTCCCTGTTCCCCAGTCTCCTCTACTTAATTTTCCTCTTTTTTTCTTTTTTTTTAGTGAGAATCTGATTCTTAATTTTCATGTTGAAACCCAGTGACTTTAAATTACACCAGGAAGCTGCTTTGGCTTCAAGCCTGGACTCTGAAGCTGTAATTCCTTCCTGGATGAATCCACTTTCAGGGAGTATTTCATTTGCCTAATTATCATTGATTTAATCACTGTAGGGTCTCTTGCTACAAACCAACATGAATCTTCTGTGGACTCTGCGTCATTTCTCCTTGGGAGGACATCCAGGATGGCCAAGGGATGGGATCAAATGGGATCAGAAGCCTCTGGGTGGGCTTGGTCTTTATGACACAGATATTTCATCCCACTGTCACAAATGCAGATCTACACCTCCCACAGGGGCTCCCAAAACCCCTTTCAAATCCTTCAGAAGGTTGAAATCCAGATGATTTTTAGGTGCTCCCTCAGAATAGAAGGGTGGTCCTGAGACCCTGAGTCATCTCTCAGCCCTGTGAGAAGTCTCAGATGCCATTGGGGATCTCAAGTCACGGAATTTTGGGACCATAGAATGGTTTGGGTCGGAAGGGATCTGAAGGATCACCCAGTCCTCCCTGCCTGGGCAGGGACACCTCCCACTATCCCAGGGTGATCCAAGCCCCGTCCAACCTGGCCTTGGGCACTTCCAGGGATCCAGGGGCAGCCCCAGCTGCTCTGGGCACCCTGTGCCAGGGCCTCACCACCCTCCCAGAGAAGAACTCCTTCCCGTTATCCCAAAGAGTAGATTTAGAATCCATATGAACCTACTCTCCGTCAGTTTCAAGCCATTCCTCCTTTTCCTGTCACTCCAGGCCCTTGGAAATTTTCTCTCTCCTCGTTTCTTGTCGGCTCCGTCAGGTACTTGGAGGCCAAATTTAGGTCATCCTGAAAACTCCTCCAGGCTGAACAATCCCAAATTTCTCAGCCTTTCCTCACAGCAGAGCTTCTCCAATGAACTTGGTGGCCCTCATGAATGACTCCCATTCTGGGGTCCATTTTCTATCCATCAGCGGGAATCTCCACACTGAAAACATGGAGCTTATTCCCAGGTCATTAAACTATGTATTAATAATAAAATAGAGGTTGTTGAGGAATTCTTAACACTTTGCCCGCACCAGGCATTTGTCTCACCTTGTGTCTCCTGGAGGTGATTTTCACTTTCTGGTGGCTAAATTGAGGTGAGAAGGATTTCACTCTCCAGCTACTTTGGAAGCCCCACCCTGAAATTCCTGGATATAACTTTCCTAACGCCTCATCTCGTAGTGGGATTCTGCTGAGTCCCACCCTTTCAGCTCAGGGGTGGTTTCACCCTTCATTAATTTTAAGGAAAAAGAAAGACAAGTTGCTTTTTTTTTATTATTTATTTTCAATTTTCTGCCGCTCATCTCCCTGAATTTCAACAACCCCTCTGCTCTAATAAGCAAACAGCAGGCAGAAATACAGATTTATGGCAGAAATACACTTGGCCGGATCCCTTTTCCCTGAATATTCCCAAAAGCTGCGTGGTTCCTCCACTCCTCCAACCTCAATGTACATAACAAATTCCTTTTGTTTGTTTTTTGTCACTTCCAGGCTGGAAGTCCATAACTAACAGCAAATGGTGGTTTGTTTTCCATGCCATGGTTCTATTATTTATGTCCTGGCTGGGTTTATAACTTTCACTCCCTCCCCATTTCTCGAAGAAAGGCCTCTGATGGCCATTAATTTGATGATGTATCTGGAAGGAACGTGCCAGCACTTGTCTCTCAATAAATTGAAATGGACGGGAATGGGTTTGGGCTGTTGCCAGATAATTGGGTTTGTGGGTTTTCCTACTCAGGCTGATTTGGATGGAAGAGCTGCATTTAACATCTGTGTAAAACCAGAGGAAGAAAGAGAGGGCAGAAAAGCAGAGGGGGATAAACAGCCACCTTTCCACAAAAAAATTAGGAATTTTCACTTCCCTCCATGATTAATCAGCCAAATCTGGTCTCCATGGTTTGGCTTTTTACAGGTCCGGGGGTGGCAGATGGGTGGCACTGAAGGTGGAGATTGGGAGGATGGAAAAGGCCAGGTTGGATGGGGCTTGGAGCAAAATAAGGAACTGATTGGGTGGGAAGAGCCCTCTTGCCATCCCTGGAAGTGTCCAAGGCCAGGTTGGATGGGGCTTGGAGCAACCTGGGCTAGTGGAAAGTGTCCCTGCCCGTGGCAGGGGTGGGACTGGAGGATTTTAAGGTCCTTTCCAACCCAAACCATTCCATGATCTCCAACTGGATCTCCATTCACTCCTTCTATGGTCATAAAACACATCTGGAAGGTGACTCCACCTCACCTGTCCCCGATGTGTAGGAGTAAATTACACTCCATGGATAATTGCTTCTTCAACTTGATATGGAGGGATTTTAGACAATGAGGCTAAGCCTGGAATGATGTAAAATTTTTGTTATATTGATTGCTAGAAACTGGGAAAAAAAATTGGCTCTTCAGGCACAGAAGCTCTTTTTGAGTGATAGGCAGTGATAGGAGAAGGGGGAAAGGCTTTAAACTAAAAGAAGAGATTTAGATTAGATTTTAGAAGGAAATTCTTCCCTGGGAGGGTGTGAGGCTTCCAGAGAATCCGTGGCTGCTCCTGGATCCCTGAAAGTGTCCAAGGCCAGGTTGGATGGGGCTTGGAGCAGCCTGGGATAGTGGAAGGTGTCCCTGCCCATGGAATGGAACAAGATGAACTTTCAGATCCTTCCAGCCCAAAACTCATTTTGTGATTCTTCCAAACTTTAAGAGGATATTTTCTCCTCCCTTCCAGCTGCTGGGTTGTGACAAGGGAGGTGAGGAAGAGAGGCCGAACTATGGCCTGGTGAGTTCAGTGCCTCTGACAAAGGAGTTGGGCTGGGTTGGGTTTTATTCCTGGTTTTCTATAAAATATTTACAGACTGCAGGCTCAGAGGGGCCATAACTGATGTGCAAAAGGAGGCAAACCCAAGCCAAGAGTGAGCACTGGACTAAATAACCATCCAGAGCTTAGAGACAGGGAGAGGCTGCCTCTGATATCCATGGTGGGAAAATCCCTTGGGATATTGAGGCCACGCTTAATTGGCTGACAAGGGAATTAATAACAAGTCCCTGTCTGCAGGAGTCTCAAGATTTATTCCAGAGGTTTTTTTTTTCCTTTCCAGGACACAAAATGAGCTGTGCTTTGTAGTGTTTGTAATAAGGAAGGAGTGGGTGGAGTTCTTTCTATAGGATGTGGGATCATTCCCAGCATTTATCAGATGGCTCATGGAACGGGATGATTTCATTGTCTGGAGTGACCAATATCCCTGTCTCCAAGTAGAAACATGCAAAAACACTTAGAGATGGAGAATTCTCTCCAGCACTCGTGGAAATAGTTCCATAAAATTCAGCAGGATTCAGCTCAGCACCTTCATCCTCAGTTTTTTCTTTCTTACAGAGGTAGGAGTTGGATATCCATCGGGACATCCCACTGCTGGCTCGCCAGCCAGCGCAAACTCAAAGGCAGAAATCACCTGCCAAGGAAAAAAGGAGCCCTCACGTGATTTACTGTGCACATAAGACAATGAAACCACTAAAAATGTTTAAATACACAAAATTAAAGTTGAACACAAGGAAAAACAAATTTCACTGCGATCATTTAAAAGCCAAATCTTTTTTTACCTGGATATGATGGCTCCTTGTCACAATTTCCCCTTGAATTATTTTGGGGTTAAACCAATGAATATTTCACTTTTCTGCATGTGATTATTTTCAGTTGGATTTTCCTATACAAAACATCCATTTTTAAATTATTTTAAGATAAAGTGGATTTTTTTTTTTTTATTAGAATAACACCTTTTATGGTGATATTGTGTTATTTTGGATGATTTGTTCTGCATGTGGAGATAGGTTTTGCTTGCAAGAGCAAAGCAACCTGGCCTTGAAAACTTTCAGGGATGGCAAGAGGGCTCTTCTCACCCAATCAGTTCCTTATTTTTAATTAAAATCCTCTCAGAGGGTGAGACATGGGGGAGTGGCAGTGCTGGTAGAGGTCCCAGAGAGCAAATCAAGGCAGGGGCAGTGGCCTGATTCCCAAAAACACTTTCAGGAAGAAGTTGTGTCCTGGTGTGGTGGGAATCGCTGTGGGTACAAGTCTGGAAGTGCTGATTCCTCCTCAAATGACGTTGGTTCAAGTGGGTTCAACTCCTCCTTGTCTCTCTCCCAGTTTTCCTGGGATGATGGGGATGAAGTCGGAGAGCAGAGGAGCCCAGCCCCTCCTCCATACACGAATTCCTTGTGTCCTGAGCCTGATTCCACCTGGATCTGGTGCCTTCCCATAACAGGAGCAGGAATAACAGGGTGATGTCAAACCTTGGCTGGTTAACCTCAATCATGGAATCACGGAATCTGCTGAGTTGGAAGGGACCCAGAGGGATCATCCAGTGCAGCTCCTGGCCCTGCACAGACACCCCAACAATCCCACCCTGTGAATCCCTGGGAGCGTTGTCCTGGAGCTCTGGCAGCCTTGGGAAGGTGCCCATTCCCTGGGGAGCATCAGGAACAGGCTGCAGGGATGCTGAGATATCAACCAGATCATTTTGTCCCCTGCTTCAACCTCTGTGCAGCCACCACCACGGTGACATTTCGCTCTCCTCTCCTGCTCCCCACATCAGCAAGGCCGTGTTTTATTTTCCTTTGGCACCACCGAGGCACCGTGACCCAGGAGAGGTTTGGGAAACACGGAGCTCCATGGACAACAGCCAAGTTAATCCCTGCCCTCCGCAGGGGGAGGATGAGACCCAAATAGAAACATGGGATAACAGCAGGGCTGTGTGTGCTTTATGGTCTCAGCCTGGGGTTTGAGGGAAGCTCTGCTCCTCTGGGAAGGGATGGCTGGGAGTCACGGAGGGCAAAGCCATGGCCTGGGCTTGGCACCGCCGGGAGGGAGCTCCGTGGGGATCTGCCCAGACTGGACAGTCCAGGAAGGACTGGTCAGTGTGTCCAAGGAGCCTGGGAGAAACTGGGACAGTGTGTCCAAGGGGTCCAGGAGGGACTGGGACAGTGTCCAACGGGTCCAGGAGGGAGTGGGACGGTGTCCAAGGGGCTCAGGAGGGACTGGGACAGTGTCTGAGGGGTCTGGGAGAGACAGGGACAGTGTCCGAGGGGCCTGGGCACAGCAGGCCCTGGGCAGGAGGACTCAGCACAGAGCAAGGAACCCATAATGAGGGGCTGGGTCAATCCCACAGCAGGCGCTGCTCCACGCTCACATCCACACCCCGTGTGGGGCTCCCTGAATCAAAAACCCCTTTAGAATTAAAAAAAAAATTCCTATTATTATCCTTCTTTTTTCTTTTTCTTCTTTTTGTCTTTTCTTTTTCTTTTTTCCCTTCTTTGCCTTTTAATCTTGTATTTACTTTTCTTTCTTCTTCTTCTTCTTCTTCTTCTTCTTCTTCTTCTTCTTCTTCTTCTTCTTCTTCTTCTTCTTCTTCTTCTTCCTTTCTTCTTCTTTCTTTTTTCTTTTTTCTCTTCCTTTTTTCCTTTTTCCTCCTTTTCTCCTCCTTTCTTTTTCTTCATTTTCTTTTCTAAAATAATCTACTTCCCTCTGTCTCAAGGTATGAGACTCCCCTGTGGGAAAAAGCAGGAGGATCGTCATCAAAACCTATTCCTGTTATCCGTTTTTGCCACATTCTTAAGCAAATCCTTACGGACCAGATTTTCCAAAAGGAGGCATCTAAACCCCCTCTCTTAATTAGAAAGGCTCTACAATGGCTAAGAACTGTTCTTTCTGTACCAAATCCTAAAACATAAAGGGCTTCTTGCTTCAAAAGTCATCTCAGTGGGATCTTCATCGTCAACTCCAAGACCATTTCCATGAGAATTAAGAACCTGGATAGAGCAAAAAATCCAGACTTTGGGTAAAAATAGGGAATAACATTTTCCTCATGTTTTATTCTGTTAAAACAAGATATTAAAGCGTGGAGTGAGGGATTTTGTATAAAAGTATCTACATCACCTAAATAGTGGGAAGACAATTCCTAGAAGATTTTTCCTCCACCAGCACCAACACAGGGGTCTGAGTGTGCTCAGAGCCAGCAAAATATTTCCTTAAGCAAGAACCCAGAGAGAATCTGGGACTGTGGCAGGTTTAGGACTTGCCTGGGAATGAGGAGGAATTTTTCCCATGGCATTTGCAATTCCTTGGGTGCACGAAGTTCACAGATTTGTTAGGATTGATGCTGAGCTCAACAGCCCAGGAATGACATCACCCCCTCAACCCCACCCACCGTTGGAGGAGCGGAAAGTCGGATAAATCCTGCTGGACACGGCTCCTTAGGAAACCAACCCATCTGCCAGCCCCTTTCCTTGGGGCTGCGTTGTCTGGGACGCTCTCCTTCCTGGTTGGAGAGCTCCAGAAAGCGTTCAGTGAGGGGCTAATAATGGTTTCATGTTAATAGGAAATGGCAGCCTTGGAAGTGGCCGTGCGTCTGCGAGCTCAAACGAGACCCCACAGCTCTCGGAGCATGTGTGGGAATCCCACAAAGCTTTGAAGTGCATCCAAAGCACACAGCCCCTTTAATTCCCCTGTAATTGCCAGTGTCAATAGTCGGCGGGGATCCTTGGGTCATTTATTGTTTTAATCTGGGAGCAATAGTGTCTGACAGGGAGGGACTCCGTGGCAGGGAGAGGGGAGAGGGAGCTGGAGGAAAATCCCTTTGTGTGCTAGGAGGGCAGGGAACACAATGGGACTCAAAGGACACCCACAGGACAGAGGGAAACAGCACCGAGGCTCATTTGGGGTTGTCTGCAGAGCTCATCCTGCTCCTTCCCTGGTGATTTGCCAAAGCCGTAGTGGCGGAGCCAGAGGGAAAGGAGCTCTTGGCATGCGGAGGAGACAGTGCCTCTTTTTGTCATCCTCCTCTTTGCTCCGGTGAAATCCCGCTGAGATTCCCCCGTGGATGGTTCCAAAACTACCATTTCCTATTAGAATGGCACTATTTTCACTCTCTGAAAATGCTGGCCAGGGCAGGTCAGTAGGACTCCAAGTAGCCTTTGATTATCAGATGAGTCATAAAATTCTTAGAGTTCCTTCCAGGAGTAAAGTACCTATTTCCACACAGAGTAAATATTCCAGCTGTGAGGGCATTTATTTGGGACCCTTCCTGCCTTCCAAAGAGTGACTTTGCCTTTTCTGCACCAAATACTGACAGAAAGGAAGCTGAAACATTCTTTTAAAAAGTGGGAAGTCTCTGGGCTTGGAGCATGACTTTCCAGGAGGTTTCCATGCCCGAAGGTCACTGAGATTGGGAAGAGGCTCAGCTTTTCGTTTGGTAAATACTGAGCTTTACCTTGCCCATTTTCAACTTTTCTCATAATTTCGAGGAGGAGAACGGTCATTTTTTGTGCCAAAAAAAGAGAACAGGGGGATGTATTTGCTTTATGGGTACTTGGGAAATATGGAATGGCTTCTGTTAGGAGGCACCTTCAAGGTCATCCAGTGCCACTCCCTGCCACGGGCAGGGACACCTTTCACTATCCCTGGGTGCTCCAGGCCCCGTCCAGGTGCCCTTGGCCTTCTTGGGCACATTCTGGATAATAAAGCAAATAATTATGATCGTTAAGAGTAAGAAAATTCTTGGGAATGTTGTTCCTGTAAGTGGTGATATGGAGAGACATCCAGGTCCCTCAGATGTGGCACCCAGTGACATTTGGGATATTTGGGATGCTCAGGAGATAGAAATGGAAATGGGACGGAGGAGTTATGGGAGATTGTGCCCTCTTGGAGCAGCAGCTGAATGTCAGCTGAGATATTCCCAACTGTGGAACTTAATCCAAGGGATTGTAGGTGAAGGAAAAGCCTTTAATATTCCCTTTGAGTGTGAGTATGGCAAGAGCTACGTGAAATTCCTGCTGTTGAACTACAAGAGTTCCTTTAAAATGTTCTGTCCTGTATGAAAATGGAGATTTTTAAATCCCAAACCAGCCCCTCTGATTGCAGCTCCGATATTTATTTGGGATATGGATAGAAAAAGCAAACTCAAATTAAATCAAAACCTGCAACAAGAAAAGTTGTTTTCTGAAGAGGAAAATAAACTTACTTTGGAGAAAAAAATAAACTTTCCCTATAGGAAAACCTGAAATAATGTTCATTTTTATTTATTTTTTAAACGGTTTATTTCAAACTTTCTTGAAATGTAATAAAAATCTCACTTTAGACAGAGGTGCTGAGTTGAAGGAAAACATTCACTTCATTGGAATTTCAGTTTTTCTCCACGTCAACTTTGGAAGCACCAAATACAGCGGAACTGCAGCCTCCAAGAAATGTGATTCCTATATTTCAAACTCACATTTTAATAGGAATTCTCCTGAAGGGTTTTTGGTTTTTTTTAAGCAGAGGATGGCTCTGAATCAGTATGAATTCCATAAACACTGGGATTAAAACTGGGATAATTGCTCCAGCTGTGGTTCGGGAAGTCCAGCCCTTCCCCAGAGATTATATTTGGAAAAATGTCATGTTTTGGAGACACTTAATTCCAGGTACAGCCAGTTCCAGGGGAATCCCAAAGTGCTGGTGGAGCCCGGATCTGGTTCAATTCAATCCCTGAATTCTTTGGTGTAATTTCCTGAATTCCACCGGGGGATGGAGAGGAAGAACAAGACCTGGATGCTGCAGAGAAGATTCCTGGTCCACCCAAATGCAGGGACAGGGTGTTCCCTGCCTTGAACAAGGGGAAGTTGGGATAAAAGCCGTAGGAAGCAGATCCAAGTGGAAGTTTTTCCTCTTTGCTCCTTTTGTTTCCCTTTTATTGCTCAGTAAAACGTGTTCATTTGTAGGATTCAACTCCTGAACTCGGGAATGTTTTATGGCTGGAGGGGTTGGGTCCTCACCTCACAATTCCATTGGGATTTTGCCAGAGCTTGGTGGTTTTTTTTGCCGAGTTTGGATTTGCAGAGACCTTGCTTTAGAAATTGGTTTAAAAAGATTAAAAATAATTTAATAAGATTAAAATGAGAAAAAACAAGGATTTCATGAGCTGGGACCACTCTTTATGTTGGGATAATATCCATAGGGATGAGGATAGGTTGGGAGACTTGGAATGAATCCTCAGCAAGAAATGGCTATAAAAATGAAACTGCTCCCGTTACACACTGAAACCTTTGGATCCATGGAGAATTCCCAAACATATTCCCGTATGGTCCAAACACCATCGCACACACAATATCCTGAATATTTTTATGGTAATTTCCCAGGTTTTGCAGTAAGTCCCAAAACACTTTTCACTGGAATGGTTCAAGTCCAGGACAGGGAATGTGGCTGCTTTAGCACCAAACTTTGGCTGAACTCCTCCATGTTCCGGAACTCCCATAATTTCCATAATCTTCTTCATAAGGTTAGGATTTCCCCTCCTGCACCTTTGTATCCTTTTATTTTGTTATGGCAACTTCATCAATAAATTCCTCAATCCCATCCCATAATCAGCCACTCGTCCTTATCCTTATCCTTATCCTTATCCTTATCCTTATCCTTATCCTCATCCTCATCCTCATCCTCATCCTCATCCTTATCCTTATCCTTATCTTCCTTCCTTGTCATTCCTATCCCAAGTTGAACAATGGCATTCAGGATTTTTTATAGGTTTTTCAGGGAAATTAAATAGGAAAAATAAAAGTGGGTTGCGAAATTATTTCAGGATGAGATGAACAGAGGAAAATAACCTTAGAAAAAAGGCAAAAGAATGTTTGTATTAGTGCTAAAAGCAGCTGTCCTTAATTATCCAAAATTAAAACAAAATTAATAGGAAAAGATTAAACAGATGGAATAAACAAGACATTGGAAGATGACAAAAAGTCCTTCTTCAACCTTTTGTCTTTTTTTTCCCCCCAAATATATGCTTTCATCCCCTGATTAAAGATGAAAAAAGAGATTTTGGAGAGGACAGCGTTTTCCATCTAAAGAATGATGTGGATTTCACTGAAGCTCCCAGATTCCCAAGAACTCCTGGAAGGTTATTCCCGAGCAGCCACTTTTGGAAGTCTCACCTCTGATATACCTCTCCTTCCCAGCCTTGCAGCAGCACCAGAGGAGCACTTGTCACAAATTCCTTTTCCTGCTTCCTCCCTCCACCAAGTTTGGAATTTTATTATTCCCACAAAAAAGCTTTCTGTTGGATTTTCCCAAGGACTGAAGAGCTGAAGTGCTGCTGCAAAACGAGCCTTTCCTCGGAAATTGTTGGCGGTCCTTTTCCTGACCCAGAAATCCAGAGTCAATAGGATATTTTATGGAATTCTTTAGTGGATGAGGAGAAGAGAGATCTGACCTGATATCTGTGACTGCGTGGAGAAGATGAACCAGCAGGAAAAGGAACTTTGGGAAAGCTGTGCGTTCAAAGTTTTTAGGGATTGATCCATGACGAGAGTCTCTGCTCAATGCTGATAGGTGAGGAATTTATCCAGTTGGGATGGAATAATGATATCCATCTCTCAACTGGATTCTCGGGATCCATTCACCTTCAAAAGCATCATGGAATCATGGAAAAAGAGGAAGTCCTCCAGCGCTATCCTTATCCTTCCCAGAGGAACAATTGCATCTCTCCAGGAATTCATCTGGTGGCAAGACTGAGAGGCACAGATACTTTTCCTGTGCAAGGTGAAAATGGGATGCTTTGGATTGGGATCCAAGGGATTGGATAAGGGCTGACTTTAACTCTCCCATTCCCCCCCAAAAACCCCCAAAACAATAAAAACCACACCAATAAATTTGGAATAAATAGGAAGCAGCAGCAGTGAGCACGACTGTAAAATCTTGTCCAATTCCTCCTTCTCTCCCTGTCTTATTCCAATTGTGCAGCTCCCATGTGATGACCTGGAAGGCTGGAATGCTTCCTATCATCCCATTCCCCCAGAATGAAGGAAAAGTGCCTTCAAGTCCTTTTGCAAAGCCGAGGGAAGGGGAGGAGGGGGAGGCAGAGGGCAGATTTCCCACTTCCTGGCCCTGTGCCTTGGCTTGGAAGGGCTGGGATGGCCCCCCAAGTTAGTCCGAGCCTGGAGACGGATCAGGCCATGCCTGGCGTGACTGGAACACGTCAAAAGACAAGGGATCCAATCCCAGCGGTGCCATTCCCAATCCATGTCATCAATTAACTCATTAAAAAGTGAAATTCAGAGCAGCGGGAGACATCAAATGAAAAGATTTGCAAACGAGTCCTCCCCACTGGGCCTTTCAGGGATTTCTGGGAGGTCCCTTTGCCACTGTCTGGCTTTCCCACCATCTCCTGTCACTTCCTGCGTGAACTCCATTCCCTCTGAATCCCAAAGAAAGTCCCTTTTTTCCGTCCCTTCTGAGGCTTCATTGTGGCTTTGCTCCCTGCCAGAGGCAAACCTCCGGCTGCCCTCAGGAAATGTCCCAGTCTCTCCTCGTTCCCTGGGCTCCTGGCCAGAAGCCTCTCTCCCTCTGGTTGCTCCCTGTCCTCCAGAAGCTTTTCCCAACTGAGCCGGCTCAGGTATTTTCAGGAAAGAAAACAACACCTTCCACTATCCCAGGTTACTCCAAACCCTGTCCAACCTGGCCCTGGACACTTCCAGGGATGGGGAATCCATATTTTCTCTGGAAATCTGTGTCAGGGTCCCACCAGCTTTGGTGAAAAGTCACAATTTGGTCTCTCTGGAGCCTTTAACTCCAGCTCTTCCAAGTATCATCCAGAGGAATGTTGAGAGGGAAAAGGAGGTGCCCTCATGGCAAACTAAATGTGGACAGAGAGGTACCATGGATAGAAAATGGGAAACAGGGAAAAGAAACCTCCAAGGGAATGATCCAGGGGAAACCCAACCTCACCCAGTCTCGCTTTCCCCTCACATTTCCACCCAAGGAAGCAGTGGAGGTCTGGCTGTGGAAAGGATTTCACACTCCTTTGGTGTAAACACTGGCAATTTGGCAGGAATTAATAATCCCAGAGTGGTATCCATGGCATCCCCGGGGCAGGATTGGGAGCTGTTTATGTCTGTTGGCTTGATCATGCCCCGCTTGATGCCAAATCTTTGCCACTCACTGACTCAGGCACTAAAATTCCTTTTTTTTTTTTTCTGCCAGATGTTTTTTATTTGGCACAGAACCTACCAGGGTGTCTTTAAAACATTCCCACTCTCCACGTTCAGTTCCCAAAGAAAATTCCTCCTGCTGAGTTTTCTCCCTCTAAACCATTCCAAAATATCCCAGCGTGGTGCGTGGATATCCTGTGGAGAGCAGCTGAAATCTTGGGGATGGTTCTTGTCCTGCACTGAGCACTTAGAAATGCGGGAAAAGGAGCCTAAAATCCGAGGACTGAAGTGGGGAGGAGCAGGAAGGGCCCTGGTATCCATGTGGAGACACAGGATCACTCTCCCTCCCTGGAGACTCCTAAATTAAGTGGATAAAAATAAGGATTTACAAGGATCAGCCACCACTTCTTATTTATTTTTTCTGTGCCACACCAATGGAATCAACAGAGCCAGGCCTGAATAACGATGGGACAAATTATTCCAGGGAATGGGCTTGAAAAACACAAAACCTACGGGATGGGGGGTATTTTTCCATATGGATTGAAAATGCTTTCCTCTTCCTAGAAGGGAGAAACGTTGGTAATTATTTTCAGGACAAATCTGTCAGCAAAAGGGTGGAATCGTTCTTTGAAATCCATGATTAATGATCCGATAAATCTCTATCCTAAGGATTGGGAAAGGTGAGGAAAGATTTGCTGTCTAGAGACAGCTCAGACTCATCCATAATTTATGAACCCTTGCGTGATAATCAGGTTTGGGAATACTTTAAATCCACTAAAATTCCTGGCTGGCAGTGCCACACCTCCCGTGGGGATTGATGGATCCTCCTCTCCCAGTTTGCTCCCCCGATGATTTTCCCAGAGTCGGTCATTGGGTTCAGTGAACTCCAAGCCTCTTCCCTTCCACGGCTCCGGAATTTCTTCCTGGCACGGAGACAGGATCGCTCCTTGCCAATGACTCAGAGCTGGCAGGAGGGAAGGGACTTCCTGAAAAACACATTGCACGTGTCCAGTTGGGCAAGTTATCCATGAAAACCTTCACTGCCTGGCATCAGGGATGGGGTTGGGAATCTAGAAAGGGAAGAGGGAGGTAAATTCCAGATATTACCAGATCTGTTTCTGGAGCTGGCTGTGATGGAGGTAAAAAAAAAAAAGGGAAAAACTACAAATTCTGTTCTCCCACTTTCTAAAGGTGGGATAAACAAATGGTGACAGGATAAGGAGTGGAAGGGAAAGATTAGGAGTGGGATTGTGCCAGAAAAACAAAAGGATGGCTGCCATCACATCTGGATATGGCTCTGGAAGTGGCAGGGATGTCCATATATTTTAAGGGGTTTGGAGTAGGAAGGATAAGTTGAGGTCGGTCCCCAAAATCTCAGGATAAAACAGTGGGAAAAATACCTTAAATATCCCCTTAACAAACCTACAAGTTCCCTTAACCAGACCTGCAACTCCTCCTCGGTATTCCCAAATTCTCTGGGAATTTTTTATTTTCTACATGTGGATATCATTGCCATAAAATTGAAGCTTCCTGCAAAATTCCTGTAAAATTTAAATTTCTCCACATCCCATTCCTTTGCCTGGTGGATTCCCAGTAGAGAACTGAATTGTGGGGTATATGGGATTTATCTTTTAGGATGTTTCTGGAATGCTGGATGCACAGACAGGAGATAACACAGCCTTCACTGCTGCTCTGCACGAGACTTGTTGGAGTTTGTCCCATGCCAAGAGGATTACTTTCCTCGGCTCCTGCTTGGAATGCAGCTGCCTCCGGAGTATTCCTTGGAAAGTGAATATGGATTTTCCATGAAGGTATCTCGGAGCAGCTCCGTTGGTGTCAAAGACACCATTCCCGACCCAAGTGACCTCTGGAATTGGGCTCCCACACTGATAAATACCCAGGAGTTGTCTTGCCATGGAAAAAACCCCTTTGGATTCTTGCACTTGGCTTATCCCGATCCAGATCCCTATTTTGGCAGCGATTCTTGGGCAAGGTTGCCTTGAGGGAATCATTCCTCCCCTTGGATTCTCCAGCAAGGAAAATCCCAAAGCTCACCCGGAGTAATGTCAACCTTAATTGATTAATGATCCCAAAGCATCTTGGCATGGAATGCTATGGATTGCTGGGATGAACGTGCTCCCTTGCCTCCAGTGTGTTCCACAGAGCTGACTGGTGGGGAAATCAGGGAAAATCCAGGAAATAAGGAAAGCAGGTGGGAACAATCCTACTCAGGATGAGGAGACACTTAATAAAACCATTTATAAGTGTTGAAAAATCGGTTCCTTTAATTTTTTAATTTTTTTTTTTTTTTTTTGCTAGGATTTGGTCCTCCTGACATGGAGGTTTTTAGGAAGCAGTGGAACAGAATTCCAGACTTAGGCTTGGAATTACCCAGCAGTTCAGAAGGCAATGTAAGAGTGTTGAGAATACAGCACTGACGAGTGTCAAATTCCTACAAAATCCCCACACTCTCCAAAATAAGAGGAAGCAAGGAAGGAAGTGAACCTCGGGAAGATGTTTTTGGAATTGTTGCATCTCCCGGGACTCCTCATGGAATGGTGCCTCCTGTCCTCATCCTTTCTCCTTCAGGAATAATCCCACTGGGGGGGGGGAAATTCATGGAAGAAGGAGGAAATGGAAAAACAATTTTTCCATTTAATTTTTCCAATTAATTTTTCCAATTTAATTTGCTTCTCTGCTGGGAGAAAGGAAAAATAAAGTACTGCAGCTGTGAGAGACTGGAATCAATCGGGAGACTGGGCTTGGATTTCCTTGGAAAAATTTACAGCTGCTGTTGAGTTTCAAGCATTTCAAATGAAGCTGAGGAGACCAAATTGAATTTGAAATGAAAATCCCATAAAGGTGATAAAGAACCAAACTCCATGTGCTAAAATCCTGGATTTCACCTGGAAAAATGGCACAGGAATGACCCTGCCACAGGTGAATCCATGGAATTCTCTTAGCCATGAGCTTTCCTCCCTGCACTCCCTACCTGAGGCTCAGACTCCAAGTTTACATGGATAAATGATAAATAAAACAGGGAAGAGCCAATTTCCAGCCCCAAAAATAAGTGGGATAACCTTAGGTCCATAAATCTAAACTTTCTTCCATCCCAACCCAGGAAATTCCCGGTGGGAAACTGTCTGGCTCTGCTCTGCATCCCACAAAAAAGCAACCAGAGAAATTCCATGGCTCCAAGCACCATATTCCTCCTCCTATCCCAGCAGAAGGAGCTGGGATCTGACGCCCACGGTCTTGTTATTTAAAGCTGTTGTGTGATTCCAACCCATCCAAATCCAGAGCTGAATCAAAATCCACGCTCTGGGAATCCATGGGAAAGCTGTTGTGTGATTCCAACCCATCCAAATCCAGAGCCGGATCAAAATCCACGCTCTGGGAATCCATGGGAAAGCTGTTGTGTGATTCCAACCCATCCAAATCCAGAGCCGAATCAAAATCCATGCTCTGGGAATTCATGGGAAAGCTGTTGTGTGATTCCAACCCATCCAAATCCAGAGCCGAATCAAAATCCATGCTCTGGGAATTCAAGGGAAGCTGTTGTGTGATTCCAACCCATCCAAATCCAGAGCCGAATCAAAATCCATGCTCTGGGAATTCAAGGGAAGTTGTGTAATTCCAACCCATCCAAACCCAGAGCCGGATCAAAATCCACGCTCTGGGAATCCATGGGAAAGCTGTTGTGTGATTCCAACCCATCCAAATCCAGAGCCGAATCAAAATCCATGCTCTGGGAATTCATGGGAAAGCTGTTGTGTGATTCCAACCCATCCAAATCCAGAGCTGAATCAAAATCCATGCTCTGGGAATTCAAGGGAAGCTGTTGTGTGATTCCAACCCATCCAAATCCAGAATCGGATCAAAATCCACGCTCTGGGAATTCAAGGGAAGCTCAGCGTTTTCTCAGCTCAAGCAAGAGATTGGAGTGGAAATTACTCCACCACCTCTTCAAAGAGTGCAAATTTGGGATTCTCTCCTTCATGGAATTAAAAAATCTCAAATATTAAAAAAAACAATAGAGGGGAAATGTCACCTTTTTTCCCCTAAAATTTGGATAAAATTTGTCTTTATTATGTCCATTTGGACAATAATTACATCTAATTTCAATGCTATATTTTGATATATTAATATATTTAGTTATCGATTTTAATTTAAATCTCTAAATTTCAATCAGTGGAAATGGAAGTGTTTCAAATAAAATCAAACTTTTTCCTAATGAGTTTAAAAATAGAATTCTTTAAAATTGATTTTTACCCCAAATCGAGTTGGAATTCTAAAGGAATTCCAAAGGATTGAATTCTTGGGGTGATTTTCTACAACAACAGAATTCTTGGCTTCTCTCATTATTTTTTGGGATTTCAACCACCAAATTCACATTATAGGAGTGCAAAATTAATAATTATTTCAAGCATATTTCATTAATGAAGTAATTTAATGTGATTTATTTCTTCTCTCCCATGAAAACGCTTTAATGTTCAATCCCCTCCTAACGATGAAGGTTGATTTTTAATTCTGATGTCCAACGTTTGGTTTTGAGGGGGAAATAAAGAAGGATTTTGAATTGATTGCCCTAGTTGTCCCTTGTTCTGTTTTTTTATCTCTTTCTGAATTAATTAATCTGATTTTAGAGCCGCTAAAACAAGCAAATGAGTACAATTACTAATTCTGAAATAGACGTGCAATAAATTAAAGTTCACGTTAAGAATATTTAAGATATTGGAGATGAATTTCTGCCCACGAATGTTCCAGAGACTGAATAATTTTTCTTTAAATAAATAAATAAATTATAATTTTAAATAAATAAAATTTTTTGAAAAGATAAATAAATAAATAATAAATAGATGGATAAATAAGTAGAAACTGGAGGGGTTTTCGAGCTTTATTGGGTTGGAACCAGTCAGCCCAATTCCTGTTGCCAGTGAAGCCAAGAGGCCTCTACCCCTGGATTTCCACGCATGGAAAAAGGGAAAAGGATGATATTTAAATCACATACAGCAATTATTAATAATTTTTAGGATCGTGGAATGGTATGGGTTGGAAAAGTCCTTAAAGATCCCTATATTCCAACCCTTTGCCATGGGCATGGAACCTTCCACTCAGAGCAGCTTCTCCTCCATTTCCCTGAATTTCCAACTTTATGACGCGAGTAGAACACAAAAAGGGGAAGGAAATCTTAATTTTAAGATGTTGATCCTTTAAAGTGCCCTGATTTTGTATCTTGGGCTCTGACAATTCCATTTCTGTTCCTTTATTTGTCATTTTCCAAGGACTCTTTTTGTCCCGTTGTGATCCAACCCTTCCAAAGTGATTTGCTCTTTAAAAGGAAAGGAAGATTTTCAGGATGAGTAGATGGAGGCTCAGGAAATCACACTCCAAGCTTTATTCTGACACCAATTTCCTGCCTTGCCACGAGCAAATCCCAAAGGTCTCGGCTTGGTTTTCTAAACTTGAGTGTCTCCCAATATTTGAGAATTTTTATTTTATTTTTTTTTCTTTTTTTTTAAATTTTATTTTTCTTTTTTCTTTTTATTTTTCACTTTTCATTTTTCATTTTTATTTCGTAGTTTTTTCGTTTATATTTATATTTTTCTCTTTTTCTTTTTCTTTTTCTTTTTCTTTTTCTTTTTCTTTTTCTTTTTCTTTTTCTTTTTCTTTTTTTCTCTTTCTTTTTTCCTTTCCCTTTTCCTTTTCCTTTTTCTTTTTCTTTCTTTTTTCCTTTTCCTTTTTCTTTTTTTTCTTTTCCTTTTCCTTTTCCTTTTTCTTTTTCTCCTTTTTCTTTTTCTTTTTCTTTTTCTTTTTCTTTTCTTTTTCTTTTTCTTTTTTTTCCTTTTTCTTTTTCTCCTTTATTTTTTCCTTTTTATTTTCTATTTTTTCATTTTTATTTTCTTTTTTTTTAAATTTTTTTAATTTTAATTTTTATTTTCATTTCTATTTTTATTTCCATTTTATTTCATTTTCATTTTTATTTTCCCCAACCTGTGCTTTGCACAAGGTCAGCCTAAAGAATCCAAGGCCAGTCTTGACTCAAATCTGTTTTCTGGGAAGTCTGATATTAATCCCAGGGATTGTTTGGTTCAACTTCTGACATCTCTTGGCTATTTCCTACGTGTGATGCCACGACTCCGAGTTATTTTTGGGAATACACATCCACCTCCACACCCTGCTCTGTGTGAACTATGGGCAGGATTAAACCCTGAGGAGACGATCCGTGAGCTTCCAGCAGAAATGGTTCATTCCCGTGTTTCCATGGGAAAAATTCACCTCACAGCCATGGAAAAGGAGGCGTCCACTTGTCAAGAGGAATCTCGGCTCTCCTCATAAATCACTGGAGATCATCCAGCAGAGCCAGTGGGATCCGAAGAGCATCCAGAAGTGGGAACGTCGTTTCCTGCTTTAACCGACTGCCAGCTGGGATGACCCGAGATCCCCCCAACATCTGCTCCGGGCTGGAGGACACAAGGCTGGATCTAAAGGAGACTTTGTCGTGCTCAGGAGGTCCCTGAGGGCCAAACGAGGTGTTCTGGAGCACATGGAATCATGGAATGGGTTGGGTGGGAAGGGACCTTCAAGATCATCTTGTTCCAAGCCCTGCCACAGGCAGGGACACTTTCCCTGGCTGCTCGGAGCCCTGTCCAATTTGGCCTTGACATCAAATGGAAAAAAAAAATGAAATCCAAGGAATAAGTGCCTTATCTCACTTATAAACCTAAATTTACAGTTCTATTCCCAAACCCCATCCTGAGGGATCATTTTTCCTTCATTTTATCCAATCTACTGGAAGACATCAACATTTGTGACCTTAACCTGTCCAAAATTGCACCAAGCAGCCAGAGGGGCAGCTCCTGTGTGCACAATTAAATCCAGGGGCTGCTGCCAGCTTTTCTGGCAGAAAACTTTTCCAGTGGGAATCAAGTTTGGGCAGGTGTGAACCCTCCTGAAAACCTCATCCCCTTTCCTGGGTCTTCCAAGTGAAATCCTCCTGTGCCAGAAATCCCACTGGGAAAAGTGCCCATAAAGGAGACAGAGGAATGCAGCAATTTTATTCGAATAAAGGGAGAGAGGCCACTGGGGGTTTTCTCTCTCGAGGTTTTGGAGGGCGCAGCCTCATTTTTTTAGGGAAAATGTCTTTCCAAACAATTCCATGGGTGAGGGGATGGGTGTGAAGAGCTTTTAGATGGGGTTTAATGTCTCTATTGACTTCCAGCTGTGGGTTTGTTCCAGAGCCCCGACAGTTTGACTCCTGAAACAGACAAATGGGGCTGCACAAGGCTGAGTTTGTGAACTTTGGGGTAAAAGGACGGGTTCAAGGGGGAATATGGGGCAGGCGGTTCGGGAAGGCTGCACCCTCCTGGTACCTCAGCAATGGGGAAAGGAAGAGGGCAACGTGCGGCCCGGAGTTTGGGATAAAAGTGTGTGGAAAATCCCGCTGTGAAAAGCCAGTGCCCATGAAGGAGACAGAGGAGTGCAGCAACTTTATTTGAATAAAGGGAAAGAGGCCACTGGGGAGGGATTTTCTCTCTCGGGGTTCCAGAGGGCGCAGCCTCCTTTTATCCCAAACTCCCGGCCGCACCTTGCCCTCTTCCTTTTCCCATTGCTGAGGTACCAGGAGGGTGCAGCCTTCCCGAACCGCCTGCCCCATATTCCCCCTTGAACCTGTCCTTTTACCCCAAAGTTCACAAACTCAGCCTTGTGCAGCCCCATTTGTCTGTTTCAGGAGTCAAACTGTTGGGGCTCTGGAACAAACCCACGGCTGGAAGTGGGGACAGACATCGAGCCCCATCTCAAAGCCATTCACACCCATCCCCATCGCCCATGGAATTGTTTGGGAAGACATCAGCGCACATCTTCCCTATCACTCCCAAAATCCCTGCCCAGGTCAGTGAACAGGGATCACATCATGGAAGAGAATCATTCCCAATCCTCCCAGCACATGGATTTGCTGTACATCCAAATAATCCCATTTCAGGTGATTTCTGCTTCTTGGATGAAACAGATTCCGTCCACAGTGGCCCTAAATCAGGATAAATCCATGAAAACACTGTATGACTTCAGCTGTAGGAATAAAAAAGGACGGATCACAAAACCAACCCAGCTGCCAGCAAAGTTGGCAGAGTCCAAAATGGAATCGCTGCTGCTTAATCTATACTTTAAACTGTTTCCTAAATTAAGATTGGGAAAGGAGATTAAAAATCAGGGCAACTTTCAACAGTGGGAAAAAAATTAAAATTATGATCTTTTTTTTTTTTCTAAAATAAAACTTCAAGGAGTAGGAAGCAAATTGGTTAAAAATCAGGTGCCAAAACCACAGGAGAACCCAGTAACAGTGAGAAACAAATAAAATCCCTGTGAGATTTTTGCTTTCTTCCAATCAGATAAAAGTGGGAACACACCGAGGGAAAAACTGAGCCCTCGTGTAAAACTTTGTCACTCTTCCAAAGTGTCACCACAGAGATCTTACAAAATCAACACTCACTGAAGAGAGGATGAACTTCTGAGTCAGTGCTTCAGAGCCAGGACATGGGGAGCGTCCGCCAGGATCAAATCCCTGTCCCTGGAGTCAGGAAAAGAAGGGAAAAAATGGTGAATATGCTGGAATCAGACTCTTCCCTTGTAAACTGGGATTCACTGAGACTTCGACACTCAAAAATGGAATAGAAGATGAATCCACCTGTTTCCTGGAGATGCTATTTCTCCCAGCGGAATGGTTTAGTTTGTCATTATGAGGTCTAGGAAAATTCAGGGAATTTTGTTTCAATCCCTTTGGAGCTGAGGGAACAAGGTGAGATCTGAGGATGAATTGCTAAACTGGGGTTTGGGATTCTTGGCCATTTCCATGGGCGCCCACAGAGCCTTAATTCCAAGGAAATCTCATCTGCAGCACTTCTAAAACTGTGCCTAAACCATGTGGCACATCTGGGAGACAAACTGAGTGGTTGGACCAAATCCCAGCATAAATCCCAGTTTTTTTCTGGGATCTGATCCCAGGTTTTCTCCTTGCCCAAGGTCACACCAGCCCAAATTAATTCAGTTGAAACTTTCAGAAATCATCGGATCTCCTGTTTTTTTTCTGTCTGAAAACAGCATCCAAAATCATGGACGTAGAATTGTTAAGGTTTTGGGATCATCAAGTCCAACCATCGACCCAAATAAATCTGGATTAAACAGAACCATCCCTACATCCCTGAGAAATCCAACCTTTGCTTTGTTACCTCATTTGGTATTTCAGAATTGTTGATTTATCCCAAAAAATTCCCATCATTTCGGAACGGTTCCACAGCAAAAGGAGGAAGATGCCCTAAAGGGGAGATGGAATTTCCCATTTACCTGGAAATATCCCGCAGTTTGTACAGGAATGTGCAAACAATCCTGTCAGGAAGAACACACAGCTCTTCCCACATCCAGTGCTGCCGTTATCCATCTTTTCCTGGACATGTTTTTAGACTGGAGCCTCTGAAGAACCCAACCTGTGCCGACCTCCAGGGATTACTCACGGAGCTGTCACAATTCCAGGGAAACAAACACAAAACCAGCTTAGAGTCCAGATCAAAATGGGATTTTAAGAATCACATCCATAGATTTCAGCCTATCATGGACATCTGGAACTTTTGGTTGCATCCTCGCCTGTTATTTTTTATATTTATGGAATGTACAGGGTTTATTTTTCCTTTGGACGGTGACCACAGCACATTTTCTCTCTTTGGGAGCGAGATCCCAGCTGGATACGCTGCAGGCAGAAGAAGACCTTTGCCTGTTGGATTTGTGAGCATCCCCTGAAGTTTTCCATCCCCAGATATCTCATTCCAGACAGGACTTCACCAGGAAGAAGAGTTTAGGTAGCACTGGCAATTAATAATCTTTCAAGTTGAGGTCAGGTCCCAGTAGCTCCTTATCTGAAATTCCATAAACCACTGGAAAAAAGGGGCTGTTTATCAACTTTAAAGCAGGACCTTGGCACTAAAGGACCTACATTTAAAATTTACATTTATTGACCTGGCTAATTAGTCTTGTGTTTATTAATTAAGTAAACACAAGCCTTGTTCCAGAGTCAGCTGAAAATTTTAGGAGTCTTCCCACAGATTTCAGCAGGATTTGAGTCTTGCTCTAGAACAGTTGTGTAGCCAATGAAATTGTGATGTTATTTAATGAATATTAAATATTATTTAATTAATCTGATTAAGATTTAACACATTTTGTAATTATGGCCTGCATTATTCTCTCTTTTTTGGTGTCATCATTAATAATAATAATAATAATAATAATAATAATAATAATAAAACTGAGTTTTACTGACGAATTTCTGAGCTCAAGTAGCTCCTTTCCTTGTAAATCCCAGTTGTTCCGTGTATTTTTTTGATCCTTAATCCTCTGCCCAAAGTGACGATTTTTTTGTGGTTTTTTCTGTTTATTTTCCGGCTCTTCACTCCCCCCATTTCTTTCTCCAGCAGTGGCTTGATCTAAAATTTAATTTAGTCATTAATTATTCATTAATTTAGTCATTAATTTTCTCTCTCAATCAAGTATTTATTTTTATTCCCCCATGGCTATAGAAAAGGATCAAGAAGGGAACATTTCCATAATTAGGCTTTTCTTAGACCTAACGTGAAGGGAATTTTTGGGAATTAGGTGCAGCTCTCCATGCTGGCGCATGCAGCAAAGCTGGGAATATTGCGAAGGAATCACAGCAAAACTTTTAGAAAAAAAAAAACCAATTTTTATTCTGAAAGTGATGGTGGGAGAAGGAACATTTATCTGAATAAAAGGGTTATCCCATCTTTGTTTTACCAGGATTTTGACCAATCCTATGTTTTGATTTGGGTTGAGCCACCAAAAAACAAAAAGGATTTGAATGCTGATATTTGTCTGATAACACCTGAACCAACTTCCTGATATTCACCCATCCTCATTCCAGAGGGTGTGGAAACCCTCAGTGAGCCCTAATTTATGCCCTATTTCCATCAGCTGGAATTCTGCTCGGGAATATCTCTTTTTTATTCTTTTTTCTGGATGTGTCTGCATCAAACAAGAACTAAAACAGGGAAACCCCGGTGTGTGCTGGGTGGGGGAGAAGCAGGAGAGACCCTGAGGATGGATGGGAGTAAATCCCTCAGAAAAGCTGAGTCAGGATTCTGGGATTAGTGGAAAACCTCTTGGAGCTCCTGGAAAAGCCAAGTTTTGGCACCCAGAACCATTTTCCCATTTTTCTGGAACGAGAAGAGTCGCCCCAAGGAAAATACCTGCATCCATCAAAAAATTCCAGCTCCCACCTGGCTCAACCTGCAAAAATCTCCTTTTATTTTTTGTTTTCCCTCATTTCTTGGCTCCCATGGGACAACCCCTGGGAACGAATCGCTGCTGCTCTCAGCAATCCCAACCTTGTTCCAGGAATTGTTTCCCGGTGCCTGTCATTTGACACCGATGGTATCAGGCTGTAACTACCGGCAGCTGAGGGCAGGAGGGAGCGATGCAATCCCAACAGAGCTTTCCAAGTCCTTAAAGGAAAAAAAAAAAACCCCAAACAACCAAGAATCAGAACTTTCCCAGAGTTATTAGTAGGTATTGTTACCTTTTATTAATGAAGCAATTAATAATGGCATCATACCAGAGATAGAGTGAGAGTTAAACTCTCATCCTCATGGAAAAAAAGCAGGAAAAATGTTATTTACAGGCAAAAAAGGAGGAATGTTGCTTGAGATCACACGGGATATTTGTAACAAGATAAGAGAACTGATAACACCAAGATTGTGGGATTGATCCCTGTCTGGGCCATTCATTAAATTTGGACTCCAAGATCCTTCTGGATTCCTTCCAACTCGGAATATTCTGATGTGATTCATCCCAGCATATTCAGATATTCCAGATATCCTTTCTGTGATTTCTGTAGCTGAATTTACAGTGGGACACCGACCTGTTGGATTCGTTTTTTAACCCTTAAAACCCTCACTCAGTTTCAGTTTGACCTTGTGGTGTTTTTTGTTTTTTAAATTTCATTTTAAACACTGAAGAGTGGGGGCTTGACTTATCTTGCCCCGAGCCCTTCCAGGTGATCCGTGGGACGTCGGGAATCTCCAAATGCCAGGCTGAAAAAGTGGGATTTCCCACTTTGCACCTGCTGATCCCCAGGGAATTCTTCAGCTTTCATTCCATTTCAGTAATGCCTTTAAAAATAGACTTTGTGGGAAGCGTGGAAGTATTTGTGGAGGTAAGGCCGGGCTTTAGGAGGGGTGGCAGAGGCCAGGCAGAGGTGACCAAGGGAGCCCAGCAGGAAGTCTTAGCTAAGCCAGCCCCAATTCCCACCTGTTCCCTGCAGTCCTTTCACAGCCGCTAATAATAAAGGGTTTGCGTTTCCCCGGAGCCCTTCATCCCTCGTGATCCCAAAGCACTCTGCAAATGACACCTCCAAAGGTCACATCCATGGGGGCTGGAATCCAGCCTGGCCCGGCCACAACAATGGGAAGGGAGGAGAGGCACGTCCAAGGACAGCAGGGTGAATTCCCGTTTGTGTGAGATGCGCTTTTCAAGGTCCATCCGGAGTAAGCGGGAGTTGGGATTGTAAAGCAGCCCAGGGTGTTACAGGCTGCTAATAATCCTTGGATTTAACCCCTGGAAGAAGGAAAAGAGATGGAAAAAAAGGGAGAAAAGGGGAAATGAGACTAATGACGGCAGTTCAATTGGATGCTGTGGTTCCAGAGAGGCTGCACAGTTTCAATCTGGTGCTCAGCCCGTTAATCCATCCCCTCCAGTGCCCTTTCCCTGGATTAGTTGTGCTGTTTATCCATTGTTTCAAGGCAATGAAATGACTCACACCCAGCCTGTTCCCAGGAAATCTTGCCAGGTGAGGGAGGTGACATTTACTGGGAGACCTGTTAATTGGAATCCACCCTAATAACACAAACAAAAGAGAAAACTCCAGTTCTGCGTGGCCCAAGCTTTATCGTTCCATCTCTGGGAAGCGCCGTGTGCCTGTTCCACTGGGCAGCCCCGAACAATCCCCTCTCACAGCTCCCTAAATCACCACAAGGAAAGGCCAAAGGCTTCCTGAAATGGAATATTCAACGGCTCTGGGAGGGGTGAGGGAGAGGGAAACTCATTTTCCCCGGAGAAAAAAGCCAAGTGTTTGCCGGTTGGGAGCAGCTCTGTGGGAAGCCAGGGAGGGGGTGCACAAATCCTGCTGCTCATTTCCCGTGTCTCCTGTCCCAGGATCGATCCACGGGGTGACATCGGGTGGTGGCAGCTGGAGATCCATCAAATACGGTCCCAGGGAGGGGATGCACAAATCCTGCTGCTCATTTCCCGTGTCTCCTGTCCCAGGATCGATCCACGGGGTGACATCGGGTGGTGGCAGCTGGAGATCCATCAAATACGGTCCCAAGGTGAAGAGGTGCCCTTTGTTCTGCTGCCTCTCCTGCCTTTTCTCACTCCATGAGTATTTATTCCCCGGGATTTACAGGTGAAAACGGTGGAAAAATGAGGCAGTCGCAGTTCTGTGCCTGAGTTAAAGCAGATCCAAGGAATATTCTTTTGGAGGTGATTCTTTTGCTTCCATATAAATATCCAGTGCTACACATCCATCCCTGAGTGCTGGAGAGTCTTTGTTCCTTCCTGTTTATCCTTTCAGACAGGGATGAAGGGACTTGGGAGCTGGTCCAGAGGGGGATCAGAGGGATGGAACAGCTCTCCTATGAGGAAAGGTTGAGGAAGTTGGGATTGTTCAGCCTGGAGAAGTCTCCAGGGAGACATCCCATTCCCACATCCCAGGGATTCATTTGGCTGCCTTTCAGTGTTTCAAGGGAGCCCAAAGAAAGGTGGGACAAATTTTTAACCAGGATCTGTTGCAATGGGACAAGGAGGGATGGTTTTAAACTAAAAAAAGGTGGATTTAAATTTACTTTTAAGTGGGATTTTTTTTATGATGAGGGTGGTGAAACACATGCACAGGTTGCCCAGAGAGGTGGTGGGTGCCCCATTCCTGGGAATATTCAAGGTCCCTTCCAAGGCAAAGTATTCCATGATTCTGTGATCCATCGTTCTGCCAGCTCGAGGTCATCCTAGTCTGACTTGGGAATTTGCAACTTTCATTATTCTTCCTGCCTGATTTTCCTGTGTTCATATGGAGGGGTTCTGTCCAGAGTTTGGGTTTTCCTACGCCAGGAGCAGATGCAACTTCATTATTATGTGTTAAATTATCTACATATAATAACACATATTTACATATGGACATATGCAAATAATTTACAAATGTCCATTAAAAATTTACATATTTTACGTTAAATAAATAATTTACATATTTACGTGGGAGCACCATGAACGGAGCTAATCTTAATAATTACAGGCTAAAATAGCTCAGGGAATGGAAGGCTGGGATGGAAGAATCCATAAATCCAATTGCCTGATGCTGTATATAGGGTATAGGGCCTCTCTTTTGGGTTTTCCAATCAGGATTTTGAGCCGTAGTTTGCGTGTATTTGGGGCAAAGATTTTCAGGCCAAGAATTCGGTTTTAATGTGTATAATTTTCTACCCTGTACAATGGAATCTTCGGGATTTCACTTCATTTTTTTTAAGCCAAGTAAATTATCTGAGTCATAGATTCTCAACAAGAAATTGAGTCTTGGTTCAGAAGTGCAGAGGGAAAACTCAGAGTTCCTGTTCCAGTGGATAATTCTTCTCCCTGTGCATCTGTGCCTAATTTTTATCCTCTTTCAAGAAGGAAATACAAATCATAGAATCAGAATGATTTTATAATCACAGAACCCCAGACTAATTGGGGTTGGAAGGGACCTTAAAGCTCATCCCATCCCACCCCCTACCATGGGCAGGGACACCTTCCCCTATCCCAGGTTGCTCCAAGCTCCATCCACCCAGTGAAAATCAGGAATTACAAATATCCCGATTTTGGCCCTTTGACCAACTCCATTTAAATTTCCACATGAGCCAAGGCTGAAGATCAGCTAGAGATTAATTATAACTAAAAAAACAGGGCAACAGAAGGTCTAGTCTTTTTTTTTCTGTATCAATTGAAAT
Source organism: Dicrurus megarhynchus (assembly GCA_013399195.1). Lineage (NCBI taxonomy): Eukaryota > Metazoa > Chordata > Aves > Passeriformes > Dicruridae > Dicrurus > Dicrurus megarhynchus. The sequence goes on along the minus strand of VXAD01001913.1, from coordinate 814,994 downwards.
AATTAGGTTGTCCTGGATGCCACCACAGCACAGAATTCGAAGCAAGTGGAATGTGGCTGACAGGGAATGTGGTTGTACAGAATTATACAGAGCCAGACAGAGGGGGACAGCCAAAAATTAAAGCAGGGAGGGAGCTCCCAGAGTGTTGCAGAAGGCTTAAAACAATAACTTTTGCTACTGTAGGGGAAAAGAAATAGAAAATAAAGGAATAATAATTTAAAAAGTCCCTGTCTGCCATCTGGTAGGGAATTACAAAACATACCAATGGTAAAAGCCAACTTCCATCTCCAATTCCACTTCTCTTCGCAGCCAAAACCACAGGGGGACAAATAAATTCCTACTCCCAAAGCCAAAGGCTTCTTTTATGGATGCATCAGATCTTTGGGAGTTATCTGTGTTCTACCTGCTGTAATGTGCTGCTGTCCCTGCTCCATCCCTGTGTCCTCACCCGATTCCTTTCTACCAAGTGCACCTTAGGAGAGACAGATGAGGGAAAATGAGGGAATTCATCCCAGACAGGAGTGGGCAGGGGATAATGATCTTTCTGGAATGAAAATGAGACATTTTCTGTGGTCACCAAAACCTCTGTGACCTCTGAATCCATCACAACCCAGCAAGGGGAAGAAAAATGAGGTAAATCTTTACAAATAAGGGCAGTTGGGATGTCAGAAACAACTTCCCCTCAGTTCCCATCAGATCCCATCAGCTGGGATGTCTCAACCGTGGATTGCACAGGAATAATCTTTCACTTTTTTCTGTTCTCCACAGAAAGCATCATACCTTGCATGGTTTTATCCACAAAGGGATGAACCTTTATGGATAAAACTCCTTCCTTTCAAGCAGTGGTTCCCAAAGCGCCAGAGGTGCTTCCCTAAACTTCCTGAAGGAGCAGCCCAGGGATCGTGGAGTGCACGTGTCTGTTCTGGGAGGTGAGGGGGTCATTGCAGCCACAGGGCTGGAGAAAAGATCCATGAGATCTGCTGGATTCCACAGGAGGGAAGGGACAACTCCATTCCTGGGAGGTGGGGAACTCAAGCGTGGATCACTGGAGCTGATCTCCGAGGAATCTCGTGGCACACGGATATTTGGGAAGGGCTCAGTCATGCAAACAGGATTTTTTTATGGCGTTTTGGGTACATCCCTGCCTCAGCCATGAGGGTCTGCTCCAGGAAAGGCCCGGATCTCCTCCGTGTCCTCCACCTGCCAGATGTCCTGCAGCCCCAGGGGAGCTCCAGGAATACTGGATGTTTATGCAGGTGAATCATCCCTTTGGAGAGCAGCTCATCTTCCTCCCTCAGAGGCACCCAGGGGCTCATCCAGCTGTCTAAGCACGAGTGTCTGCTGGAATTTGAGCTGTCTGGAATGATCCTATTTTGCCTCCAGCTGCAGCTCCAGCGAGGCACAGGACCCTCGCCGTTGTGGTGTCCCATCTGGCACAGCTGTGCAGATGTGTCAGAGCCCTCAAACGTCTCACTTGGCTCGAGGGGCCTGGAGGTGTGCAGATAAATCGGGCTTAAAATTCCTTCTTTGCAAATGTTTCATCTGCCCTCAGCTCAGGGGCTGGAGCTGGAGTGTGGGGATCTAAATCAAACCCTCTGCTGGTACCTGGGCTCAGCCTCCAAGAAAGAGGATTTATCTCCCAGGATTTCAGGGTGGTGTCCAGTTCACTGAGTCTCCTAAATTTAGGTTCAATGTGAGGGAATATCCTCATGGCAGCCAGAGTCGGTGCAGCTCTAATTGCCTGAAATTTGGGATCTGGTTTGGAGAAAAATCAACTCCAAGATACCCAAATGAGGCTGAATGTGACATGGGAGCTTTGGGACACCTGGAGGAGAGAAAACTCCAGGGAGAACTTAGACCCCCTTCCAGGGCCCAAAGGGGCTCTGGGAGAGCTGGAGAGGGACTTGAGAAAGGGCCTGTAGGGACAGGACACAGGGAATGGCTTCAAACTGCCAGAGGGCAGGGATGGATGGGATATTGAGAAGGAATTACTGGCTGGGAGGGGGGGGAGGGGCTGGGCTGGAATTCCCAGAGCAGCTGTGGCTGCCCCTGGATCACTGGAAGTGTCTAAGGCCAGGCTGGACAGGGCTTGGAGCAGCCTGGGATAGTGGGAGGTGTCCCTGCCCGTGGCAGGGGTGGAACTAAATGACCTCTAAGTCCCTTCCAATCCAATCCATTCCATGATTCCATGAAAGGTCTGAAGGCTCCTGCCAGCAGGTAGGATCTGTCAGAACTGTTATAATTCCAAAGCCATTCCAGGATGGCTTGGACAGCCCTGAGAAATGGTTCCTTCTCCCCCTTCATTGGAAAGGGCCGGAGGAATCCAGCTGGACCCTTTGGCAGTGCTGGCATCAGACGGATCCCACTTGGTGACCTGGTTTGGGACAGGAATGTGGGGGCCTGGAAAAAGCTGTGACACCGTGGAAGGGGGAATTTGAGATCCAGCTGATTGAGGTCACGCCAGCCTGGCCATTCCCTAAAAGCCATGGATGGAGTGGCCGGGGCTTGGCATTCGGGTAACAAAGGGAAGGAATTGGTTCCTCCACTCCTGAAATGTAAACGGAACAAATCCATTGTGTGAGGAACTTCACGGGCAATTTGCCAAAACAAATAAAGGAAAAATTGTGGCCTTTTTTTTCTCCCTACTCCTTAATGCTGTAGGAAGCAAGCCAGGGATAAATTCCATTTGATATTTAGTGAGCAAATTTGCACAATTTTATTCCCAGTTTTAAACTGGGAAACATTTCAAGCCAGGGAACACCAGTTTGGAACATCCTAAGCCACATCAGGCCTCTAAATAATATTATTTAATTTTTGTCATTTTTCTTGGTCATAAGGAGGAATTCATTTCCATAGGTCCTGTACAAATCCTGAGATCTTTTGCTGCTCTTCCTTGCGAGCTCCCAGGCCAATAAATCATTCTCTGATATAAACTTAGATGTCTGAGTGTGATTTCTGTTCCTACCACTCAATCACTTATAGATCAGGAGGAAAAGCTCCAGTGAACCTTCCACATGCACAGTCATGTCGGGATTTGGCTTCGTGCCTCAACAGAAGAGTTTTCCCAGAATATTCCTTTCCTGTAGACTCAGGCAGAGAACTCCAATCCCAGAACTGCCAGCACTGCATCCTACAAGTTTTCCTTGGAGGCTTCCCAGTCTCGACCAAACAAATTTCTCACTGTGTGAGAACTGATGGAACTCCAGCCAAATGGGGGAAGCTACACCAGAATCCTTGGATTAAAAGGAGCTGGTTTTTAGGGATGCACTGATGAACAAAGGCTGATGAGGTTGTGAAGTCAAACATCACTCACCCTCTTGGTTTTGGCCAAAAAATCCCTCCTGTGGTGGAGAGGCACCAGCAGCTCTCTGCCATGGGCACGTTCTGGTGCCAGTAACATGAGCCAAGGAGTTGGCATCCCATTCCCACATCCCAGGGATTCATTTGGCTGCTGCCAGAGGGAAAGCAGCCTCACAGACATGAAAGGATGAACCAGGAGCTCTGTGCCATGTGCCGAAGGAGAAAACTCACTGATGTGACAAGGGGAGAAGTTCTGCAGAGCTTTCCCCGGGGGAGAAAGAAGCTCTGGCTTTTTTTCTCCCAGATTTTGACAGAAACAGAAGGTTTGGAGAAAGAGAAGGTCTGGAGAAAGAGAAGGTCTATCAGCAGTGACAGAGTCTGAGTGGAGCAAAAGGTGCCCAAGCAACTCTTTCCCTCCCAGAATAAATAAGGATTTTTAAAATCAGAGAATCCCAGAATGGTTTGGGTTGGAAGGGACTGTAAAGCTCATCAACCCCTGCCATGGGCAGGGACACCTTCCACTGTCCCAGGGTGATCCAAGCCCCATCCAGCCTGGCCTTGGACACTTCCAGGGATGGGGAATCCACAACTTTTTATTTGCACAGGAATTCCAGGGTCCATGTGAGTGCATGCGTTTTTGTGTCAGGAAGGAGGAAAAGTGATCAGGACAGAGGGCAAGGGAGGAAGAAGGAGATGGGTGGAGACAGAATAACTTTGGCCCATGGAAAATCCAAAGGACCCCTTGCCCACACTGCAGCATTCCTTCCCAAAACGTGTCCAAGCAGCCCAGGAAGGTGGGATAATTAAAAAGAAAGAGTGGGGTGGCCTTTAGATGGGGTTTTAATCTTACCACAAAAGCTCATAAAGCCTGAATGGCCCTCCTGGGGCCCCGTTTTATTGCCACAAATTCCCACTACGTCCCTGGGAGAAGTAGCTCACACGTTAAAGCTCCTTGTGAGTCCAAGGAAAACCAAATTCCTTCAGCCACCTCCTCACAGCTGCCAGAAACCCCCATTTCCCCAGAAATTCCCACTTTTTCTTCTCCAGGCCAGAGCACTGCATTTGCCAGAGGAGCCAGTGGCTCCACCAAAACTGAGAGTGGGATTTGTGACCTCCTTCCTGCAGTGTTTAGGGTTAATAATGATACATAACTTGTTATTCCTGTAGGTAAATTCCCATTTTCTAAAGTTCTTTGGATGCAAATCTTCACAAAAAGATTTGGTTTTCCTACTAAAATAGAATTTTAAGGTTGGAAAAATCCTCCAAGATCATCTATTCCAAGCTCCAACCAAATTCCACCGTGCCCAATAAACCACATCCCAAAGGGAAATGCTGATATTTCAGCCCCCTGCCCACTCCTCCTTCCTCCAGAATGAAGAAATTGTGGATATCTGAACCCTTGGGATTAAGTTTTATATTTCTTCCTCTCATTGCTTTTTTTTTTAATGACTAGAAAGGATGATTTGGTTAAGGTGACCTTTAATTAAGTGAACATCCAACTGGGGCCAGGATTTCTCCCACATGAAAGGGAACTAAAGAAAGTTGGGATAAATTGTCCCTCCGTTCCTCTTGTGGCATGTTAAACAATCCTGTCTTGTAATAATAATAATAATAATAATAATAATAATAATAATAATAATAAATGGTTATAGAGATGTGACTTGAATATGAAAAATCACATTCCGAATACACTTAGAAAAGGCCCCTGAGCTCTTTTCTCACTATAAAATCCATCTTTGTTGCTCATCCGCAGATCTCAGGAAAATCTTCCTGCATAATCATGGACCATTGGGAATATTTAGGATGCTCTTCATTCTCACTCACTTCATACAGGTAAAATTGTCAGTGGATAAACAGAACAGAGGTGACTTTCACCAGCAGAAGTTTTGATACCTGGAAGGCAAGATAGAAATTTAAGTGCTTGTTCCTTTTTAATAGATAAGACCTGCATTATCAGTGTGAGTGTTGGTGTTAATGTCCATGGAATCATGGAATTCCAGACTGGTTTGGGTTGGAAGAGACCTTCAATCGTCTCATTCCACCCCTTGCTATGGGCAGGGACACCTTCCACTATCCCAGGCTGCTCCAAGCCCCATCCAGCCTGGCCTGGGACACTTCCAGGGATCCAGGGGCAGCCACAGCTGCTCTGGGCACCCTGTGCCAGGGCCTCCCCACTCTCCCAGTCAGGAATTCCTTCCCAATATCCCATCCAACCCTGTTTTCCTACAGCTTAAGGCCAATTCCCCTTGTCTTGTCCCTCCACGCCCTAGGGAAAAGTCCCTCTCAAGCTTCCCTGTAAAGTCACAGCACAAGTCAGCTCCATTTAGGCCACTGAGTCAAAGCCGGGATTTCCTTGGAGCTCTAATCCGAGCCTGGGTTCCCTGGGCAGCTGCAGATCCCAAGTGCCAGTGAGAAGCCTGAGGGATTCCCAGATATCCATAGGATTTGCACAACAAAGGACTTTTGGGAGAACAGAGATTCCCAGATATCCATGGGTCTCACACAACAAAGGGCCCTTGGGAGAACAAGGATTCCCAGATATCCATGGGTCTCACACAACTAAGGGCCCTTGGGAGAACAGGGATTCCCAGATATCCATGGGTCTCACACAACAAAGGACCCTTGGGAGAACAGGGATTCCCAGATATCCACAGGACTTACATGACAAAGGAATTTTGGGAGAACAGGGATTCCCAGATATCCATGGGTCTCACACAACTAAGGGCCCTTGGGAGAACAGGGATTCCCAGGTATCCATGGGTCTCACACAACAAAGGACACCCGGGAGAACAGGGATTCCCAGATATCCATAGGACTTACACGACAAAGGAATTTTGGGCAGACCGGAGCAGGAGCTGAAGGCCAGGTGAAATCCCCCAGGCCATCCACGTGCAAATCCCAAAATTCAGCTCTCTTTACCTCTGAGCTGAATTCCTGGCTTTAGCTGGAGGTAATCCTACCCCATACGAAGCACAAAAAACCCAATCCTTCCAAGTATTCCTGATCCAATCAGACCCAGGATCTATTCTTAGCCTGGCCTTTGAGCAAATTGCTCGGGTTTTATTCAGGTTTATTGATAATCTGGGCCCCCTGTGAGCGAAACAAATTCAACTCAAAGACATTTGGAGTTTGCAAAGGTCATCTTTAATCTGGACTTGATAAATCCATATTTTAGAGTAGGCACATTCCTAATATTGTAAGGGAAGGAAGGAGAAAATAGGATAAGAAGGAGAAATGACCCAGTAGAGCTCAGGAAAACAGGTGGAAGGAGGCCAAATCCATTTGCATGGGAATGTCAGGCAAGGAGCCAAGGATAGAATGGATGGAAGGGCAGTCTGGGAAAGTGAAGAGATGATCCGTGGTACTGGGACAACATTCCACTGGGATGTGAGGAAATCAGCTCCCTGCCAGCCCAGGGAATGTGGGCAAAAGACTTTCAAAGCTGCTGATTTGGAACAAGGAAGAGCAGGAAGAAGAGCAGGAGTCGTATGAGGGTTAAATAATATTGGGGATTTCTGGGATTAAAAAATAATGTTCGGAGTTCATGCATTCAAAAAAAAAAAAAAGGACATGGATTGGTGAAATCAAGTTTGGTTGCACCACAAGAAATTATCCCAAAAATCAATAAAAATTGTCAAATAATTCAAGGCAGTTTCTGTTCCTGTTCCTTTTCATGTCAAAATTATCAGTTCCATGCAGAGTCCCCTTGGAATAGTTTTCATTATTCATTTTTCAATCCAAAGAAACTGAGGGAAAGAACGTGCCTGGGATTGGGGAATCTCATTTGATGAACGCAACCTCAGACCAAAGAAACTCAGTTTTTCTTCATTGAGGAAATTTCAGATTTGATGAAAAAGCCCTTTGACTTCAGGCTCCATCATCTGTTTATTTTTTGAGGAATGGGATCTCAGTAGGAGGAAAAGTAAAAGTGTTTTCCCTCTGGGATTGATGCCTTTCCCTTCCAGTGGCCAGACTTTTTTTTTCCCAAGTCCAGGGAAAAATAAACAGAAGGGAAACCTGATACCACTTCCCTCATCTGGAGACAGTAGCCCTGAAAGAAAATAAACCAAGCTCCCTGCCCACTAAGGATGGGATAAGAGACCTTGGCCTTCAACTTCAGTCAGGGAAAGTCCGTTTGGAAACTGGGGGTGGGGGATGGAATTTTCTCATGGAATTTTTTAATGATAAAAGTAATGAAAGAGTGGAGAGGATGGGCAGGAGTTGTCCGTGGGTATTTATTGACTGTCAGTGGTAGTTTAGCTGTTCCCTTCTCAGGAAACAAAGGAAATCTCGAGATTCCCCCTGATGCAAATTTTCTGGGATATTTTAATTTGCGTTTTATCCCAGGAGAAGATCAGGAGAGCGAACTCTGCCTCAAGCTCATCTCTTGCTGGAGGCCACAAAAAGCAGCTGTCAAAGAACCATCACCAAATAAAGGTCTTTGCTACTGGAATTCCTGGGAGACTTTCGGAGCTCGGGAGCTTGCAGGGATTTCCAAAGGTATTTGGAAGTGACCTGGAAAGGAATTGCTACTTAATTTAGGAGGATGACATCATTAAGGACAAAATGTGTAACAAAAGGTAGGAGAAAGCAGTTGAAAAATCTCTTGGCCTTAAACAGAGTAAATATGTTGGAAATTATAGAATTTTTCTAATTAATTGTTAATTATTTTTCAAGTAATCATAACCAGGATATGAATTAGAAGCAGTGTGTTAGTCTTAAATCACTTCTAGCCACGTAGCTGAGTACTTTTACACATATTTTATTGGGAAAATCACTGGAATTTTAAGTTTTTCTAAACAAACCCTGAGGTGCTTCAATGAGCAAGACCTGGGAGAGGGAAATGGATTGTTGGAATTGGATACAAGGAGTGCAGGATTTATGGACCACGAGAACATTTTGCAGGAAGCAGAAGATAAAGGAGAAGGTAAAAAAATTCAATATATTTGTGTCCCTGCCAGAGGAAAAAGATACCAAAAAGATTAAAATTATTGATGAACGAGCACAAACAGCAAGAAATCAATAACCAATAAAGGACAGGGTACTAATTAATTAATTAAAGAGAATTATGTAAATTAGAGCCAACCAACATTAATTTCTTTGCTGAAGGTGCAGAAATAGGTGACAAAGTTTTGTATCAGTGTCCGTGTGGAGGCTGGAATTTTGCTGGCCACACAAATGGGATTTCACAACTCATGGGGAGGAACTTTCTCCTGTCCCTGTCCTGCTGTGTCCGCAAACAGCTTTAGCTCAGGGCAAACATAAACACCTAGGGTGACATCACATCCTCTGGAACTGGAGAGATCCATGGAGAACAGGAGCTGGAGGGGGAAAAAAAAGAGGCTGCAATAGTAAGGGAGGGACAATCTCCAAGAGGATGCTGGGGTGTAAAATGAGGCAGATCAAAATCAGAGCTGGGCCTGTTGTGAGTGAGAAAAAAGCAGGGAAAGGGTGGGAGTAGGAGCAGGCATGGCATGGCAAGGATGGGAAGGGGTTTGGGGACTGGGAATGTGTGACTGGGAAGGGACACAGAGTGATGTGAACATGGCTCACACCTCCAGCAGGATTCCCTGAGCCATTCCAACCCTGGAACGCACACGGAATCCTCCAAATGGGAACACAGAGCTGAGCCAGGCTGGTGGTTTTTAACAGAAAGGAGCCCCAGACATCAATGCTCCAATTCCTCTAAAAGGTCATGGAATCAGTAAAGGATTTGGGTTGGGAGGACCCTTAAAGGTCACCCAGCCCAAATCCCCTGCAGAGAGCAGGGACAGCTTTGATGGATCAGGTGGCTCAGTCCAGTAGATCCTTGAATATTCCCAGGGATGGGGCATCCACCCCTGAAGGGCAGTAAGGACACTCCGTGGTCACTTCCAAGATGTGCTTCACCTTCTCCTGGGAGGTACCAAGATAATTCAGGTGTCCTGCTGTCAATCAAAGCCTGTTGATGGAGAAGATTTTGATCAGATATCAGTGTCTTGAGGAACGGATGAGATGAATCTGGGCTTGTGTTGTAAAATATTTTTCTACCTTTGCTTGCGGACAGCACAGGATATGGAATTTCCTCTGGCCAGTTTGGGGCCTCTGTGCCATCTGTGCCATCTGTGCCATCCCCCACCTCCTTGTTCCCCCCAACCTTCCCCCTGCCAGGGCAGTGTGAGGAGCTCCACAGTTCTCGTCTTGGTGCCACCACTGCAGCCACCGAACCATCGCTGTGCTATCGACTTTATTCTCATCCTAAATCCAAAGTGCGGCACCAGAACGATTTCTAGGAAGAAAACCAACTCCCCCAGTCAAAACCAGGACACAAAGAGAAAAATGTTGACTTTAAGAAGGGATCTGCTTCATGCCTTGGCCATGCTTTGAGATGCTTCGGCATCTCGGGGCCAGAACGTGGCTGTTGCTAAAACCGGCCCAACCCTGGCCTAAATAAAGCCTGGTTTATCTCGGGCTCTGGCTGCCAGCCAGGGAATTTTGCGTCTTTCCAAAAAGGCTGCATAGTCCTACACCTTTTCTTTTTTCCCCCCACTTCCCACAAAACCTGGGGGATTTTGGTAATTCCAGAGCTTGCGAGGTCTGTTTGAAACCGGAGCTGGCAAAGATAGAGGGGGAAAACTCCTCGAGGTCATCCAGACCTGGATTTCTCCTCATGTTCCAGAGGGTCCAGCTTGGGAAAGGATTTCATCCGGCCCTGAAAATCCTGTCTTTATTTGGTTATAAAATTTTAGGACCCTGGGAAATTGATTTTCTGCCATTTTAGCTTGAATATTTCTCCCCAGGTCTGTAAAGATGTTTCTGTGGGTGAATGATTCCACCTCACACAGGAATATTTTCATATTTAATACACAAGTTATTAAATATTCTGGAGGGGAGTGAGAAATCAAATGGGACTATCCAGAAAATATGAACATTTAAATTAAATTATAACATTAAAGAAGGGATCAGGAAAGAGCAGAACCTCAGGTGATTCCGGTATGAAAGAATTGGATTCAACATTGGTAAAGTGAAGTGGAGGAAATGCTGGGAGGATTTTTCACACCTCATTCACATTTATGGACTGATAAAATAATAATAAGAAGGGCTGAAAGGGATTTCTGGGGATCATCTGATCCATGTTTCTGACCTTTGGGCATGAAGAGGGAACTGCACATTCGGCCCAACTGACCAGGGAGAACCAGCACAAGAAATAAAATTTTAATTTTACCTGAAGTGTGAAAACTCAAAGTCACCACACCCAGGTTGCCACAAATCTTGATTCAGCATCCCAGAAATTCTGGCTTTGACTTCCATTAGTTTAGCAATATTATTGGGATAATTTTATTTTCCTTCTGATTTGGAGCCTTTCGCAAAAAACATTTTCAAGCCTTTATGCAACAAATGAATCTTATAATATGCCTCAAAAAATAAAATCATGATTCTAAGAAGAGAATTTAATGAGAAAATATTAAATATGCTTTGTATTTTCCCAAGTTTAGGTGAGTTAAAAGAATATCAAGGGAGGAAAATGCAATATAAGCCCCTCCTAGATAGGCACAGAAAAAGAAACGCTGTTTGAAGCAGAACGAGGCGTGGGGAGATGAAAAATGACAGAAGGAAAGCGAGGGCTGACGATTAGGAGATATTTCCTGAAAACCACAACCACCAGATGACTGCGACTTTCCCGAGGGAAAGGGTGGGAAATCTCTTCCTTTTGGCTTTTAACGTCGGATAAAGCCCCGAGGGACAATTCCACAGAAGCCACTATCATCAATGCCAGCTCAGGTTATCACTTTTGGCCTGGGAATTATTGGCCCAGGCCATGTTTTGTGTTGAATTTTGTATTTCAGAGATGATTTTCACAGCTTGCATGAGAGCATTTCAGCAGCTCCAGCCCCCTAATCCTCCAAAGATATTTTTCTGAACGTTTGGCTATTAAAATCCACCCAGTAAAATTCTGGCTGGAAGAAATAAAGATTCCAGTCCAGCAGATCCTTTGCTGGGGCAGGGTTTTGACACTTTACCCTGCTTTAATGCCAATGATAATGACAGTAATAATCACTTTACTATTTAATTTTTCAATTCTTTCATCTCCCTGAGAGAAATTGAAAGTTATTAAGACACCAAACCTCACACAAAGCCCTCTTCCACCCTGCATTTTGCATTTTATTCATATTTTCGCTTTCCAAACCTCTGCTTCCCTTTCCCTGGGAAATGCCACACTTTCCTAAAGGTCAGCTGGAGAAAATAAAAGGCTTTTTATTAACTGCAAACCGTGTGGATTTCCACTTGTGCTGCATAAGAATCTGCCTGTCATTATGAAGTGGAATTAAATATTTTATAAGGTAAAAGAAGTTAATATTTTTCGGATGGTGAACAGATTCGCGGGCTAGGAGTGCTCTTGGAAAGCTCTGCTGATTTGAACTCCAGCTCCTGGCCTTCGTTTCTTTTCTGACTTGTTTCTCTTCCTGATTTTGGGAATACAGGGGGAATCCCATCCAGGTGGTGACCACGCTGTCCTTGGCGGTACAAATTCCCACAATTAGAAATATTCCCTGCGTCCAACACTTTACAGAGGGAGTTATCTCTGCTTTGGGATGTTTATAAATTCAGAGTCTTGCTTTTTATAGTATTTTATATCTCCTTCAGCATCTAATGAAGAAAGAGGCTGCTTTAAAGGAGTTTCATTCATTATTTAAGCCTGTGATTCTCTACATAGATTTTTGAGGCTATTTGGCCAAATTTTGGCTAGAAATTCTTCACAAAACGGGAGAATGGAATAAAGCCTGGAACTGAAACCTCCCTCCTGTGAAAGAAATCCGGAAAAATCCGTGCTCAGGATTTATTCTTCCTATGCATCTGCTCCTCCATCCTCACCCATCCTCAAATGTCAGCTTGCCCTGACCTCCCAGGCTAAACCCAGAGGCCCTGCCCTGGTTTCAGTCTCTGCTGAGCCTTTATTTTGGTGGATTTTGGTGGATTTTGGTGGATTTTGGTGGATTTCCGTGGTTAGGATGCTGCAAGCTGGAGGAACTGAGAGTACATTCGTATCCAGACCCTCATTCCCAATGGGAAGGTGAACCCAGCACCTCCAGAGAGGAGGGACTTCAGCTGCAAAAATAGAGATCAGTTTGTGCTTCTTGCCTCTGTTTAGGAAAGGTTCTGCTTTCCTTAATTCCATGGGGATGCTTCTCCTCCTCAGGAAAAATGTTGGATTTATGTTGCTCTTGAAGTAAAATTGTCAGTTTGAATATTTTTCTCTGGATGAGGCATTAACAAAATTCATTCCTGGCTGCCAGGGACAGCAAAGAGAATCATAGAATCCCAGAATAATTTGAATTATAAAAGGACCTTAATAATCATAGAATAATTTGAATTATAAGGGACCTTAATGATCATCTAAATGTTGTTAAACCTTGTAACAGTGCATTGGAAAGGGCAAAAAAGTAAATTATTATCTACTCAGCTCTTCCTCTGAAGAGCTTTTATCTTATCTCTCATTCAGCATCTCTATCCACGCAGTTAATTAGCCCTGCCTCATAATTAGCCCTCTAATCTCAGCCAGCAGAAAGTTCCAGTTGAAATTTATGGCTAATGGAGAAAAAGATCACCATTTTCAATTTTCCTGCCACCCAAAAATAGGTGGGATGCACCCAGAGAAAGTGTCTGGATGTCCAGAGGGGCCTTGCTGAGGGTTAAAGTGGACACCTCCTGTTCAGAGGCAACAAAAATGTTCTGAATGGAGTAGAATTCTATCGGTCATCGAATTCCACCCGAGATTTCTCCCTCTTTTTCAAGCTCCTAATAAATTTGATCCTGTCCCACAATGTGCTCCCAGCTGCTGCCAAGGTGGGGCCGATTTCAGAGGCTTTGAGTGCTGAATTTCATCCTTGAGGGTTATCAGAACCCTAAAGAGCTTCTGTTGTTAGATTTTAAATATCTTAAGTAATTAATGACCGTGACCTAGGCTCTCCTGGATATTTTTGTTGGTGGTTCTGCTTTCCAGAGGATTCACAAACCTCTGCTGAGTGTAAATGGGGTTTATCCCACCAGGGATGGAAGGATTTTGCCATAATTCATAGTTCCCACCCCATTTTCCCTGCACTCCCCTGCAGCTCTGGCCAGCCTCAGAATTTCCATGAATTCCCATTTATAGCATCAGTTTTATCCATCCACTGGTTCGTCTCCATTCCTCCTAAAACTGAAGAGATGTTTGGTTTGTAAACTTTATAAGGAAAATTTTAGGATATTCCACATGGCAGGGAATTAAAATTACCGTGTCTTTAGGATGTTTCAAGGACGAGGCAAAATGGGATCCAGATATTTTGCTGATAAAAGAGAATGGAATTCCCCCAGAATGGGGGGCAGGGAAGTCCAAAGGTGGCAACTATTTAGGCGTGTTTATTTCAGGAATTAAGTTTAATAACCCAGAACCTCCCCACCACAGATAAAGGAAAGTTCATGTTCACAGATATGGAAAATAGAGATTTTCCCTGCTGTAATGCCAGGAGAAAAAAAGGAGACTTTTTACTCCTCAAAAACCAATTTATTCCCTATGGATTTGTGGTTTGGGGTTTGTTTTTTAGCACCTCAGAACCAGGATAAAAAATGGCTCTTAAAGAGCACTGAGGCTGTTTCCCACTAAAAACTTGGTCTGTGGTGGTTTTACTGTCCTTTGAATTATCTCCTTTCCATTAAAGGCATCCAAATCCAAGTCACTGAAAACAGAGTCTGAAAATTAATAGGACTGGGAGCTCCTGTGGGACCTCCCCCTCTTACCTAAATATCATTATCTTTTATTTATGGCCCCTCAGAACCTGCAAGGCCTGAGGGATATTTTGGCCTTGTTTACCCTACGCGCTCCGCGTGTTGTTTTTTAGATCCCGTCATGTCCCATAGAATTGTAAGCTGTCTCCCGAGAATCCAGGCTGTGTTTTCATACAATTTCCCATTATTTTTGCTCAGGGTACGCACTGATACCTTTTTATTTTTCCTTTCCAAACGAACAGCATAAACAAAATAAACCCTGCCCTGCGCAGCACTTTGTTGGCATCTTCTCCCGAAGTCACACTAGGAATAAATTTGTTTTTCAGGCCAGGATAAAGCAAAAAGTTGTTTGTAGAGAAAGGAGTCAGCACTTTATATTTTATGCTTCAGGAATGTTTTTCTTCTGGAATTTGGGATGGTCCTGATCAGAGATTTGCTGCTTTTAAAAGTCAGAATTCAGTTTTTCGCTTCAGGCTGAAGTGTCTGGCTCAGGACGTTTCTCTTGTGTCACTACAAAGGTCTCCTCTTGAATTCATATTGGATAGTAGGAAAATTTTTTTTCCCTGAAAACATCGGAACAGACATCCCAGGGAAGTGGTGGAATCATTGGGATTTCAGGATCCCTGGAAGTGTCCAAAACCCAGGTGGATGTGACGTTTCACACCAGTGTTTCCTGGGCATGGTGGGATCTAGTCAAAGGTTGGACTTTGTGCATTTTTCCAACCTTAATTATCCCATGATTCTATAATTCCACTCCCTAAGTCATAATTCCATCCTCCAAAATATCCTCCAGGTATCTTCCCTCCAATTATATTAAATTTGAAGTAAAATCTCCCAAATCACACCCAGGGATTGATCCCACCCCGCTGCAGCCACCCCCACTTGTTCAGTCGGATGATTTTCCAACTCCACTGCTCTGACCTCATCGATGCCACTAATTATCAATAATATCTTGGAATTATTTGCTAATTAATTGCTAATTAAGGCACTAATTCCTGCTCACAGGGAAGCCCTGATATGTACAGAGATAATTCTTGCCATCCTAATCTGTCAAGCAAATCCCAATCTTATGTTGAGCCCTGCTCAGCTCCCACGTAGGAATTTACAAGCAGAAGTGGAGCGAGATGAATTTCATACCAACTGAATAAGTTGTAGTCAGATTTAATAAAAACCCACTTAATTACGTGTTTTATTTGGGGAGCTCTGGGGCTATTTTGGCTTCCAGTGGCTCCCTGCAGACATCTGGGCCAGCTCCTCCTCTGGTGTAAATGAATAACCCTGCACTGGTTGTAATTAGAGGCCGAATTATTTAGGACAGCTGAAATTCAGGCTCTAAATAAAAATATTTCTTCTCCAGCTGAGGTGAGAGAATGAGAAAATTCTGTGCTTGGTTCTCTGTCTAAAATGGAGAGGTTTTAATTTCTTCTGCTTTGTACAGAAATCAGCCCCTGAGCTTGGTGTAACTCAGGCATTGTCAGAGAGATTTAAAGATGGCAAATGGATTAGAAAAATCTCCTTTCTAAATCAGGAAAATTTCTTTTCTAAAATTCTGTTCTTCTCTCTTCATGACCGGGTTATAAACTCAGTGGAACTCCTAAAGCTTGAAAATTGATATGGAAATATGGCAAGGGAGAAAATTCCCCAAAAACCTTAATTTGTAAGGGAAAAATGATATTGACACGGAAACACAATTCCACCTGTCTTCCTAACTCTCCTCACATTCATTCGGGACTGCATTCCTTAGAATTTTGGAGAAGATTGGGAATATTCTTGTGCTCTCAGACATGGGTTGGATGCCTTGTTCAAGGTTTCCCAGGAAATCTGGAATTTGAACAAGCCCAGCCACTCCTGGTGCGGCCCCTAAACCACCCCCAGCAGCTGCTGGACTTGGCTCTGGAGCTGTGGGAATTTGCCTGGACGAGAAGGGAGGGAGGAGGAAGCAGTGAGGAGGAGGGAAATGAGAGAAAATATAGGTCCACGATGATATTTTGTTTTTTAGCTGAGGGACAGACCCGTAGCTCACAGAACAATCATGAAAAGGCGGCCAAGGCTGGGGTTGTCAGGAGCTGTGGTCACTCCTGGAATCGGAGCCAGGACACAATGCTGGCACAGGGATTTATTGTTTCCTGAGCTTGCTGGGCTTGGTGTCATAAAAGTGTCACTGGAATCAGCGTGGCAGCTCCGTGGCGCTGAGCGGCAGCTCCGTGTTTACGAGCACGGTCGGGATCCCAGGCGCGGAGAAAATTTAGGATTTCGAGGGGTTCGGATGCTCGGGGTGGTTTGATAGCTCCCTGTCCTCAGCCTCACACTGCTGAGCCTAATCTTTCCTGAATGACTGGCGTAGGATCCCTGTTTCCTGATGGGAGATAATCCGCTGGCGTCACCGGAATGGGAGACAGCGTTCCCGGAATGAGGAGGCACAAGAGGAGTTGCTTTGGGATCAAAAATGAGCCCATCCCTTCCAGCAGCCTATCTTCCCGTGGAACAGATGTGCCGCTCCTCAGGGCACACACAACTCTGGGAAACACTTGGAAGCAGGATTGGGTTTTTCCTGCAATTCAGAGGCCAGAACAAAATAATAATTAATGACTGTCAATAATTCATTGGGAAAGTGGATCCTGGAGGATAATGAGTGATTGATGTGTGAGTTATGGGGGCTGGATTGCTGCTAAAATAAGACAAGTAGAGGTCACGGGTAGAACAAATCTCACCTAATTTTAGAGTTAGATCTTAAAACCTCAGAGTGCCTTAGACTCTCCTTTCTAATCACTTCAAAACTCAACCCAATAAATCATTTCATTCCAAGGTAGGCACCCAAAAAAGCCTGGATTATTTTGCTTTTCTCAGGGTTGTTTTTCCTCATGGTTGTAAACGATGATTACCTGGAAATTCATGCTCTTCCTTCCCTATAACTAAAGATAGGTGAGCTCCATCCCAGCTCTTCTTGCCCTTGAATCCAACACAATTTGGACACCAAAGTGCCTTTGTGGGCCCAGGCCTTGTGTGTTAAAGTGGATAAGGATCCTCTGGAGCCCAGGGAAAGGACCAGAGTCTGAGGGGTGGCAAAGCCCCTCCTTTTCCTGTTCTGAAGGGGCAGAGAAGGTGAGCTGGAGCTGTCCCCACTTCCTCCTCTTTCCAGCATAACTGGAATCCCTCTGGAAAGAGGAACTGTATCCTGGCCTACCCTCACTCTCCCCTGGCCAATGCCACCATGCAGCATCCCCGAAAGCCTCCTGCAGGTCCCCAAGCCCTGCCACACCTCCCTGGTCTCAAAGTCCCTCAGCCACCGCTGAAAGCTGAGTTCAGAGAGCCACGAGGGGACCCTGACTCCATGACCAGTGACACCATCAATACTGGGGCCTCTGAGGGAGCAGGGACTGCCTGTGCTTTAGGAGCAGCCTGGGAGCAGCCCAGCCACCCTTAGAGTGCAATGACTTCTAGCCTGGGGACATTCTAGGTGTGTTCCAAAGGCCACTGATGTCAGCAGGAAAAGACCTTTTGATTTCCATGTGCTTTGGATGAGACCCAGCAGGAGCAGTCAGGGCCGCTCTTTCTCACAGAGCTGAAGCCTCGAAATCCCTGGTATTTGCTGAGCAGGAGTGAGTGTGGGTCAGGAAGGCAGCTGAGCTTTCCTTTCCTCTCCAGCTGTTTGTCTTGCTTTGCAGCCTAAAGCAATAGAGTAATTCCATGACAAAACTCAGGCCTGGAGAAGCTGACTGAGCAAAAATCGTGACCAATAGAAAACTTTCAAGAGCTCCTTCAAGCTTAAGAATTTAATTTCTATTGCCTGGCTTAATTCAGGCCCTGCCATTCATTTATTTGAAGTGCTGTGCTCGGGCTGGGCTGGGTGGGTTGGGATTGTTTTTCTTATCAGCACCTCCAACCCTGCATTTTTCCTGAGAAAACCAGCAGTGACCACAGAGCTCAGAACCCTCAGGGCAGGATCTGGGCTTCGTTATTCTGGATTCCTGAGAGCAGGATAACCAGGAAGGATGGTCCTAGGAATCCATGTGGTGTAGGGATGTTATGTTTAGATCTGGTTGTGCTTTGCCCTTGAAGGATTTTCAATCTCATATTCCCAGCAAGACTTTGGAGCACTAAAATGGGATGTGGCTTCCCAAATTCCTCCTCAGCCAGAGCTGAACTTCTCAATAGACCCATTAATCTCATTGGGGAGATATTGGATTGGGAGAAACATCCCTATTCCCTCATTAACCACCCAAATTTTGGGATATTGTGTGAAGAACCACATTGGTTGAACTGAGCTCAGAGATTCCTGACTCCTGCCAGTAGCCACCAGTGCTGCCTAAAGTAGTTTTCCCTTCTTTTAAGACTGGCTGGAGTGATTCCTGAAGAATGTTGTGGCCTTATCCAGTGTTACCTCTGAGTGGAGTCCTCTGGAATGTGAACAGAAGTGCTCATGGGACCAGAAGGGACAGAGAGGACATAACTGGGACAGCATGAAACTGGTCCCACTGGTGAGTGACACCAACATCCAACCTCCAAAAGGTGTTTGGAGTCCTGGTGAGCTCAGTCTGGAAATACAAATCCCTGGATTATCACTGTGGATGCTAACTGAAACCGTGGTCCTGTTTTGAATCTGAGAAGGGCAGGGAATGTTTAGCCCAACAGGAAGAAGAAATTCATCATCCAGCCCGGCTGGATCCAGAGCTGAGTCAATAAAAGGGTCTGAGCACTGTGCTGGTCTCTGCCCTCTCTGTGTATCCTCAAGGAGACACGGAAAGGCAGAGTCCTCGTCACACTGAGAGCAGGAAAGTTAAAATCAGACAATCCCAAATAGGTTTGGGTTGGAGGAACCCTAAAGATCCTCTCATTCCACCCCCTGCCATGGGCAGAGACACCTCCCACTATCCCAGGCTGCTCCAAGCCCCGTCCAACCTGGCCTTGGACACTTCCAGGGATCCAGGGGCAGCCACAGCTGCTCTGGGAAACCTGTGCCAGGGTGACCATGGCTCTGCTGTCCCAACAAGATCTGCCAAAATGTGCCCAGAAAGGGGCAAGATGAGCACCTCAGGAGGTAAGAGATGGTCACCTCTCGTTTTGTGACACAGGGTAGGTGTGATTAAAGCTCTACAGAACACATGAAACTTTGCAAATAAAACTCATCACTCATACAAGAAATTAAATTGATTAATTGATGTCTCTCCACGCACACAGACACAGAGAAAGTGACTTTCCCTCATTCAGGGTGCTGTGGGAAACACCAAAAAGGACAGAAGGCCGTCTAAAAGCATGAGAAATAAAAGCAAGTTTTGAGAATAAAGCAGAAGATTTTAGGGAAAAGCTTTGGCTGTGAAAATATTAAAGAAGATACAAGTATACAACAGAGCAAGGACATTAAAACAATGGTTAGAGTCTCTAGGCTTAGCTGAGTAGCTTTTGGAGTTGCAAAAAATATGCTTTGTAAGACAGATAAGGTTAAGCTTAATAATGGAATAGTGTGCATTGTTATATAAGGTTAAAACAAGCAATATTGTGTATAACAGGTGTTCGTGTGCTATAGAAGATGGGTTAAGACATTTGTCTGTAATTTTTAAAAGTATTCTATTGGCTAAAAAGCTTTTAAGAATGCTCTGTAACTAGGAAGTTTTCGGAATGCCTGCAGCGCGAGCTTGTATCGTCTTTGAGGTCTCAACTCTGTGTATGAGACTGAGAAAATCAAAAAGGCTCGAGGAGCGTCTGTCCTGGCTCCCTGTCCCCTTCGGAGCCGCCAGGAGGGTGCCGGATTTTCCACCCCATAACAGTAAAATCCTAAACAAAGCAGAGCACGAGACCCCATCTCTCCCCAGAGCAGTGACACCACGAGGAATATCCATAGATTCTCCATATGGAATTTGTGCCACACTAGGACGTGCAAGAACCTGAGGAACTCGGACCTTCTGAGGTTTCCTGCCCTGTTTCCTCCAGACCAGCGAGGTCTGACTGCATTGGGAAACCTCCTGGGATGAGGAATTGGGCATGTGGAATGCCCAACAACCTCTTGAGCACCAGCAGCAGTCAGATCAGGAGCCATCACAACCTTCTGCTTATATTTTTCTGCAGCTTGCCGTGACTTCTAAAGATCCAATTTTAACACAATCCCCCTGGGCAAGGCTTGCTTGGCAAGGAATAAGAGATTAATCTAATTTCTTCTTTTTTTTTTTTTTTAATCTAATTTTTTCAAAGATGGATGTGCAGGCTTGTAACCAGGAAGCCGAATTCCTAAAAAATCAGTATATTTCTATATATTAACAATATAGATATATATACATAAGTACATAGATGGTTGTAATATATGTACTTAAAAAATGAAACTGCTCTGACCACCCTTTTTTTCAAGAATATTTTCTGTTTTGCTGGGATGGTCGAGTTGCTGCCCTGGGATTGTTTGCACACAACTTTGCCTGCCTGATATTGGCAGCTTTGGCATTTTGCTTTCCCAAGCAAATATTTTCACTTGCTGATGATTTTCAAATTCAAGAAACAAGAGGGGAGGGAATAAATATCTTTATCAGCCTCCTGAAAAAGGGAAAAACCAACCTGGGGTGTTCCAGGGACTTGGAGCAACCTGGGATAGTGGAAGGTGTCCCTGCCCATGGCAGGGGGTGGCACTGGATGATTTTCAAGGTCTTTTCCAACCCAAACCTATTTGGGATTCTCAGATTCTCTGATGCTTCCTGAGCTAAACTTTCTGGATGGGAACGATCCCATCCCAGAGCTCTAAAATTAACATTTTTTGCAAGTGCCCCTTTCTTTATCCAAAACACAGACATTTAGTGACAGTGATTTCAATGGCTCGGTGCTGATTTACACCAGTGGAAGGTTTGCTCTGGAGTCTTGTGGGGTTCCCTAATTTTATTAGGATTTTGTTGTTGCTTTTCAGGGAGAAAAATCAGCTCCAAGCCAGCAACAATAATTTGCCATTGTGAACACGGAAAAGAGGATGGAACAGCTGAGAGGAGGGAGAATTAAGCACGTTTTAAACTTGTAAATTAAAATAAAACCCGAACAAAACTACCCAGCTGGATTACAGGGGGAAAAGAAAGAAAAAGGAGGGGGAAAAGGACACAAACTCAGCAAAGTTCCAGTGTCCTCAGAAGATTGCTGATGCTCAGAGATTGAGAGAGCCCAGATTTCATTTCTTGGCAGCTCAGCCGAGCGGGACGATCCCCACGGAGCAGCTCTGGCTCCAGAGGTGAGTAGCCAGAGGTTTATCCCGAAGGCTACTGGGATGTTGGCATCCTTTCAGCAGGAAAGACGGGAAAATATGAACACTTTTAAAAGCTCACAGAGCCATAAATCCAAATTTTATCACTGATGAAGACAGATGTGTGAGGAGCCCTTTTATGCACGCACGAGCACACGGGGAGGGGGCCAAAAAGGAAGGAATATTTCCAGGCTCAGCCATTGGAAGCCTACGGCTCCCATAAATCTTCCAAGATGAGGACCCAGGCCAGATCTTCACTGCTGAGTTTTTGCTTCTTCACTTATATTAAAGTAATTAATATCTGGCCTAAACAGATTTGAGAAAATGGGAAAAAAATAAACGGGGGAAAAAGGAAAGTTCTGCATTTTGTTTAAATGCAGGTGCCAGAACGAACGAGAAGCAACATCCAGATGGGAGGTGGGTCTCTCCTTCCTTTCCATGCCCCTCCAGATTTTATGGAAACCATGTCAGGAAAGGTTTCTGCTCTGCTTTCCTAAGGAAATGAAACTTGTACAAGACTGAGCCTACTTTAGGCCTATTTTTAATCAGTAAGTTAATTGGAACCAAATTTGACATCTAAGAGGAGTGGATCTGAAAAATTAAGGATGAAAAGATCTGTTTGGATAGCAGGTTGCTTGTAGAAGAAGGAGTTGCACCTCTTTACAGGTACAGAGGAAAATCCTTTCTTTAGAGAAGGGCTGAAAAAACCCTGTGAGCACCAAAGAGTTGGGATGTGGCTCAGGAGGAAGTCTGATGGTGTTCCCATGGATCAGCCCCTCAGGATCAGCTGTTCTTTGTTTGGTCAGCATCTTCTCATGCTCCAACATCTCACACAAACCCTCCTGGCTGCTTTGGAATTGTAGGAACACCTTCCACTATCCCAGGTTGATCCAAGCCCTGTCCAACCCAGCCTTGGACACTTCCAGGGATGGAGCAGCCACAGCTTCTCTGGGAAATCCATCCCAGCCCCTCACCACCCTCACAGGGAAGGATTTCTTCCCAATATCAAATCTAAACCTACCGTGTTCCGTCTCAAATCCATTCCCTCCTGACTATCCCAAAAGAGTCCGTTTGCTATGGAAGAGCTGTCTGGGATTTTATTTGAGGAGAGAAACTACCAACTAATTAAAAAGTCAATTTTTCTACTGACACCATCAGAGCCTGCTTGACCAGCTCTGTCTGTGCTGCTCACAAGTGTTGAACAGAGGGTTTTTCACGGGTGTCAGCTAAAATGAACCCAAGGAAATCAAAGAACTCAACCCTTTCTCCCAGGAGCTGTTCAGGAGTGGCAAAAGTCTTTGTGGAGCAGTCACTAGAGAGCACCAAACATCCACACTCCCTCCAGGTGGCTCGTGTGGCGTGGGAATTACTGATGTGGGAAAAGGTTGGGGGTTCCCACTTGTCTCCATTTACCTCCACATATCTCCCCAGGCCTGGATCCAGCATTCCAATGGGGTTTTCCTGGCTGTTTTTTGGTGGGAGTCCTTGGGGGTGGTGGAGAAAAAGAACAAAAAGTAACGTGGTTTAAGGAAATATTTTAGGGTGACTTAGGTCCTGGCACCACAGAATTGCTGGCCATCAAGAGAAACAAAGGAAATTAAAGATTTCCTTCATCCTCAGGGTGCATTTGGGTTTTTAGCCCCGCTGAAGACTCCTCAGGTACTGTCTCACCTCAAACCTCAGCTCCTCAGCAACCAGCTCATTCATTCCAACCCAGGAAGTTCTTCTGCAGCTTTTGGGACTTAGAGCAGCTTAACCAGTCCATGATTTTAAGGTATTTTCTCCCTTTCATGGCATTATTGGGCCTTTTCTCAGCTTTTTCATCGTTGCCACCTGTATGGAAAGACAGAAATGGTTGTGTCTAAAGCACCTGTGAAGTCATGAAGCAGCTGTGAAATGAAATATTTGGAAACCCCAGCTCTGCCTTTCTCATGGTCTTCTCATGGTGTTTCATCGCTTTCAGTACCTTTCTGTCTCATGTTCTATCACTCATTAGCAGCAACACAGAAGTTAATTAGATCAATTTAATTAATGGAGCAAAGGAGTTGGGCTTCTCTACTAAACTAAATTTCCTCATCTCATTTTGAAATATTTGGGTTGGGTGTATTACAGAAGGGTCAGTGAGGGCTGCTCATCCCAATTCCTCCTGTCCGTGTGCATGAACACATCTTCCTCTTTCCCTCTTTCCCGGTGTTTTTTCCTACTGAAATTGTTACTTGGGCCAAGCTGTGAACAAGATAAAGAATTCCATGGAGGTTCTCCAGAATTAGAATGGGTTGGGTTGGAAGGGACCTTAAAGATCAACTCATTCCACTGCAGGGACACCTTCCACTATCCCAGGTTGCTCCAAGCTTGGCCTTGGACATTTCCAGGGATGGAGCATCCCCAGCTTCTCTGAGAAAGCTGTGCCAGGGCCTTGAGCCAAACCACTCCAAGATGAGCTTTGTAGGGCACCCCAGAAATGCTGAGCACTAAAATCTGTGCTGGAGGTGACGACAAAGAAGGAGCTCCCCAGAATCACAAAAAAAAAAAATCACAGAATCACGACACAGGTCACAAAGTGTCCCTTTATCACCTCAGCTTCTCCATTTGGGAGGTGGAGGCCTCCATCCTTCAAAACTCACTTTCCCAAAAGAGAACAGGATGGATTTAGGGTTGGAATCTTCTGGGGATAGAAAGAAGAAACAGCTTTTAATAAGTCAGAAGTGGGCAGAACCCAGGAGCAGCCTCGTGCACATTCCCAGCTGGTCCCTCCTCCCAGCCTAGGAAAAGGCAAATTTCCTCCAATTCCACCTGGGAAGGTGCACTTTGCATTCACTTCTGCCTTTGGTAGAAGACGTGGAATCATGGAATTATTTAGATTGGAGATAAGCTTTAAGGTCATTGAGGCCAACCATAAACCCAGCACTGCCAACTCCACCAGACTCCTTGGTTAATCCATAGGAAAAATTAAAAAACAAAGAATTCAAATAATTTTAAAATATCAAAATAAAACTAAATGAAATTTTTTTTACACCATCAGTCCTTGCAAAGGAAAAAATATCAGAACTGAAGCTGAGTAAGTCACCAAAAATTGAAAAGCATTTTTTGGTGGGATGAAAGTAGAATTATTACAGGTTTTCAAGCAGGAGGATTAAAAGCCAAACACTTGGATTTGTTTGGAACTTTTGGCTTAAGTAATTTTGCTCATCTAAGATTAAAGACATTTTATAGCATGGATGACAGGCACTATGAAAAATCTCAACGTTTTCCTCTCAAAATATGAAAATGAGCACTTTTGAAACATGTCTCCTTTTTTCTTGTCTGAAAAATGTTGTCAAATTGGAAATTAATTCCACAAATATGCTTTGTACCCTCCTCCACATCTTAGGCACGGAATTTTAGCAAATTCCTTTAGACTAAAAAACTGGGTCTGTGTTCCTGCATTTTTTTTCCAGATCTATGGGTATGGCAAGAATTCCCACTGGTTTGGGTAGTGATAAAATTCCCATTGTTTTGCTGAGTGTGTTGCTTCTATGTTCACTGCATAAACCTTTTTATTTACTGAAGGTTTGTTGTAAACCAAGGAAATCTTAAATTTTTTAAGGAAGTCTTAATTTTTTTCTTTAAATTCCCAGCGATCTGCACAAGCTCTGAGAGATCTGAGAGTAGGACTTTTAAATCTGATTTAACTTTCTGCAACCAAAATCCTTTACAACCCTGTGCAAATCTTTCTCACACACCCACGAGAAAGGATCCATTTCTCCCTAAAACCAGGATTCCATTTATCCCTAGAAAAAGGATTCCATTTATCCCTAGAAAAAGGATTCCATTTATCCCTAGAAGAGAGAAAGGAGTAGAAGAATGAAGGTTCTCCTTTCTCCCTCGAAGAAGAAGATTCCATGACTCATTCCCTAATTAAATATGTGTGTTTAGAAATAAATCTAAATAAATAAATGAATAAATGAATAAATAAATAAACTTTTCTTTGTCCCAAACCTTAATGAGAACAGAATTTTCCTTCCCTTCCCTGTGGTTTCAGCTTTTTTGTCCCAGGATCAAAGAGCAGTGACCATTATTAGGGAAAATAAAAACCCCAAACATCTGCCAGCCCAGTATTTACAGAACAATCCAAACCGGGCAAAAAAAAAAGCAATCCAGAGGCTGAGCAATTCCATGTTATCACGGAATCACGGAGTGGGTGAGGCTGGAAGGGGCCTCTGGAGATCATCTGGTCCAGCTCCCTGGCTCGAGCAGTTATTTGGGAAAGGCTCTTTAATTCCACCCTACTCAGGTCCTAAGGCAAACCCGATTTTTCCATAGGTTTCCATTAACTTTGAGACTAAAGGAGCCACATCCTTAAGGATAAGTCAGGAATCAGCTGGATAATGCTTTAAACTCATTCAATCAGATTTTTTTTTGGTTTTTAAACTGTGTAGAATGAAGATTTTTGGAATGATATCTCTAATATTCCTTGGGAAAATTATCTGTCTGTTCTGCTGCATCTCCAGAGAGGAGCCACTAAGTTGATCACAGGGTTTTCCTATAAAAGCAGCCTGGGACAGATGGGATTGTCCAACCTGGAGAAGGGAAGGCTCCAGGGAGACCTCAGACACCCTTCCAGTGCCCAAAGGGGCTCCAAGAGAGCTGGAGAGGGACTTGGGACACGGGATGGAGGGACAGGACACTGGGAATGGCCTTCAACTGGAAGAGGGTGGGTTTAGATGGGATATTGGGAAGAAATTCCTTATGATAAGGGTGAACATGGTGTTCTCCATGACATTTTGGACATAATAATGTTTTCAAGGACAGCAGTTCTCTCTGCACATGGAATTGTACAGGAAGATCCTTCAAGGAATGCCTGACTTGACCCTTATCCACTCCTGGAATTCTCCTCGTGAAATTCATGGCATTCTCCCCACCTCTACTCACAGAGGCCTGGGAATCCTGCTGGAAGATTAAGGCAAGGAAGAGGTTGGGTATCTCAGCCTTATTTTCCTCAGCTCTTTCCACATCACCCATCCCACCCAGAAACAGGCACAAATTTTCCTTGGCCCTCCTCTTATTATTAATTTATTATTAATTATTAGAAGTTCTGGATATCCTTGAAAGTGTCAACTCTACTTCAGCCAATTTTTCCTCGCACCATCCATCCATGGCCAGCTCTTCATGCTCTGCAGAAATGAGATAAAATCTTGGTTTTCTTTATCCCGGCTCTCAAAAGTGACTCATTAATGTTCTCCTGTGGCTTCAGGTCTTGACAAAAATAAATCAAATGAACAAAGAGCAATTTTCCATCCTTGCCCTCTGTCTTTCCTTCTCTGCCCGCTTTTATTTGCTTTTTCTCTTGGATAAACTATTTGGAAAACATTGCAAGAACACTTAATTTGGATGACATGAAAGCAAATTTGCCTGGCTGATTAAGGGATGTTTTCCCTTCAGGAACACACGAACAAATTTGGGGATATTTTTCCTATCAAAAGACAGAATGTTTGAACTGAAGGGAGAATTTGCCCCAGCCTGGATTCCAGGGACAATGTTGTTCCCAGATGTTGATAGGAATGAAGCTGAGGCAGTAGCTGAGCACAGGGAATGAGAAAATCTCACCAGAGCTGCCCTTCAGGGTTTCAAACCTTTCATCTCCACCATTCAATCATGCAAGAATTTCTGTTTGGTGACACCTTCCAGTGAAAATCTGAAATCCATTTTCCAAAAATTGCTGGTCTCGTATAAACTGGGCTGTGCCTTTTTGTTCTTCGTGCCTGCAGGGTGGGAACAGGGAGCTGAAAATCCTTGGGAACATCATAAACCGAAGGAATTGTTCTCCAAGGCCACTCATTTGAAGGGAATGTCACAGTTTTAGGACACTTGAGTGAATTTATGCTTTGCACATTTCATCTCCTCTCCATCGTATGGCTGAAATTGTTTACAGATGGACAGGAATAGTCAGGAGAGCCAGACCAGTGTTTATTCCAAGGAAAAGGAGCCTCAGACCAAAGGAGTTTCTCCTTTGGAGAAGAATTTATGTATTTTGAATATTTAAATTCAAAAATTTAAAAAAAATTTTAAATTTCAATATTTATATATTGAAGGAATTTTATGTATTTTCCTCTTTCTTTTGGGGAAGGTGAGAGTTTTGACCAACAGGAATTTACAGGTTTATGCTAATACATAAAAAAGGGAGGTTGTGCAAGAATTGGGTATTGAGGCAAGGATTGGGGTGGATTTTCCCTTAGGGGATCCTTTGGGATTCCTCATCCTGCAGAAAATCTGACCCTTCCCAGAATCCCAGAGCACACTCCAGACATCAGCACTTTCCCAAATCCTGCAGACAAATTACTTGACTATTTTTGATCCCCCAGGGACTGTGTGGACCTGGAAAACAGGAGTTAAATATTTTAAAAATAAAAATTACCAGCATGGAACTCTGCCGGGGAGGGTTAGGTTGAATATCAGGGAAAGGTTCTTCCCCCAGAGGGTGGTGGGCACTGAACAGGCTCCCCAGGGAATGGGCACGGCCCCGAGGCTGCCAGAGCTCCAGGAGCGTTTGGACAGGGTGAGATTTTTGGGGATTGTCCCGTGCAGGGCCAGGAGTTGGAATACTTGTGGGTTCTTTCCAACTCAGGATGTTTTCAGGAGTCACCAAAGATGCTGGGAACCAGAAAGATCTGATGGGCAGATCTTAGGAAATCATTTTCCTGGATAAATCAGGAAAGAAAATAAATCCAGTGCTCTGCTCCCATACCTTAATGCCGCATTACAGCTCTTTTCCTCCCTGTACCAGTTCCAGATACCCTCTGGTTCTGGGATGGAGAATCAGGAATAGGAATGGTCGTTAAATCTTCTGTTGGCAGCCAGTCAGTGCTGCAGATCCCTCACTTCTCCGAATTTCAGTGTCACAGCTACGTCTCACTCAGCTTCGCACACAATCTCACACGTCCCATGCATCCTGTGGTGCATATTTGGGACATTCTTCCCCAAAATATTCCTGCATAATGATGCACCCATGGGTAATCCTGGGGCTGTGACTCCCTTTTCCCTGTTCAGTTCCTCCTTTCACAGCAATGTCCCTTTCAGTGGGTCGGAGAATCACAGAATCATGGAATTGGAAAAGACCTCTCAGGTCATCGACTCCAGGCTGTGATCCTGCGATTCCATGGCAATTTCCAGAGATCCTGAACGTTTGCAGACCACCTGAGTTTTGGCTGAGAAAGGAAGGATGGCATCATGGTTACGATGTTGAGCAGCACCTCTAAAACCCTGGAAAGAGACCTTGGCTCTGTTGCAGGGACCGTGTAACATCAGAAATATCCATAAATGAGTTTTTACCTAATTTTAACTATTTAAACTACAATCATCCATCTTGGCTTTGGATTAAAAAGGGAGACAGGTTATTTCCCATCCTGAGAGGGAGAATAAATCCCTTTCTGGATATATTTATTCCCCTACAATGATTTTAGGGGGTGACAACACAGATAAAATGAACAGAAATCCATCCCATCCTTCATTCCACAGCATCCAAACTCTTCACTTTGAAGCTGAGCTTAATCCTTGTCCATCCAGACACCAACATTTCCATGTGCAGGAGCCCTTTTAATGAACATTTATTTAAAGTTTTTACTCTTTTCAAGCCTGGAGTTAGCAGAGATTTTCACATATCAGTGTAATCACTAACAACTCTATAAAATAGGGGCAGCACTTGTGATAAGATTTTATCTAGAATAAGTTTTCCTTTTGCTGGTGTTACAGCCCTGATCTATCCAGTGGCTTTTTTTCCCTGAATTCCCATTCTTTCAGCACCAAATTTCCTCTGCTGTTTTAACAAGACAGCAGGGATTGATTCCATCCAGGAATCTGGTGGCACGTTCATATTTCTCATGTCTTTTTTATTAGGGCTGACTGGGTTTATGGTACAAGTTAAGGGCAGCTCTGTAATCGCTTGCACATGATGGCTGTAGGAAAGGATGCCGTGTTCTTACCTTCATCCAGCTCCAAGAAACGGGGGGAAAAAAGGGAGAAGGGGGGAAAAAATGTTAATAATTTATTTCTGCTTCAAACATGTGCAAATTCCATATCGGGAGAGTGCCTGGAAAAAAAAAAAAACGCTGCGGAATGGGTAAAAAAACAACTGTCCCTCTCCCACAGGGATAACAAAGAACACAGCCCCTGGAAAAGGTTTGTCTAAACAAAATAACAATAAAAAGGAGCAGCAAACCCAAAGCAAAACACAGGGAAGAAATCAGAAGAAGGCCTGGAGGACTTCAAAGCCGTCTGTGCGTGTGTGGGGTTGGAGGACGTTCTGTTTCTGTAGCCACTCTGGGCTTAGATCAGTGTCAGATGTGGGGACAGAAGGCAAATGGTCACTTGAGTGACCAACAGCCAGCAGGGGTGGAAGGAGGACAAGGCTTTGTCTCCACTGACTCTTCATCCAGGGAGAGCAGGACAAGTCCCAGAAGTGTGGAATCACAGAATTCCCGAGTTGGAAGTGACCCACAAGGATCATGGAGTCCCAGCTCCTGAGGACAAGAGAGTGCCTGGCTGGGTGCTCGGTGATGGGACACACAGAGGATGGACCCAGAGGTGTGAAATGTAGGAAAAAGGTGGGATCCCCCAAAAATGCCTCACTAGAAGGGAGATAACGGAGGGACCAGCAGTGTGTGATGGGAGTCCACAGAGGAGCAGCAGCCATTGTTCTCCGAGCCTTGGATTCAGTGGATTCACTCCCAGAGACAGCTCTGAGGTGGTGGGGATCCCTCCTCGTGTTTGGATGAAGGACGCAGCTGGGAAGCCTTGATTTGTATAATAATAATAATAATAATAATAATAATAATAATAATGATGCAGTTTTTCAATTGAAGCTTCTCTTCTGCACCCCTGCTTGCAGCACAACAGCTCAGCCGCCTCCAAATTCCCAGGAATTTGGGCTGACAAGACTTTGGGTTTAAAAACTCAACGCTGCCCATGGCAGTGGGACCAGACTTGAGCTCTCTGTGGCCAACGCTCCAATCCTGTGTGACTGCCAAGTGCGGATCCCTCAGTGGTGCTGGGCAAAAAACCCCGAGAAAAATCTGGGCTTTATCAACTTTTTAAGACCCTTGGATCCAGTGGGAAGCAATTTTTCCTGGGATTACACACATATGAACACATAAATGTGTGTGACAGGCTCACTCCGTGAGAGGATTTTGCTGAATTCTTGTTGTCTGTGCTCGGAAAAGGGCAGGCAAAAGTTCCTTGTATCAAACAGGAATCTAATTTCCACTTCTGCCTTGTTTATCCTTCCTAGAAAAAAAATATTCTTCGTATCCAGAAGGGAAGATTGACCAGATACAGATTTAAAGGATGTTTTCCATAATTTCAGCTTCCCTCATCAATGCTTCCACACCACAGAATCAGCTGCAAATTGATTTCAGTCTGTTCTCACCTGATGGCTTCCAAAATCTTACAAGAACAGCCTCACTCATAAAATCCGCCTTTATTTTGGGTTGTTTACGTGGATCACCATGATTCCACAGCTGATTTAAATAAAAGTCACTTCCCTGACTTCCACTGAGCAGTGATTTATCAAATTGGAAGTTTAACCCCAGTGAATCACAGTCTGCTGTTTTCTGGTGGTAACTTAAACCAGGAGGCATAAAGCCAAAGAAATACAGAGAGCAAAACAAGAAAGAGAATGACAACATTTTTTGAAGGAAAAAAAATCAAATTCTGTGTATTTTGGTGAACATCAGGCTGTAGATCATATTCTGAGCTATGGTTGCTCTTGAGAACTTCCCTTAGAGTTTAGGCCTGGTTTAAATCATGGAATTGTTGAGGGAAGGGAGTAGAATTTTCTTTTTTTGGGTGCTGTGCCTGACTTTCCCTCAAAAGGTTTAAGGTCACCATGGCCTGAGATCATCCCATCAGCCAAAATGAGGTTATTGGACATGCTGGAAGACAGCAGGCAGGTGGAGACAGAATCCTGGAATCATTTGGGGTGGGCACGATCCCTAAGATCACCAAGTCTGGTAACCCAGAGCTGCCAAGGTCACCACTGACCGGCCTCTCCAAGCGCCACATTTAAATGGCTTTTAAATCCCTCCAAGGATGGGAACTCCACCACTCCCCAGGCTTGGACGACCCTTTCAGGGAAGAAATTTTCCCTAATATCCAACTTTAACCTCCCCTGGCCCAGCCTGAGGCCGTTCCCTCTCCTCCTGTCCCTGTTCCCTGGGAGCAGAGCCCAACCCCCCCGGCTGCCCCCTCCTGTCAGGGAGGTGTGCAGAGCCACAAGGTCCCCCCCGCGCCTCCTTTTCTCCAGGCTGAGCCCCTTTCCCAGCTCCCTCAGGAATTCTCCAGCCCCTTCCCAGCTCTGTTCCCACGTGGTCTTCCACAGGTCAACCAGAAATAAAAGATATTTTCCAGGGTCATTTCCTTCCAGCTGTGGAGTGTCCCTCCATGTTTCCCAGGACAGGAATTGTGGACTTGATAGGAGCTTCACAAAAACACCACAGTTGGGATTGATCTAATCCCATTTTAATTCTCAGAGCACTTTGGACACAATAATTTTCGAAGCGTCACCGTGCTCTAAAAGATCTGTTTAAAAACGTTTCTGTTGAATTTGATTGAAAAGAGCCTCGTTCTTGCAATTTTCCTGCTCTAAATGAAAACAGCCCGTGTAGGCTTTGGATGACATGCAACGAAAGGGTCTTGCCTGTCAGCTGCTCATAATTAAACAAATCTCTTTTTCGCAAAATAATCCTCTTTTTTTTCCCTCCTCGCATTCAGAATCCTGCCCAAATCCTCTTTCCCATTGGTATAACCCACATTGCCTTTACTGTCAGGAATTTTACAACCTTCCAAGGAAAAGCCCCGATGAAAAAATTTCTCTTCAACCCTCTCTAGGATCCGTTTTCTGCCTGAAACTCCAGCCCCCTTGGTGATTCACATTCATGACCTGAAAGCATGAGATGGGTAATTCAAACAATAATTGAAATATTAATTAAAATCATGTAATTCCAAAGCAGCCATACCAAACAATTCCGAGTTTCATTTCTAGACGGTTGTTTTGAGGCTGCACTTTTTTGTGCAGAGTTTTGGATGGATTTGGGGCTTTCGTTGTTGTTTCTGGAGGATTATTTGTTCTTTTTCACTTCCATTTGATCTGGAATCTTTGTCTTTCATTACTGCAAAGCCATTTCCTCCCGCTGCTCGAGCCCTTGAGTTGATTAAGTGGTACAAAGCATTCCTGGGCCACTCAGTAAATAACAATGCAAACATGTTTATGTAACACTTTCATGTGCTAATGAGGTTTTTATGTTGGAGTTGAACGCTCGCTGTCGCGGAGTCTGGGACTCTTCAACTCTTGGCTCTTTGATGTGAAGGGAGCACATTCGGTTTTCATTTTGCCGAGATGAAGCTGCTGTTTACCCCTGGTGTCACTTCTCCACAAGGGAATGCTCCAGATCCGCGGGAGCTGGGACTGAAGGGAAGGAGGGAGGTTTTTATGGAGTCCCCATGCTTGGGACTGCAATCAGCTCTCCAGGAGAAAACTCCTGATCCAAGCTTGGTGAAGCCATTTGAGAACGTAACCTGGAGCTGCCTTCCGTGGGTCATTAGGATAAAATTTCCATGGATAGAGATTTAGGGCACTTTTCCTCTCCGTCTGAGTGATGATTTCAGCGGGGAGAACAAGCACGGAGCTCTTCCCTCTGCTGAGCAGTGACAGGACCTGGCCTGAAGCTGTGTCAGGAGATGTTTAGGTCGGATTTCAGGAAAAAGTTCTTCCCCCAGAGGGTGGTGAGGCAGTGACCAGGCTTCCCAGGAAACGGTCACATTCCCAAGGCTGCCAGAGCTCCAGGACAACGCCCCCAGGGATGCACAGGGTGGGATTGTTGGGGTGTCTGTGCAGGGCCAGGAGTTGGACTGGATGTCTTTTGGGTCCCTTCCCACTCAGCATATTCCATGATCCCATGATTCTCTGACTTCCATCTTGGTCAATTCCATGTAAATTCAGCCAAGAACTTCCTTAAATTAAAAAAAAAAAAAAAAAACCCACAAATTGTTAGAACATGAGCTACGAGGAGGAAAATTTCTAAAATTCTAAAAATGGAGTGTTTTTCACAAACTAGGCATTGAGGGAGAGTTATCACACACACACCCTAAATAATTTGGGCTTGGACTTTTCCTAAATCCATCAATGGTGGAGGCAAGTATGGGTCTGATCCAGGCTGAAAATTCCAAGGACACCTAGAAAAGCAATTTATGCCAGGAAATTCCACATCAATCCCTGAGCCCCACCCAAACCCTGGGTCTGTATTAAAAGTTTCTGTTGAATTCTTCCTAATCTTAATGAGTACAATTAACATGAGGAGTAGTATGGCAAAAATAAAGCTTTATATGACAGAATAGTAGTAATTAGGTATTAAGAAATTAATGTGGTATTTTTTGTTGCTAGTCCAGTCAAGGGGAATTTTCTTTCCCATTCAATTCTATGAAATCATGGCAAAAAGCTTGATCTTGTATAAACAGAACACAGGCTCTTGAATATTATTTGTGACAAATGAGGGCCATGAATCAAAGCTTCTTTACTCCATTAGTAACTGTTAGGAATTGTGAAAAACTTCAGCATCTGGAACAAAACCTTGAGGGTTCATTGTTCAGGAAAAGTCTTCCTTTGTCCAAGAACCTTCAGCTTCAGCAGGGAAGCATTTGAGGAGCAAACCCCAGGGCTGATAATCAGAGTGATCCTGGTTCCTGGGGATTAGGCCACCCTGACAAGCAGTGATGAAAGCCTTGTTCCCCTCCAAACCAAATCTGCTTTCAATTTCTGCAAATGGGAGTATTCCATGGACATCATCTAAGAGCAATCTGCTGGTTAAGTGAGAATTATCCCACAGAAAGGTCTGAACCTGGAGCTCAGCTGCCACAGACTGGGACCCCCCACCTCACCTCAGGCCGTGAAGCCAAGGAGGCTCTCCTGGAGAGACTCTCCTGCTCTACATCACATTTATTTCTGCTGGCTAAGATTGCACAACAGGCAGGTACTCATGGAAAAGATGTTTCCTAGCTCTACTGTCTCTCTTTGGGGAATATTTTTTTCCACTCTGTCATCTCCAGACTCTGGTAGGGTTGAGGGTGGTCCCTGCAGTGCTGCTCCTGTGGCAGGTGGCAGAAGAGGAGGCCAAGCTTGGTGTCACTTAATGTAAATGTCCTATAAAGGGTTCTACACCTTCACAGTAACATTTTGGAATGTCTGCAAGGTGATAAAGCCTCGAAATAAATTGTTGGCCTCAGGACCTGGCAAAGCAAGGAGAGGGAAAAGGTCATTCCAACCCACCACCGACAAGCAGGGAATGAGGCAATGTCCTTCGTGCTGGGCGAGCCTCTCCTCATCGCTTTTCTCACCTTGATTTACCCATCAGCACTTCCCAAAGCACCCTGCTGGTTTCCAGATCTCATTCCCTTGCTTCATTCCTGCAGCACTGGCTGGTAACACTTTGCAGATGTTCTATTGTCCTCCAGGTGACAGGGAAAATATTTTGTGTAAAATTCCTTTCCCTGGTGGTGGATGCTTTGTGTTCCCAGCTTTTCCCAGTCTGAGTAAATGGACAACCACACCAACACCTCTTCTGTTGGCAAGCCCAGAGGTTTTCCTTAATTTAGGGGCTGGAAAACTTGTCCTGTGAGGACCAACTGGGGGAGCTGGAGAAAAGGAGGCTCAGGGGAGACCTTATTGCCCCCTACAACTCCCCGCAAGGAGGCTGTGGTGAGGTGGGGATTGGTTTCTTCTCCCAGGTAACAAGTGATAAGACAAGAGGAAATGGCATCTAGTTGCAGCAGGGGAGGTTTAGATTGGATATTAGGAAAAAAAGTTCATGGAAAGGGTTGTAAAGCATTGGGACAGAGTGCCCAGGGCAGTGGTGGGATCACCATCCCTGCAAGTGTTCAAAAAACGAGTGGATGTGGCACTTGAGGACATGGTGGTGCTGGGTTGACAGTTGGACTCGATGACCTTAAGGGTCTTTTCCAACCTTAACAATTCCATGATTCTCTGATTCAAGTGTGCCCAAGTCTTCTCATCTGGGAAGCCACTGCATTGCTTCCCTGTTTGTCCTTCCCAGAAGAAGAATTTCGTCTCCCTTCCTGCTTCTGGTCACTCTTGCTTCTTTTGGTTTCATCTGGACCTTCTGAGCCCCATATTCCCCCACATCAGAGTGGGTTTTATCCTGCTGTAGAAGACACTGGGAAGATCAGGACAGGTGGCACCAGGATGACTTTATACCATGGGTTGCTGACTGGAAACCCTGGATATTACCCAGGCATCAGAGAGCCTCTGCTGTAGGAATTTTAGCATCAGGGATCCTTTCCAGTAATAGGATCTACCTTTACTGGTTTGGCTCAGGGACCTTAGAGGTCTTTTCCAACATTAATGGGATTTTTGGAGTCTAGGTTTGTCAGGGAGTGGAGGCTGAATTTTAGAGCTTTCTCCTCCACCTCCAGGACACTGTGTCTTTTACAGCATTTTAATTTCTGTGGCTTTCTACTTGTGCATCCTCCTTATTTAGGGAATAAGCTGGAATTGGGAGGTAAAATAGATATAGCAGGAGTGGTTTCATAGCTTAGAGAGGTTAAATCATAAGGCAAGATTTGTAGTGGTAAATATATTTTATTACATTATTATCTGAATATCATCTCTTCCCATAAATTATGTCAGGCAGTACCTTCTCCCTAGCAACCAGGTCGCAGGGAAATTTCTCTTTCCCATCAAATTCCAAAGTCACAAACTGTCATCGGTCACTGCTATATCAGTGCTCCAAAATTACTTTTCCTTG
The DNA here is from genome assembly GCA_013399195.1 of Dicrurus megarhynchus. NCBI lineage: Eukaryota > Metazoa > Chordata > Aves > Passeriformes > Dicruridae > Dicrurus > Dicrurus megarhynchus. Next base: position 778,955 of record VXAD01001913.1, on the reverse strand, counting down.
TCTAAAGAGAGATTGTCTGAGAGAGAACATCCATTGTCAGGTGAATTAATTGTTCCTTGAGGCTTTGGTTCAGTCAGGTACAAAAAACCACACCAATGAGGCTGCAGGGGTTATTCCTGACATTCATTTCCCCCCCCAGAAAATGACATCCAATCTTATCCCATTTAATTTCTTCTGCTGGCATATGGTTGAGATTTTGTGCTCAACCACTCTGATTTCAACAGGCAGGAATCTTGCCCAAGCGACCGCTGGGCAAATCTCATCCTTATTTCTCAAATATTTGTTTTAAAACTCATAAAAATAAATAAATGTATCACGATTCAGGTCATCCTGTTAAGAACTGGGCTTTCACTCCAGGCTTAGCAACTGCAAGCAGGTTCCCTGTCTCAGAATTTTTTGTTTTCTGAGATAAATGGTGCAACCAGGCCTAACCGTAATGATAGAAAGTAAGAGCAGGAAAATGTTGTCAGAGATCCAAACACATGAATTTTATGTCATGAAAAGCTTTTATTCTGGTTCTTATTCTCGCTTGTGCACAGATTTATTAAAAAAAAAATGCCCTGACATTTATTCATTTTCCACTTAGATTATTGTGGTTAAATCAAAAAGAAGTGTCAGGGCTTAGGGAGCTGAAAGCAGCTCCGCTTTTTCCATTGTGACTTGGTCACATGGTTCCCATTTGTTCCAAAACCTCCTGGTTTTGGTTATTTTCCCTGTCTGGAATGAGATAGAATTCCGCTCCCGCTGCCAAATCTCCTGTATCGCGGAGGAAACTCTGGCATTTTGGGCCATCTCCCTGGGTTCAGCAGGTCCCACAAGGAGCATTATTATTATTATTATTATTATTATTATTATTATTATTATTTCCAATGGGCCAAGGAGATTCTTCCAATGATTGTTTGAAACCCCCTTTTGGACAATAGGAGAGGGAGGAAAGTCTTGGGGATGGTCCTGAAACGCAGCGGAGGAGACGCGGGGTCAACTCCGTCTCCCATCACATTTGGGAGTTATTTCAGGTTGGAATATCTCAAAACGCTGTGGGAATCCATGGAAAGATTTTAGGGCCATGGATCAGTCCCATCACATCCATGTTCCGCTGTTTGCAGCCGGGTTTCAAGGAAGAAAATGAATCTCCCACCTTTTCCAGAGGGAAGTTGGGCACAGAATCCAAAGCAGGTAAACTCTGGCAATGCCTGGATTTACAAATTTTTGATCTTTAATTGTTGCCCCACAGGATTTTAGCCCACTTAAGTTCCATGGAAAAATGAGTTGTTTTAACTTCTAGAAAGGGAAAACGAGATTGGCTCTGTCCCAAACAAAAATATATCCATGATTATGGTTTTTTGCCAGTGAGGTCCTTGGAATTGGAATTCTATTGGAAATACATTCAGTGGATCAATAGACCACTGAGTTTTAATTCAGAAACTCTCCAGTAAAGATTTCCAAGAGAAGTCATCATTAAAGACACAATGAAAAAGGAAGGAAAATAAAAATAAAATTGAATATAGACATAAAGATTGCACTGGATGCATTTAATTTCAGTATAGATCGATTTATGAATGCCAAAAATTACTGATGGATTAAAAAAAGGATGTTTTTATATTGGTTTTAATTGATAGGTTGGAATTATTTCCTTTACAATTAGCTGGATTTAATTCAGATTTTGTTGAGTCCACAGACAGGTCTCTGGAAGGGAGATGCCCTCATCAGGTGAGACCAGTCCCACCTAAATTCCAAGAGCTGTTCTTAAACAAGCCACGAACAGGAGAATTCCAAGATGTCATATGAAAACAACACTAATTTAAGGAAAATACCATTCAGAACCAGAGAAATATTTCATTTTATTAGCGTGGAATTGTCACATTTTGACACTGCCAGCAGAAAAATATTTATGAACAGGGAAACATCTTGTTCCAATCAAGGGAAATGTTTTATTTCTGCTTTCTCTGTTTGACACATTAGAGCACAAAGTTACTGTTCCACACATGTGACACCTCGTGTAAAATTAATAACAACGAAATTGCAAAGTCAGGGAGAGATTTAAAAAAGGTTTATTTTGGGGGGATTTTTTTCAACTTAAAATTTGCTGAAGAACAAATACTTGGATTTTATTTCTGAAATCTCTCCTGGCTTTAATTCAAATAGAGTTTGTGTTCCTCCAAGTTCATAACTGGACCGAAATCTGCAGTAAATTCATCTCTCACCTACAACCTTTTCCTCCCTTACATTTTCATGTTGTGATAACAAAATCACTGAATAATGGCAACGGTTGTTTTTTTAAATGACTCTTACGAACCATAAAGAAAAAAGGCTCTTCTAAACAATTAAATACAGAAAATTACTGTGGCAATTCATCATAATCATAAAATTATTTAATGGATTGGGTTGGAAGGCATCTTCAAGGTCGTTAATTTCTGTGGGTGGGGACACCTCCCACTATCCCAGGTTGCTCCAAGCGCCGTCCAACCTGGCCTTGGACACTTCCAGGGATCCTGGGGCAAACACAGCTGCTCTGGGAAACCTCTGCCAGAGCCTCCCCACCCTCCCAGGGAAGATTTTATTTCCAATATCCCATCTAAATTTCCCCTCCTTCAGTTTAAGGCCGTTCCTCCTTGTCCTGTCTCTCCATGTCCCACCAGCACGGATGGAAAAGGCTCTGGCCTGGTTTTGCCGCAGTCAAAGGTAGGATTTTCACAAATAATCTCTGAACACACAAAATATGGGTTTGGAGCTCAACCCCTGGAAGTGCTGACCTCAGAAAAGCATTTGAGGTTTTCCAAAGGCACTTTTCCTTCTGACGCAGGAGGAAACACCAGCTGGCAGCCATTTTCCATTAAAAAAGAGTGAGGTGGGTCGGGATGATCCAGAGCATTCCGCCACAAACGGGAGAAACCCACAGGCACACAATGGGTTTGAAATGATTTTTTGGTTCTCAACGACTGCATCAGACATCACCTATTTCAAATCCTCACCACCACCTCAACTGTCGTGAAAATCTAGGAATAAATAATTTTCTCCAAAACATTTCCCTATTTCGCCGTAATAATTTTTCCCTGCGATTTCTCAACCAGCTCCTGCACCAGATAAAATCTTCTCCCATGTGCAATCCATACTCAGGAACGAGTTTTTCCTCGAACTTCAGACTTGTTTACGTGTGTTCCAAACTTCACTTGTTGCCATGTTCTTGCTTCACTCCAAATCAGAGAGGGAAATTTCGTAACACCAGAAGCTCCAAAAGCTCCTGGAAGTCAGATTTGCATTCTATCTCCATTTTTCCTAATGAAGATTGACTGGGAATTTGGAAAGAGAGGATTTTTGGGATTTAGTTTTGTTTGGGTATTTTTTTTTCCCTTCAGTCTGGAGCTCAAAAATATTCAAACAACAGGAAAAACCACTCAGGAAATAGAGATTTCCAGCAAAAATGAAAGGAAACAAATACATTTCTTTAAATTATTTCTGGGGCTTAGGTATTGATGAAAATAATCTCTGATATTTTAGACTGGAAAAAACAAAAGTCTTCTCCCTTCAACATTCTCATCTGCATTTGTAGGAGCTCTTCCAGCAGAAAATTTAAAGGTGGTACCTTTGATTCTTGTGAAATTAGGAGTCATCTTTAGCTCACCTTTATTTTGGATTTTAAGTCCAAATTTTAAATTTTAAATCCTATTATAAATTAGGAGTCATTTTTATTTCATCCTTATTTTGATTAACTCCCCAGCACATTCATATTCACTTCAGGAATTTTGAATTTTTTCAGTGGCACAGCCCTGACCTGAGACTTTGTTCATTCATCCCACTCTATCCCCTTCCTACAGCTCCAATCTGGAGCAACGGGTGTTCATAAACTCAGTTTAATTTAAATTCTTTTATTTTATTATTAATATTATTTGCTCTGCTGACAGCGAGCAAAATCAGACATTCCTCTAGGAATCCTTCCTGCATTTTTATTCCGCTTTCTCTCCGTGCCAGCAACGATAGAAACCATCCCCACAGCCTTTTTCCATAACAGAGGGATGAGACTTGCTCCTGGAACCCGCAGCTCCCGGCTTTTTCCCTGGATCAGGAGCTGGGAGAGCAGGTCCAATGAGCTGGCGATGAGCGTTACTTGGCAGCGGTCCCTGTGAGATTCCAGGGATTGTGGCTTCTGATGGATATCCTGCACTCACCCGGGTTTGTGCTGCCTCCCACGTGTTCACACACGTGTGCAGTTAAGCAGAACCGTGTTCCCACGCTGGATCCAGAGTCTAGATCCATCCGTGTTCCAACACACTTCCCAGGCTATGGATAACGCTCTGCACGCTCTGACAGGGGCTTATCTCTCTTCCCCATCCCTCCTTCCCGTGGAAAGGAACACAGAAATCCGGTGCTGAAGGGATGTTTGAGAGGTGGGAGAAGATGGAAAGATTCCAGTTCCTGAACGCAGGATAATCCCACTGTGCAGCAAACGGGGAAGAGTTACAGAATTGTGGAATCATCATGGATCAAAAAGAGCTCCAGGGTCAAGTCCAGCCTTTGACTGAACACTCCCATGTCCGCTAAACCATATTGGAAGTGCCAAATCTGCTCATTTTTTTAACACTTCCAGGGATGGTGACTCCACCCCTTTCCTGGGATGCCTGTTCCAATGCTTAATCATTCTTCCAGTGAAGAGATCTTTCCTGCTATCCAACATGGCACAGTTTGAGGCCACTCCCCCTCGTCCTGCTGTTCCCTGAGGGAAGAGGCTGATCCCTGCCCTGCCACCGGCTCCTTTCAAGGAGTTGCAGAGAGAAAAAAAACTCCCCCTTGAAATTCTTTTTCTCCTCCTTGTGCTCCAGCCCCTTCCTCAGTTTCATTCCCTTCCCTGGACACCTTCCAACCCCTCAGGGTCTTTCTTGTCATGAGGGACCCAAAACTGATCCCAGGATTTGAGGTGTGGCCTCACCAGTGCCCAGCACAGGGGATGTGGCAAAGGCTTTGATTCCTGGCGAAATAACTCCTGCACAGACCTCTTCCAAAGTGAATCCTCTGAGTGTGGATGGAAGTGAGACTGGGCACAAGTTTCTACCTCAGGAACACATGTTCAGCTCATGTTATTGTTTGCAGAAGAGGAGACACAGCTCATGGTAGGTCGGTTTTCCACAGACAAATTTTTGTCACCTGAAAAAGTCACTTCATATCTCAGTTCTTTATCCCCACAGTAGGAACAGGGGTTTTTCTTTTACCATGGTTGAGTCACTTCTCCACAGTGAGGGTCCTGCTTCTCAAATGTGTGCAGAGCGCTTTGGGGTTTAAACGTCGCTGAGACTTCCATCTACTGCCCTTCAAATAAAAAAATCTCCATATTCTCAGTGTTGCCACCAACGGGATCTGATGGAGCTCAGTGGAAGCTCCAATGTTAAAATCTGGCCCGGTAGCTCAAACCCCTCGGGACCCAGTTTAACACATGTGCAGCTATTGGGAATAAAGATTCCCAAAAAATACTTGTGTCCATCGTATTCCTTACAGATTCTCGTCTGATGCTGGGGTCAATCGGCTCCTGTACTGGGACTTCCAAAATTTTTCCAGGATTTCCAAAGATACTTCTTTACACCCAACGATATTCCGAGGCTTCCAGCTGCCCTTTGGCTCCGGTGGCAGGGTAATGCTCTTTTCCACCACCAGGTTATCTCACCTGCCTGATAACAACCCAAATTATCTCAGCTTGTCTCAGAGCCAACCTTCCAGCTCTCTTTGTGCTGATAACTTAAATTATAATGGATATTTAACGGCTAATGGCTCCCCAAAGGTGAAAGTGGAAAAGGGATTCCTTGGAGCAAAAGCATCCAAGAGGGAACATAGCTTAAGACAAAAAATGCAGTTTATAAGAGCCAAGGCAGATGTTAATTCCACATTTAGTGATCACCTGTGTTGGGATAGAGGAAATTTTTTGTCATTAACATCCCTGTAAATCCTTAATTAAGGAGTTAATTAAGGAATTAAGCCACTCGTTGATTCTTAGAGCACTTTAATCTGGCAGCATCCCACTCTGACACAGCCCAAGAGAAGGGAGAGACTGTTGAGAGCTGATGGCTTTGTCCAATATCTTCAATTCCCTGACACGAGGTAGCAGGGAGGTGGGGGTCAGTCTCTTCTCACAGGTAACAGGCGACAGGACAAGAGGAAACGGCCCCAGGTTGCACCAGGGGAGGTTTAGATTGGCTCTCAGGAAAAATTTCTTCACAGAAAGGGTGGTCAAGCACTGGAACAGGCTGCGGGGGGAAGTGATGGAATCACCATTTGTGGAAGCGTTCTAAAATCATGTGGATGTGGCACGTGAGGAGGTGGTTTAGTGGCGAACATGGTGGAGGTGCCAGGTTGACGGTTGGACTTGATGATCCTGGAGGTCTTTCCCAACCGGAACGAGTCTGTTGTTCTGTGATTCCATTGTGCTCCCAGATCTTTTTATCTGGGAAGTCTTTTATTGCTTCCTTGTTTGTTCTTCCCAGAGCTCTGCTGCATCAGCTCATTGCCACAGGTAAGGTTTATAACCCCAATAAACAACGGTCTCCCCTCACTTTCCGGACCACAAAATAACTGTTTCTCATTATTCCAAACTTTCCCAAGTAATGACGCCAGCTGAAATCCCGCTGTTCCCACCAGCATCCTGCTCCATCTCGAGTGCCTCCTGCTCCAGCAATTTTTCACAATTTCCCTATTCAAACATCACTCCCTTGCTCCGTGCTGAATAAATTCTCTTTGCTTTCTGGAAGCCTCTCCTCGAGTGTTTGCAGGCTGTTTCCAGGTTCCCCGTGCTGTGCTTCCAGAGCCAAGCCATTCATCTTGACATGACTCAGACGCTGCTTTCCTCAGCCAATTGATCAAGGAATTAGGTTTCCCACATGGTGCCTTCTCTGGCTCATCCGTATCTTTGTGGGAATGAAGAGCCTGGGAGTGAGTGCAGCATCCCAGGTGTGCTCTCTCCAGCCCATCAAAGGGGATGGAGTTCCTCTTCCCGCTCCCTCCCGTCATTCCAAGGGCATCCAGACCAGCTTTTCACTGGTGGCTCAGCAGTGCCCTGAAGTTCCCCAGCTCTGCTCTCTGTCCATGCTCACTCCAATCCCTTTCTCAACATTTACCTGTTGGTGGGGAGTTGGTTTCACACTTCCATGCCCAAAGGAGATGGATAAAGTGCTTTCCCCAGCTCTACTCTCCTGTGGTTTCTCCCCTCTGTGTCCATCTTGTCTTCCCTGCTCTGTTTAATCTCTCACCTTTCCCGGTTTTTGCTAATCCTGCTCTCCCCTCCCCTGATCCTGATAACCTCACCCCAGACCACATCAGTTGATTTATTCTCTTTAACACCCCCACGCACCTTCTTTGCAGCCACCTGGGGGGAAGCAGAGGGAAGGTTTCAACAAAGAGTTTTTAACAAAGCTTTTTCTAACCTTTATTCCCAAATCTGACCTGCTCCAGCGATTCCCTCCCTGCAGGAATTATGGCAGCAGGTACTCCCTGCTCTGCTAAAGAACCTCTGCCTCTTTCTGTTTTGGGATATTTCCCTGGGTGCCAGGAGCATCAGGATCCCACCTCCAGGCTACACTCTCTCCACTTAATTAGAATCCCAGAATTCCAGGGTGGGCTGGGTTGGAAGGGACCCTAGAGATCATCCAGTTCCAACTACCGCAGGGACACTCACGTGACTAAATTGTACTTCATTATCCGAGTAACTGCAGAGAAATCACCCCAAATTCTGCCCTGATTTCCTTTATCTGCTCATTCCAGCTGGGAAGCAGCGCTGGAAGCACCTGCCACGCGTTTCCTCCTCAGTGGGATGTGCAGGGTGACAGCACACGGAGCATGGACAAGGGTGAGGACAGCCAGAGGCCTGGGAATGGCGACAGAACAAAACCAGGAAGAGAACACGCCCTCAGCAGGTTTTCCCCTCCTTCATGAAATTGTCCAATAAAACGTCACACCTGTCTTCAACACTGCAGACCACTTTTTTTTCCCCTTTTTTTAAAAATTTTTTTGGTGTTCCCTTTAGGGTTTTTTATTTCTTTTCCTTCCACCCCATTAATTTTGAAGATATGAAAACCTTAACAGACATCCAAGTGCCTGGGGAGCATTAAACCACCTCTAATCACTTCTCACAGGTCATAGGATGTCAATCAGCTGATAATTTTCTTTCCCTCCCCTCGGACATCTTCCCCTGATCCACACTTTTAGCTGCCTTTAACGGGAGTGTTTATGGAGGATAACACCATTCCAAGCACTTCCTGCATCCATGTGTTCCTCATTTGGAGTATCCCATACAAACATTGCTCCTTGTGGCATTCCCAAATAAAAACCTCATGGGCCTGACTCTGAAATGCTGCATAAACTCCTACCCTCGTGGTATTTCAGGGAAATAATTGATTTTTTTTCCTTCTTTTTTATTTTTTTGGCAAGAGGACAAAATTGTGCTCTGGATTTTATTATCTGAACTCCTTAAGAAAAATCATCCCAGAAGTTGCTTCTACCTGGTCGTGATGTATCAAATCTGGGTTGATTTGGAGTTTAGGTTGATGCCTGCTCAGTGGTTTTCCCTCCAGCTTCACTCCACTTCCCTCCTTCCCTTCCAGATGACACTGGCTGGTTGTTTATCAATAAGATCCAAATAAATGGGAAATCGAACTCATTTTCATCTCCAGAAACAGCACCCACCACTTCCAGGGCACTTTGTCCCTTCAAATCCAACAGGAATAAAAGAGCCTCAGGGCAGGACAAAAGTGAATTTCTTCCCTCTGTACATCACCATATCCTGGTTATTCTGACAGAAAACAAATTAATTCCAATTTGAAATAAAATATTTATTAGAGGTAACAAACAGTGTGAGATAATTAGTACTGAGGCAAGAAAAGACTTAATTCTACTTTTTCAGCTCTTCATTCAACATTTTCAATTTTTTCAATTATTAATTCAACATTTTCTACTCTTTTTCCTAAGAATATTCTCTATTTGCAATGAATTTAATTTAGCTGATTGATAATAAGGGATTGTTTAAGTGAGTTTAGTTTATTTTTCCATCTGTTTTTTCCTTTCTTCCCTTTTTTTGAGTCTGTTTCTCTCTCTAAACCTTCTTTTTCTTCCTGTGAGGTTTGCAACATTTCTCCATCATTCCAGGTATGTAAACGCTGTATGGAGACAACTCAAATAGTCAATATATTCACTGAAAAGTGCAAATAAACCAACCTGAGAATAAAGAGATATAATTACTTCCTTTTTTTGTTTGTTTGTTTCTGTTTTTCTTATTTTTTATTCTGAGTTTTCCCTTGAAAAAAATGACTGCAAATTTAAAAATCCTTTTGTTAACATTTTTTTTTTTGGGCTGGATGTTCGGCCTAATCTGTTTCCTGAAATGGCACACGTTAGAAATAAGGTGTTTTTTAGGAAATAGATTGAATTCATTACACTCCTGTGCCTCATGAGCACCAAAATGTCACTCATTCAAATGAAGATTTGAGACAAATCCTGCTTCGTTGTCCCAAATTTCGGTGCCACAGGTGAGTGGGGGAAGGAAAGAACTGACCTACAAATCAAGAAGAACCAATAGAAATGAGATAATTTTTGCCTTTCCTCTGCCATGCAACTTGACCTTTTTGCCCATAATCACAAAAAAAACCCCAAAATATTTAGTTAAATCATAATCTAAAATTTAGAAACTCGTATGAGTCCAGCAGGTGGAATTTAAAGGAGGAAAAATAATTCCAGACTCATGGTACATTCCCTGCAGGTGTCTTCTCTACCAGAGGGGGACTCTGCTTTCCATTTGCTGCCATATTTAATGCAGAGAATTTTAATGCAAGAAGATCTGAACTCATCTTCAAATATTCACAGAAAATCCATGATGGAAAAGCCTCTTGGAGTTCCTGACTGGGGAATTCCTGTTTTGGACCAGAGGAGACTGCGGTGAAAGCAAAGTGAGAAAACAAAAAGGATGTGAAGTTCAGGACTTTGCTCTTTGCGATGAACTGACCCTTGGAGATATCACTGCACCCCTTCCTCGCTGTTTCCTTTGTGATAACCTCATCCTGCTTTCCTGGAAAGTTCTGAGATTGGGAGTATTACTTATTTAGGCATTTTTTAAACTTACTCTTCAACTGTGTGGACACGAGGAGGGAATAAGGACTTCCCATAACAACTTTTTTGCAGCTGCCGGGACCTCGATGTTGTCTCTTACCTCCTCCTCCTTTCCCCTCTGAATTTAGGAGCCTTTCAGGCTTCAGGGAGGTTTTTTGTGGCTTGTGATATGTGCTGGACATTCTATGGATTTTCTCCTGGTCCATTTGGGAGCTGGAGATAGCAGGAGACTGGACTCAGAGGACCTCAAGGACTCCTACTTTTCCTATGCTCCGAACTGGATTGCTGTCCAGAACATCCGAAAGGGAGAATCTGCTCATTCTCTATTTTTGGAATTAAGGTCTATTTACAGTTGCTCTGGAGTCTTGAGTCAGTCCAGAGTGTTTTAGCAGATGCTTTCTGAGGTCTTTGAACTCTTGCAAGCCACGAGGGAAGGCAAAAAAAAGCAGAGGATTTCTGCGTTTTAAGGCCAAGGGCTTTTTTGGATTATTTAAAATCATCTCCAATGTAAACCAACCGCATGATTTCCATCCAGTTCCTTCTGTCCTGAGCTCAGCTGCTGGTGTCAGACATGCCAAGCACTTGGAGATGATGACAGGTGAGGGAAAGAGCTGCAGATGGATAAAACATCGCTGGTAGCATCCGGATGCTGCCTATGGAACAGGACAAGCGATGCTGTAATGGAAGTGTGACCGCTGTTCCCTGGCTCCAGAGTGCTGGTGGTCTTTCCAGCAGCTCCCCGGAGGATTTATCTGGCATTTCCAGCCTCAGGCTTGGTAACAAGAGTCCTCGGTGGCCTTGGAGAAACATGGAAAGGTTTCAGATTCCCGTTGGCCACGGAAGATTGGGAATCACTGAGTTTGTTCAAGAATTAGCTCTGCAGAAGCGTCACATTCCCCAGGGGACGCTGATGACAGCTGAAGTGGAGCTTGGCCTTTCCCAACTTGCCTGTGGTCAACCACACAATTTTTTTGCTGTGCTGAGCCTGAGGAAGTTCCCAGCTGGAGCCAGCAGCAGCTTTGGCCCGAGGGGTGACAAAGGCCACGATTTAGGGGGGACACCAAGAGAGACGCGACCCCCCTGCTGATGACAGCACTGGGAATTCTGCTGGGCTTTGATGCAAGCTGGGCTGAGGGTTGGCTGTCCTTGGGACATCCCTCCATCCCTTCATCCCCTGCACTCTGGCTCCCAGAGGACTTCCCACAAGATTCCCTTTCCCTTCCCTGAGCAGGAGACCCTGGAGGTGACCGCTCCTCCTTATTTTCCAGTGCCCTGCTGAGACAAGTGACCGGCTGTGTGCAAACTCCTCCTTTGCTCCTGTCCGGTGAAAAACCTGGAGAGTTTTAAACAACCTCTGGAAACTCTCCCAGGAAAATTCCTGGTTCAGATGAACACGTTCACTGCTCTTTGGAAACCCAAACTCCCTGCATGGAGTCAGCTGGACGGACCAAGGTGGGACACAACAGTCCCAGGGGGTGTCCAAAGGTCAATACCCTGGTATCGGTCGGACTTGAGGGAAATCCGAGGAATGGTGGCGAGTCTGGATGGAAGTGACACACTTGGATCCCCACAGTCATTGGAGAGCAATAAACTTCTGGGCCCCAGACTGTCTGACCTATTTACCCACGTGCTTTAGGAAGAGATGATGATGTCACCGAGGGGTTCACAACACCTCCACTCTGAAAATGATTCTACAACATCTGAAGTGACTTGAAAGGAGGTCTGGTGCTGGTGTTCATCTGGAGAACATTTAGCAGTGCATGACCCAAGGTTTCCCTCTTTGCATGAGTTCAGTTGCTCCTCTGCTACTGGAGGTTTTTAAATGGGGCTGCTCAACAAAGTAGGAGCTGTTTGATGAATGAAGTTGTGCAGCCACGGCTCCACTGGTCCATCTGAGCAGATTTAAGTCGAGCTGTTGAAAAGTGAGCGAGTCCTGGTGCTGTAAACATGGGAACAGAGCAGTAAATGACATGGCCACCCACTTCTTGGTCTCTTTTCACTGCCAAAGCAGTAAAAAGGGACCTTAGTGCGAGTGTGAATCCAGCTCTTGGAATGTTTTTCCATTTGCTCGTATTTACGTTAATGAACACTGACACTCCAGACTCACATTCCCAGCTCAGTACTTCACCAGACTGACCAGCAACAAAACCAAGGAGATGAGACTAAACAGATGGTTTGATGAGGCTTTTATTATTATGATTGTGATTATGATGATTATTATTATTATTTTATTCCTCCAGGCTGTGGAAGGAAAAGACAGCGGGCACACGTCTGGTTTCAAAAAGATAACAGCTCAGTTTAGAGACGGGTTTAAGGGCAGGAAAATGCAGAAATTCAAGGAAAATTGTTGTCTGCACACTCATTTAATAGGATTAGTTGGCAATGTTTTCCAGTGGGTAAAATGTTCCTCTGAAAAAGGTCAGCCTGCCTGGATAAAGTCCTGCTGCCTGACAGCAGATTGCTTTACCTTCCGTTCAACCAGGAATAAAAAGATGCTGGAAAAGCCTCTTTGCTCAGCAAGGCAGCTTTTTACGAGTCCTTTGCACAAATGCAGCTGGACACAAGGTGGACAGGAAATGAAAAGCAGCTCCTTTGGTCCATGTGTGGGTCCATGGCATCCCCTGTGCCCCCACTACATCCCAAAACCACGGCACGAATGACAGGAAAGGGCTGTGGATTGCATTTCTATCCATCTATACATAAGCAGGAATGTATCCATGGGGTGAATGACCTGGGAATGTGCACTTCCAGTCCAGAAAGCCGACTGCATCCAGGGATACATCAAAAAAAATGGAGCCAGCAGGGCAAGTGAAGTGATTCCCACATTCCACTCCATTCTTGTGTTGCACCCAGCTCTGGAGTCCCCAGAACAAGGATGTGGAGCTGCTGGAACAAGTCCAGAGGAGGCCACAGAGGTGCTCAATGGGCTGGAGCCCCTCTGCTCTGGAGCCAGGCTGGGAGAGCTGGGAATGTTCCCCTGGAAATAAAAAGGCTCCAGGGAGAACTCAGAGCCCCTTGCAGGGCCTAAAGGGGCTCCAGGAGAGCTGCAGAGGGACTGGGGACAAGGGATGGAGGGACAGGACACAGGGAATGGCTTCCCACTGCCAGAGGGCAGGGATGGATGGGATATTGGGAAGGAATTCCTGGCTGGGAAGGTGGGGAGGCCCTGGCACAGGGTGCCCAGAGCAGCTGTGGCTGCCCCTGGATCCCTGGCAGTGTCCAAGGCCAGGTTGGACAGGGCTTGGAGCAGCCTGGGATGGTGGAAGGTGTCCCTGCCCATGGCAGGGGGTTGGAATGGGATGATGTTAAGGTTTCTCTTCCAACCCAAACCTTTCTAAGATTCTGTGACCACCAGGCCGACTCCACATGTCCAAAATATGGGATGTCCCACGTGTCCTCTGAGATGCTGGAGGCTCTGCTTCCTTAACTTAGATAAATAGCTTCATCTGCCCAAATTAACTAAGCAAAGCTTAGCTAAACCTGAACTCATTCATGTGGCTTCCTTTACATTCAACACAGAGGAACTTGCTCTGATGAAGTGTGAGGGCAATGACCATGTCCTGAAATCTCAAATCTCCGGGGTTTCTCATGCTCCCAGTGCCACCTCTGAAGAAATGCAACCATAGAACTCGATTCAATCCATTCCTGATGCTTAGAGATTTGATGTGGCAGCCCTTTCCCACCTGAGGATATCAAAGTGTTTCACACAGTGGCTCAGGACTGTTTTGCTGCTGGGCTGGCTCACCAGCTGTCAGCATTTCCAGTGCAGATGTCACCACAAGAGGTGACCCTGCAAAGGCCACAGGCTCACCAAGAGACAGCAGAATCCTGACAGCCCTCATGCCACGCTGCCACCTCCACCACCCAGGCACTTTTCCCTTCTCATCCGTCATCCTGATGCTCCTAGGAAGGAGATCAATCATTTCGTGCCTCGTTTTTCCACTGGGGGTGAGTCAAGCAGAGATGACTGAAGTGACTTGGACACATCCTCAGGACAGTGCCAGGAGGAGCAAGCAGCTTTCCCAGGAAAGAGGCAGGAGTGAGACACCAACTCGTGCAAAGCAGGGATTCACGGAGGCCGGTGAGGCAATGGAAAACTTCCTGCTGTTGCAGAAAGTAGGGATAGACAGAAACATTTTATTCATCGGGGGAAAAAATTCCATCAAACGTTCCCTCTAGTTCCATCCCAGCCCTTAAAAAATATCTGCCAGGATATTCAGTGATTAGTTTGATAAGATTATTGATCCACTGCCTGCTGAAAATAAGAAACACTGATTTTATAGCACGGCACAATTATCCTGACTGTTGACCCTCTTCCACAAGGAATAATTATCCCCTTCCCTCTCCCTAAGGAACTACTGACATTATCCCCTCTTCCTTGCTAACACATCCTCTCTAGCACATCTTCCTGCTTCCCTAATATCCCCTCTGCAGGCAATTAACATCATTAAGTTATGCTCAGAACAACTTCTTCCCCACAAGTCTTTAGTTTGTTTCTAGTCCCAAACCTGCAGAAGGGTTTCCCTGTCTCCAAATTTTCCTCTTCTCCTACTCTGCCACTGACCTAATAAAAGGTTATTGAAAGACTTTATCCATGGGGTTCTTGCCTAGCTAAATCAGGGAATTTCCATCTGAAATGGGATGGATTTTAAGCCCTGCTTAAACCTGTAGGAACCGCCTGTTGAAGGAAGTGAATTATGGTGGTCTCGTTTCACTGGATGCTCTGTGGTAAAGACAAGAAATCATTTTCTCTCTTAGTTTCATGGTGAGGTACAAAGAATCCCTGACTTTTTTTTGGCTGTTAATTGCTTCCAGAGCAAGACATGTCTTTGGAACAGGCCCTGGAATTATCCAGCAAGGTACAGCAGCAAAGGACATTCCCAAATGTTTCCTGAGGACACCAGTTCTTGGCGTAGCTTCTCCAAGTCATGACTCCTACATTCAACAGAGCAACTTGCAACCAGCTGGGTAAGACAGGGAATGGCTTTGAAAGACAGGGAAAGGCTTCCCTCTTGGAAACAGGGAAGGTCCTGGTGACTGAGAGCTGATAATTGGGCTTAAAGTCATTAAATTTCACATTCTAGCTGGGCGCAGCCCCAGGGCAGAGCAGTTTTTCTGCTGGGAGAAAGAAGTTCTGCTGTGATCCGTCCACCGGTGTGTGCAGCTGGCAGCTCCCCTGGAATGCGTCCAAGGATGAGATTCCCAGATTTCTCTGTCCAAAATGAGGTGTCGACCACTTCTGTGTCTGCTTTCCTTAAGTGAGGAGTGCTGATTTCTGACATCAACCTCCAAAAATGATGTGGGGAGGTTGGGCTGGGGGGCTGCGAACTGGATGGGATTGGTGATTCCAGCTTCCCTTGTATTTGGTGGAGAAAATCCTCACCTTCACTGTTAGGATGGGAAAATTCCTTTGTGACTTCCAGTGGGTGGCACAGCAGGTCAGGACATGAGATAGGACGAGGGGAAATGGCTTCAAAGTGTGCCAGATGAGGAAATTGGTCACTGGAAGAACGGTCAAGCTTTGGAACGGGCTCTGCAAGGAAGCGATGGAGCAATCTCTCTGGAATTGTCCAAAAAATGAGAGGATGTGGCATTTCACGGTAGGGTTTGGTGGGATTGGGTTGAAGGTTGGACTTGATCTTGGAGGTAATTTAGGTCCAACCTAAATTATTCAATGATTCCATGACTTTTGGACCATGAAGTGTTTGCAGGCCTCCAGGAAAACAGACAAGTGTTTGTTAGGCTGGGTCTCCCCTCTGGAGCTGGAATTTAGAGGATTTTGGGAGCTCTATTCCCACCTACCTTTCACACAGTGGAGCAAGGTGGTCCTGCGGGGTCACCCAGTTCTGCCCATTTCATCTGGTTTTTAATCCCTTTGGATTCAATCCAAATTTACCCCTTTGCCTTCTCCACTCAAAAGTTACCTCCAGGGGAGAAATTTGGTATTTGATGGCATGGAAAAACAAATTGATCTCCGTGAAAGACAAAATTCCCCAGCCTGCTTTAAGCAATAAATTGAGCTCTAATTTTGGAATTTTAAACATTGACAAGAAGACAAACACGCCTCTCTGCCTTTTTTCCAAAATAAAACCAACCCAGCCTCAGAATTTCTGAGGGATGCTTGTACAATCTGATCTTAAAAAATTTGGTGAAGGAGACTCCAACCTTGTTTTCATAAATCGGCTGCAAAAAAAAAAAAAATTCAAAAGTTAAAAAAAAAAAAGTCTCTTCTTGGAGATGTTTTTTTTGAGGGTTTGGTTATTTTTTGTTTCAAATTTTTGCCTCAAAACTCCTGCATTTTTCTTATTTGAATTTAGTGTCATCACTTTTTACCCTCACAGTGAGTGAAATAAAGGGATTATTCCCTTTCTTCCTGGACAGATACTTCCATTCTGATATTAATACACTGGATTCAGGAAATGCCAAGAAAAAAAATGAAGGAATATTACAGGAGAAGCAATTCTGCAGATTTTTGTAAAGCTTTCCCAACAGGTCGAAGTTTTTCCTACAGATGTTTCACACCCATTTATATCAAATAAAATCAGAGCAATGAGCACCCTTTGCTTTTTGTCACATCAGCACCACAGGATGACACTTCTTTGGCAAAAAGTTCTTCTTACAGAAAAAAAAAGAAGATTTGGCAAAAATAAATTATGAATTTGTTGTTCTTAGCAAAAGACTCATTAAAGTCTGTGAGCAGACCTAAAAAGGAAACCTGGGTTACCTTGACAGTTTTAACTTAAACTCCTGAGAAATTGGGGGTTATTTCCAGAATCAGTTTTTAATTTTGGGTTTGAGTTTAAAAAAGGATTAATCTAAAAATATTGAAATCCAAACACTGAAGCAAAATTCATTATTTGTCTGCAAGAGAAGAGAGTCTGAACTCACTTTCATCTTTCTTTTTCCAAATTATCAATTAATTAAAGAGGAGAAATTTGAGTGTCAAACACTCTGGGCATTTTTTAAATTATTATTTTTATATAATTCACACTCTAAAGGCTGTGGGCTGCTCTTTTTCAATGAAGACAAGTCTGGATGAGGGAAGAAATGCAGTGGTCCCTGATGTTAACCATGGCTGGCATCTTCTCCCTGATGGCAGAGGAAGTGTGGTGCACTCACAGGTATTTGGATGGCTGTGAGGAATTCCAGGAGGAAATTAAAAGGGAGAAAAATAAAGGAGAGCTGGGAAAGCCCCGTGCTCTGTATCAAAAGCAACACTCGTGTTTAATGTCTGAGGACATAAATTTTTTATTATTATAACCAGTCCTCGTTAAATCAGTCAACAAGGTTAGAGAACAAGGAAATTAATTACAGCCTCCACCAACGTCTAGAGCAAAAGTCTGGAAAATCCATGGAGTAATTTGAGGCTCCTTTCTTCCTTCTGCTTCACTGCTGAATCCACAGGGGATCCCCAAAATCTGCTCTGGGCTGTGAGAGGCCAAGTGCTCCTTAGGAGAGCTTTCCTAAGGAAAAGCAGGAGTTCTAGCAGGGAGAGGAGCAGTTGGTCAGAAAGATGGGCTGTAATAGGGTGCTGTCTTCACGTTTTCCTGGGATTTAGGATTCCCCAGATTTTCAGCAGTGAGCTGCTAGATCAGCCCTAAACCTGGACTTCCATGGGTGGTAGAACTGAACAAATTTGGAAATGGATGAAGCCAAAGTCTTGTCCATCTGCGGCTCTTTTCTCCACGTGTTTGTGAGTGTCCTCAATCCCATCTTTTTCCTGCTGCCATGAAAAATGGGACAAGGCCTGGTTAATGGAGTCATTTTGGCCAAGAAGGATGGGTTCCACCTACAGGAAGGTCCTGTTGGCACAGCTGGGAAGTGGCACCTCCCACATGCTCATTCCCTCCCGATCACAAATCCACAGCTCTCTATTGCTTCACACCTCCAGATGCCAAAGGATGCACAGAATCCTGGAATGGTTTGGTCTGGAAGGGACCTTAAACACCATCCAGCTCCGCAGGAAGGGGACCTTCCACTATCCCAGGTTTCACCTTCTCTCCATTGAAGCTTATGGGTTATTATCTTGTGATCACCAGTTTGCTCTTCCTCTTCATATTCCATATATTCCTGGATACTTTCATCTTTTAAACTTCAGTGTTCATGTAGTTTACACTGCATTTTCTCCACTTTTCCCCTGGTTTTGTCCTGTTCTTATCAAGCATGGTCCCGATCAGTGAAGGGAGCTACCAGAGTAGAGGATTTTCTTTATGTGGAATCACTCCTGTAAAATCTTCAGGTTCGGGAGGCACAGGGGTGTTGCAGCTCCTCATTTGGGATTTGGACAAGAACTGTGCACACTTCTGATGTCCTGAGTCCCTCCCAGCTCAGGGCTGGTGGTCTCCGCTTCCCAAGGGTTCCAAAGATGCTGAGGAAGCAAACGAGACCTAAAAAGCAAAGGAAGTGAAAATTAACCTCTTGAAACACAAACCCTGCAAAACACAGGTGGGAAAGGAGAAACGGAGCAGGGAAAGGAAGGAGGGAAGGGTCTCCTTTCCATCCATCTGCTCTCTCTTTCATTGCACAACCTGATTTGATTTATGGCTCTGTGAGGCACTAATTCCTCAGTGTTGACACCCGAGAAACTCTGGGAAGAACCACTTCCACTGGAGACAAATGGATTCAGTTTTCTCTGGCACAGCTGAGGAACATTCCCAGAACAGAGCAGCTGCTTGGGAGCTGAGTCTTTGGGGCTCAGATCTCGGCTGTGGGCTCGGATCCACGTTTGCACCACGTCTCCAGTTGGCCTCGTTTGTTTATCCCCCACTCTGGTGGGTTCAACTTTCAGATGAAGACATCTGGATTCAGTTGTCCAGGTGAGCAGCAGCCTGTCAGCTCCCTGTGGACACTGGGGAGATCCAAGGCTTGATTCCATTGCCACACAGAGTCATCCAGTGCTGTTTGAAAGACCTTGGGATATCGGGAACATCTGCACAGGGTGGGAGATGTGATCAAGGACCTCCAGGACACTCGTGTCCTGCAGCACCAGCTGGGGGCAAGTTACTCCAGGGCATCTCAGATGGTTCTCAATAGCTGTATTTCCTGGAATCATGGAATATCTCATTTGAAAGGGGCCTAAAATTATCATGGAGTCCAAGTCCTGGCCCTGCACAGCCCCAACAATCCCACCCTGGGCATCCCTGGGAGCATTGTCCAAGTGCTCCTGGAGCTCTGGCAGCCTCGGGGCCGTGCCCATTCCCTGGGGGGCCTGGGCAGTGCCCACCACCCTTTGGAGGAAGAACCTTTTCCTGATATCCAACCTAAATCTCTCCTCTATCTGTGCAGAGATCCCCTTTGCATTCCTGGTGTTTGACTATTGAACCAAAAGGATATTGGTCAGTACAACCAGTAAAGACTTGGAGGTGATTTCATCAAACTTCAACAGTTTGGTCCTTCAGACATTTTGCTCTCATGGTCACACCTCATTTTAGGTGTCTGATCTTTGTTAACTGAATTCCTTCCTTGAAATAACCTGAAATACCAGACATTCACTTAGGGCTCAAAAGAGGAAAAATGGGTCTAAGGGCAGAGGAAAAATGAAAACCACGACTAACAACCAGAAAATAAAATAAAAACTATTGTCAGGAGGTTACATTTCTAAAAAAAATTGTAAAATTTCTAAAAGATTTATCTGTGAGTGTCTTGACACAATTTTCTGAGAGCAGGTGTAATAATGGTTCACTGCATGCAGTGACTTGGAGTGCTCAGACTGTCACAAAACCTCTTCTGTGCTTCAGGCCACACCACACACTCCCAGCCTGAACTGGGTCCTCTGTCAAAGTCTGTTCTTTCTTCAAAACACTTCACCTAAACCCCAAAATAATCATTATATAGGTACCTGGACTCCATGTTGTGCTGTCTCCTTTGATGTCTTGTTTTATGCAGATCAAAATCCTTTAATTGGTTTAGGGGACAGAGGTCTTGGTGACATCAGAGGCAAAAATAACCTTGTCCCATCGCCATGTGAAGTTTGCCACTCCCATGGGATGCTGTGAATCCTTTGAATTGCCACAGAGTGGTGATGAACTGACAGGGAAATGTGGATGTGAGTTTAGGAGCCAACGTTTAGGCAAAGACGATGCTGGAGAGCCTCTTGGGACTCGAGAGGTATCAGGCTACAGCACCAGTGCCAGCCACAGGCACTCCTGGAGACTCCTTGCGGGGATTTTGGGAGAACTCTGTCCTTTGGAGGGACATTGGGATGAGCTGTGCTACTGGCAGTGGCAGCACCTTCATTTAGGGAAGAGAACTCCTTCCTTCGAGAGGCATAAATGTCCTAAGCCTGAGCTCACCCTGCTCACCTGGAGCTGCTCCCGAGGCTCCTGTGTCGCATCTGCCAGCCCCGTGCAGATGTTCCAGGCACCCGGAGGGATCTCCAGTGGCTCTGTAGACCTGAGATTTGGTGAAGCATCCAACCGTAAGTTTCTAATTAAGGTGCCTGGGTTTGTGTTTTGCACAGCAGAGAGGAGCAATCCATCACTGCTGTCTGAAGCACTCCGAGTGGATCAGCCCCCGGAGGCACCAGTTTCTCTCCCAGTACAAGAGCAGATAATGAGGACACGATCCAGTTCCCCAAACACAGACATCTCGTGCCACGGAGGATGTCTGGGAATTCACACGTGGCTGGCAGGTCTGACTCAGGCCCCTTGGGAAGGCAAAATCCTTCTGCAATGGCAGATGGAGACCAGATGAGTTTGGAAGGACTGAAGCACCTAAAGCTGAGCCCCTGATTTAGGGAAAGGCAGGATTTTTAAGCCCAGCCTGGTGAGGTTGAGCAGTTTTCCTGATCCCTGTGTTATTCCCCCTTCCCATCCGAGCCAGAGCAGCCTGGACACTTCGGTCTGGGCTCAGGCTGCTGCCAGTGATTCATTGCACTCACACCACACCCAGCACAGGGGAGCATCGAGTTTCAGGGGCTTTTCTGAAAATTTCACCACTCACACCACAGCCTCCTTCACCAGCGTGGCACCAGCGCTGGCGTTTGGAGAGGTGTTAACTCCTGCACCAAAAAAAAAATGGGGGCTGCCCGCTAAAAATGCAAATACAGAGCTCAGAGAGGCACTAAAATACACCTAAAATGCAAATACAGAGCAGGGACAGGCACTAAAATAAAAAGCTTTCTGGTAGCAGTTTCATTTTTAAATTTTTTCCTCCATTGCAAGGCTAAAATTTAGCCCTGTTTTTCATATCAAGCCTGTTTGGGGGTTTTGTTTTTCTGTGTATTCCATCATGCAGCAGGTTATGTGCTTACAAGGAGTCATGTTAAAAGGCCATAAAAATGAAAAATTAGCGTTGTCTTTGCAAAAAAAAAAAAAAAAAAAAAATTGGAAAAAAAGAAGAAAATAAAGAATGATTTAGCAGAGGATAATTTGGCTTCTCCTTAAGGCCTGAGCTGTGCATTGATTTGTATTTGAATTTTGCACAGGAGTTATGCAACTCCCTGGATGGTGCTTAGAGCTTAAAGGATGAGGTGGTGACAAATGCCGGGAATGACACGGGAGGAAAAAATGGATTTTGCTACGTGAGCCATCAGGTTGTCCTGAGAGCAATCCATTTTGGGAAGGGCTGACGCAGACAGGAATGACCATCTCACACTCTGCTTTCTGTCCCCGTGGAAGTGTGGCCCACAGATTGCCCAGAAAAAGGAGGAGAAGGGAGAAATCCAAATTATTGCTGACGTCTCCTCCAAAAATGTGAGATCCCAAACTAATTGTGGCCAGATGTTGTAGTAGGGAATGAGAAGGAAAATCTGTTTTATCCTCACTGAAGGTAGCAAAGCGTGGAAGAGTTTCACATCAGCTGCAGCTGAGTGGGAAAATCAAGCTTTTTTCCAGAAAATGTGGAATAATGAGAAGGAACAAGCAGATTTTGGAAGTCCAGTCCTGCTAAAGGACTCAAGGCTCTTGACTTGAATAAATTAAATAAATATTAACTGAACCTACCAGGAATCCTGAGATGAAAATTGACTCTTTTAGGCTGGAGAGTTAAGTTTTTGTTCTTTTTTCCTTTCTTTTGAAGTTGGTAGACACTTTTTCATGGAAATGAAGCTTGGTTTGTTTGTTTATTGAAGAAAAAAATCATAATTTAATTGTCCTTAGGTAAGAGAAGGGTAATTATCAGCCAAAATTTGGCAATATAACGTAAATGTGAATGATCTTGCTTTCAATGGCTTGTTCCCAGCATCATCCAGGTTTGATCCCATTGTTTTTCCCTCAGACCCAGTTTTTAACTCTTGTGACACAAATTTTATTATTTCGACCTTGTGTCTAAGGCAGCTCAGAGAGAAATTGTCTGTATTTCAGCACCTGATAGAAAGTGTCATCACCACTGAGACAGACTCATCCAAATCCAAGGCATTTCCATGATCATTGACCAATATCAGCCATTTAGGATCCCAAATCCCTTGCATTCCACCCCAATAATATCACCCTGATATTGTTTTTATGGCAAGTTCCTAAATCTCCCATGTAAACTTCCCGTTTGAGGTGGTCAAACATTTACTCTCCCAGCTTTCAGCCACCAGGTCATTTTACTCCTCCCAAACCACCATCAGAGGAGTGTCCTCCCATAAACTCAGCCTTAATCTGGATTTAATTCTCAGCACACCCCAAATCTGTGCCTGGTTTATGTCCCAGCAGAGGTTGGCAGCTGTATTTCAGTCCTGACTCTATATTGATCTTGTGTTAGTGGAGAAAGACGCCTAAATGTAATTCCAGGATTATCTATTTCTGTCTGGACATCCACAGGAAGTTTTCCCACTGGTAGATCCATCCCCCCATTCAGCTGGAACCCCCAAAGATTTCAGCTGAATTTATATCCTGGTCCTTCAGAGCTTGGATGGTGCCCCAGCCTTAACGATGGAGGTCAAAGTATAGGAGCGGAGCCTTGCTGGGCTCAAGACCAAGATTTGCAGAGACTAAGCCTAATCTGAGCTCCTGGCTGGGTGAAAGCAAAAGTTTCACTCTAAGCCAGCTTTATTCCAGTGCCCTTTCTACTCCTGCTGTGTTTTGATCATTGAGGGGAGGTTAATGAGCGTGAGAGAGATAAGAGTGACTCAAAATACGTGTAAGATAAGAAAGGTCAGAAGACCACAAACATCCAACTGATTTAGGACTCGAGTCCAGCTTTACCTCACCCAGCTCTTTCAGTGTAATTCCCTTTCAACAAAGTGCCATAAAGCAATCGGGATTTATGATCCTTTGGCAAAGTCAAGCAATCGTTTCCATAAAGTGCTGCAGACGGCCCGACCAAAGAAACTTCTGGAGCCAATGTCCAGGGGCTTCCACGTTCCAGGGATGCTTTAAAGCCCAGTGGTGTTTGTAATTCTCCACAAGCCCCAAGGCTAAGCTCTGATCAGGGCAAAACTATCCCAAACTCTTCAGATGTCCCTCAGGAGTCACAGGATGGATCCAAACCAGCAGGAGCAGCAGGCTGAGGGAGGGAATTCTCTCCTGTGCTTTGTTCTCCTGAGACCCCACCGGCAGTGCTGCTCCAGCTCTGGAGCCCCCAAAATCAGAAGGATGTGGACAGCTAGAACAAGTCCAGAGGAGGCCATGGAGATGCTCCAAGGGGTGGAGCCCCTCTGCTCTGGAGCCAGGCTGGGACAGCTGGGAATGTTCACCTGGAGAAGAGAAGGCTCCAGGGAGATCTTGTAGCCCTTGCAGGGCCTAAAGGGGCTCCAGGAGAGCTGGAGAGGGACTGGGGACAAGGGATGGAGGGACAGGACACAGGGAATGGCTTCCCAGTGCCAGAGGGCAGGGATGGATGGGATATTGGGAAGAAATTTTTCCCTCGGAGGGTGGTGAGTTCCTAGAATGGTTTTTCCAGAGAAGCTGTGGCTGCCCCATCCCTGGAAGTGTTTCTGGACAGCCTGGACGGGCCTTGGATCACCCTGGGATAGGGGGAGGTGTCCCTGCCCGTGGCAGGAGGTGGAATGAGATGATCTTTAATGTTCTTTCCAACCCAAACATTTTATCATTAACTGGAATTATAACAACTCAGATTTAGTGATGAGCATTTACCCGATTACCTCAGAGCGTAATCCAGAATTCCCTGTATTCAGCAGAAGGGATTGATGTCCTGTTCATCCTGATGGTCCAGGGTGGGGGGTAGCTCTCCATACTATTCCCAGAGATCTCCCCAAATCTCATAGAAACTTCGAATTTTTGTTTTTTCTTCTTGGGTTTGGCCTCTTGGATTGTAAAATCAGGCCAGTGACTGAGCAGGTGTTGGGAAGGGAAAACTTAGCGAGGGCTGGCGGTGCTTGGACACTCATGGAAAAATGTTTGTGATGGATAAGTTGGAGAAATTGCCATTCATGTCCTGAGATCTGTGACAAAGGTCATGGAAGCAGAAAAAAAGTCCTTTGAATGTGATCTTACAACTTCTGTGGGACAATTGACATCATAGGAAATACTTGCCTGGGTCTGTTCATGGAATCATGGAATTGTGGAATGGTTTGGATTGGAAGGGACCTTCAAGGTCATCTCGTTCCATCCCCTGCCATGGGTAGGGACACCTTCCACTATCCCAGGGTGATCCAAGCCCCATCCAACCTGGCCTTGGACACTTCCAGGGATCCAGGGGCAGCCACAGCTTCTCTGGGCACCCTGTGCCAGGGCCTGCCCACCCTCACAGAGAAAAATTCCTTCCATTTATCTAATTTAAACCTAATCTCTTTAAATTTAAAGTCCTTCATTTAAATTTATGAGATTATATCCACTTCCCAAATCTCCAGCCCTCAGGAGTGAGAAAAAGGAGCTCTGAGTTATTTTGCTGGAACTTCATGCTCCAAGCAGAAATCTGCCTAAATTTGCAGAAATCCTGAGGAAACAGGCCCATGAGCTATCAGGAACATTCCTCACTTCAAAGACCCACCCCTGTCCTGAAATCCTCCTCCAGAAGTGAACTGGGAAACCACAAGAGTGCAAAATCCCTGGGAAGCTGGATGCCTACCCAAGAGAAATGAAAATGAGTGCTCAGCTTAGAAATCGGTGACATCTCTAAGGGAAAAAGTCATGTCTTGCTCTCTGAATTTATTATCAGAGTGGAGTTTGTGGAGTGCTTTGGGCATTCCAGAGCCTTTGTCCTTTCCAAAGCTTTTGTAAACAATAGGAAAAAATACCAAAGCGCTTTTCAGCCCAAAATTTGCAGCAAGGTAAAAGTTCCCTCTCCTTGCTTATCAAGAAACGGATAAATTGTGATAAAAGGTGCAGTAAATGATAAGCAGAACAAAGCTCACCCAGCAGATTTGCTGATTTGGGTGTTTCACCCTTGGAAAGAGGATCCCAACATTGGGACAGCTCAGGGAGAGCCCCGTTGTGGGGCTTTTCCAATGAAGGCTTTTCCTGTCTTTGCTTCTGCCTTTTCCTCCTGGATTCTGTGGAAGAGGAGGATGAAAAGCAAACTCCGAGAGCTGTGAAGCTGTTTAGAAAGGCCATAAAATGTGTGACATTTTACAACGGGCCATAATTCTTTTTTTCCCCAAGCATTATCTCCACTCCAGGTTATTTTATGGC
This sequence comes from Dicrurus megarhynchus, assembly GCA_013399195.1. Lineage (NCBI taxonomy): Eukaryota > Metazoa > Chordata > Aves > Passeriformes > Dicruridae > Dicrurus > Dicrurus megarhynchus. Next base: position 753,360 of record VXAD01001913.1, on the reverse strand, counting down.
TTTCTCTGTGCTTCTTGTAGGTGAAGTTGGGCACTTGGATCAGCCAAGTCAGGGCATGTTAAAAGGCACTGTGGTACTTTGCCCACTTCTTTTAAAGCCAATGAATCACCTGGCTGGTGACATTCCCAGTTTTCCTTCAGAAAATAGGGAGGAATCCTTCTGCACGTTCTCCTCCTGTCCTGGAAATTCTAATTTTAAGATGCTCTCGCATGGTTTTTTATTCCCTTTAGAAAGAATTTCTTTTAGAAATAGTTCAATGAACTTTTTAGCTGGTTTTCTCCATGAATTTTAAGGAAAGGCTGAGTTGGGTAACTCAGGATCCGGACCTCTCCACCTGGATTTGTAAAAGCTGATTCCTACTTCCCCACTCAAAACTCCTACATTTAACAGGGGAAATTAGGGAAATACATTGAAAACAGGAGCAGTCAGGGTGTGCAGCTTTCAGATCCTGGATGTTTTCCCGAATTTAGGAGCCACAAAGGGCACTGGGTCTAACCTGGCACGTGCTATGCGACCAAAAACCAGCCTTTGGTCCCTTGCTCCTACTGAAATTCCGGAAAACTTGGACTCATGTTGCAAATAGAGACCGGCAATCTCATGATTTACAGCAAGGAGGAGACCCTCAAGAGGGTTTTTAGTGCATGGTCCCCGTTATATTAATTTATAATTAATGATGAGAAAATGGGTTTGAACAAAAAAGCTAAAAAAAAAAAAAAATCTAAAAAAATCCCCCAAACCCAAACAATAAAAACTCCAAGTCTCACTGATGGCTTTCACTTGGGAAATTCTTAAGGAGTGTGGTTGATATTTTCTTTTTGTGAGTCAATTTTCTTCCTTCCTACCCCTTGTTCACCTCTTGGCTTTGTGAGGCTGAAGAATTTGATGACAAAGTTACGGAGAAAACCATAAATGGAAGGAATTGGGAATTGCAGCAAAATGATCCCATCCCTCTGAAATTTCCAAGTTCTGTCCAAAGTGACTGGGAAGTGGATAAAGTCTTGCCCTTTAGGAAAAAAGATGTCAAGGGATAAATGCTCCAAGACATTTAAACACCTCTTGAAATCCCATTCAGGCATTATGAAACACTGGGGATTTTGGTATAGAAAAGAGTCAAATAAGAAGCTGAAAGTCAAATAAATAAAATATAGATTGGCCACTTTAATTCAGTCAAAATATAGAGAACATAACCCCATTTGTGAGTGATTTCACATCTCCATCTTATATTAACATTCTTTAAAAGAGCAGCTCAGTGGCTTTATTTTAAATTAAATATTTCATTTTAATAGAAGTAAGAGCAGGATCCAATTTTTGGATGCTGATGACTGGGATCAATGAAAAGGATCACAAAAAAATTGTTGATAAGGATCAAAACTCCAGGGATTTTTCTTTCCAAGCCTATTAGTGTGCACAGAGAGCATCAGATCAAGGTTCAGCTTCCACTCCCTTCCACAGGTTTCTCTCCCAGAGAATTCCAAAATAACAATGGATTCAGGTTTTCCTTAATCCCTATGGATATGCAAAAAACCTTTCACCAACAAAACAGATGCAGTGCTGATTACTTCCAATTAGTAATTGTCTACTCTACCTACATATTTACCAATAAATTCAAAATTCAAATGAAAGTGTTTCTGTTGTTACCCCCTGAAAATGTATTTTTATATTCACTGTAAATTTGTCTTTTCTCTTTAGATGTTTTTGCAATGTTTCACTGAAAATTCTGGAGGTTTTTAGCTTAAATCTGATCCTTCTTCAGGTCACAGCTACGATCTAAATTTAGAAGCAATTTAAGCATCTCCAGTTTGGATTTTTTCTGCAGCAGGGCCTCAATCCAGTACTTAAATTGTAAATTCCCTCAAAACCAGACAACAGTTCATTTTTTCTTTGGAATATGAAGGCAATCCATCTTTTGTAAACCCTTGAATGCTGAATTTCAGCTGTTCCTTTGCTTCTTTCAGATTTTGCTGTGTGTGGCCACTTCCATATTTACAACCAGATTTACAAGGTGAAATGGAGGCTGTGGAATAAATGGTCTCAAGTACTGCAAAGCTCTGTAAAAAAGGTCCCCCACAAAGTCATAAAAATGATGCATCTGCCTGGGATATTCCAGGGCCTTTTCCATCCAGGCAAATGGAGTTTTTTGTCCAGCAATAACTCCTGCAAACCTCGCTCATAAATATGCACTAATCAGTGTTGAGAGTTGCTCAAGTGGATCATAATTTTCCAGCTGAACTTGCCTTTGTTGCCACTATTTTAGTTTGGATACCTGACACTGAATTATTTCTAGGGATATGAAAGAATTGCCTCCCAGGGAAAGATAATTCCTAGGATTAAAGCACTTTGGAGAAGACACATTCCAGGTGAGCTGGCATCTGAATTCCTCCTGGTGCAGACTCAGCAGATTTGGGTAAAATTCCCTTGGGAAGTGATAAGATAAATCA